>CM060840.1:96350000-96780000 GCA_030762175.1 Metallyticus violacea | reverse complement strand
ATACTCAATTAATTTGTTCCTTTCTTTTAAAACAATATGGGAAAAATTAAATCTAAGGCCACTTTTAAAATTTAGATTTTCAAGTAAGCAAACATTGATATCGCTAGAGTAATTTTTAAATTTTGAGTTTCAGGTAAATCCCCAAGATTCTAATAATCTGATTTCACTGATTTTCAGGAACTATTTTTCTTAATTGATTTAAATTTTATATGCCAATTTTTGTCATGAAAAAACAAATATTAGTGCTGCTAGAACATATTTTAAATTTTGGGTTGCAGGTAAACCACCACTCCTAATGGCTTATTTCCCTGATTTTCAGAAACTATATATTTTATTTTATTTAAATGGTATACATGAAGAGTTTTGTTGCAAAAAATATTAATACTGCTAGAGGGATTTTTAAATTTTGTGTTTCAGGTAAACCCCCCTTCCTATGAGCCCAATTTTATTGCTTTTTAGACACTATTTTTTTTATTTTACTTTAATGGCATATACTGAGTTTCCTTTAAAAAAATAATAAAATTGCAACCGCTGGAGCAATTTTTATATTTCACTGTAACCCCCACTGGTTTTTCAGGTATATCCCCACTTTTAATGCCCTGATTGTCCTGATTTTAGAAAACCATTTTTATCAATTTATTTTAAAGAAATATACAGAGTTTTGTTGGGAAAATACAGAAATAACAGCTGCTAAAGCAAGCAATTTTTTACCTTTTTTCAAAATGTTTGCTTTAGGTTCATCCCCACCCCAAATGGTCCAATTTTGATATTTAACAAACTCAACAATAATGGTTATATGCCATTTTGTTAGAGAAAACAAAAATTGCAACTGCTAGAGCTAAAAAGATACATACACATATATATATAGTTTTTTTTTTACTGTTATTTTCAGTGCTTATTAGTTAGGATTGATGGAGATTTGAAGAAATTTTTCAAAAATTGCTTCATGAGTACAACCACAACAGCTTCATTCCTCCAGAATTTGCTAAAAGCAATAATAATTCAAATAAAAAGTATCCTTAATAGTAATTTTTCTGCTCATAGCTCTTGCTATAATTTTGAATGACAAACAAATATAAATGTACATTGTTAATAAAAAATAAAAATTGACAATGTACTATTTTAATAACTAATTATTCATTTTGTAAAGGTAAACATGCTATTTTATTTACATTTCTCTCACTTCCGTATCTAGATTTTATACTGAATGTTTCTGTTCCATATTCTTGGCCTAAGAACATTTTTAGGATCTGTAAATGCAAAGCATGTTATGTTAAGTTAGATCAGATATATCAATATATATATATATCGACATTATTCTGGCAGAAGTCACAAAGTCCCAAATGGACTATTTTGAGATATTAACATATTGCAGTAAGGAAAAGAAGTTTTATAGCCTGGTAGAACTCTTAAAGTAATATTTCTGTATGTTTCTATTAAGCAGCTCTCTTGTATTTGCATTACGTCCAGAGTTTACATCTTTTTACTCAAGCAGATATAACTAAATCATTATATCTCAAAAACCAAATTGTGGACTTAATAATTTCTACCAGAAGAAATGGTAGTGATATAATAGATTTGGTTGCTTTGCTGGGTGCACATAATTTTTTTCCCAGTTTTTTTAAATGAATTCATTATTCTATAAGATGATCTCATAAATATTGTAATATCATTTATCTTAAAACTTTTTTTCCCTATTTTGCAGGTTGTACCATTGGACTGGTGGCCCCTTACACGAGACTGTTTGGCATATGGTGTGACGGTATCACTAATGATCTGCATTATTCATGATGAGCGTGTAGAGTGGTATGAAGCACTCACTCTTGTCCTTCTCTACATTGTGTATACAGGAGGTACACCAGTTTCAGGCATCTATTTCCATATCTCTCTACCTCTTGTCTCTATCTCTCTGTCTCTCTCTCCACTCATTCAATTGATTCACCTGATAAATTATCATTTTATACTATCTTTTCAATTGCATACCCTAATGCTACCTTAATTATTGGCATATTTATAATAACATGCCAAAAATAGTGGTAACTGTTATTAGAGAAAAAGTGTAAAAAGTTACTGTAAAAGTATTTCATTAATATAATATTTAGTATTTTATTACCTAAAAATACATTTCAAAGATTATATAAGCACTTTATGCCACCACGGGTGACTGAGGTCATTGACTTAAGAATGGGAAGTCTAGGATTTGACTCCCGTCAGGACCATCCTCCCTGACTGAGGGTTTTTTTCAGGTTTTCCTCAGTCCTCATAAATGGCAAGTACTAAGGATATATCCTAAAACTTAGGCTTAATATGTTTCCCTCCTTAAAAAAAAATAATTTCCCAATTTATCATTTCATCCAAAGCATCACCAGTGTTCACCGCCTGTGATGCCTCAGTAGTAAAAATAGGCATTAAACACTATATGAAAATAAAATCTCACTTTATTTAAAAAAAATATTTAATTGTTTAACTTTTGCAAAATTAACTCAAACAAAGGTTTCTCTCCAATTCTAATTGAAACTGGTCTTGAGTAATCAGTCTAAAAGATATCACCTCAGGAAGAGTTTTGTATAAGATGAAAACAAGGTTATATGATAAGTTCTGTAATAAAATGAATAACTATAGCTGTTATAAGTAAGTTAGAAGAAGTAAATAAGAAACTAAAGCCTTCTTTGTTGCTACAAGATGCTTTAAATAGCATTTTGCACACTCTAGGTTTTAAAGCTTTTAGGCATTTGCAATAAGTCTCACTGCACTTGATGTGCATCAATATAGCTACCCTTATTCCACTTAGCATCAGTCATAATCCAGATTTCTGATGGCCAACTTTCAGGTTTTGGATAAACCTATTTCTCAAAAATATAAAAATGCAGATGCATCATCAAAGTATAATAAAAATGCAATACTGGAAAACTATATAATGTAAAATTCTATACTTATGAAATTTGCAATACAACTATGCAAAAATAGTTTTTAAATTTTCATTAATATAATAAGTATATTAATAATAATTCTTAATTTATAAAGAAAGCTAAAGCAACTGATACCTTAAGCCTTGGTAGTCCTTGTAATCCATAGAGGGTTGGTATGACATGGAAAGATTTGTAACTACTGCCTGAGATGGAGATAGTATGATTAGCACTATGCTTCAGTAGCCTGAACCTCCTCCTGGTAAGTTAATTTGAAAAGAAATTACCTGGTCAATAGAACATGAGCCTCAGCTCAAGAATGTGAGCCAGGATGAACATGACAGAGCATAGGAAATCCCCTTGTTCTTGTCAGGGATCAGAAGTTCAGACTATAGTCAGATGACTTATGACCCAGTTGCCTCTTAATTCATTTACTTTTAAAATTTTTAACTGCATAAATAGTAAATCTTAGATATTCCTTTACTTTATTTAGTTTTTGTATGATCCGGTTATTTTTCAGTATAATGGATGCATATTTATATGGACTCTCCTTGATATTGTACTTGATGTATATTTAAGCTGGGAGCCTAGGGAAAAAATTATAAATATCAGCATTCTCAATGGCCACTAGCAACCAACTAACCATGTATATTTAATCTCTCCTTATTATGCATTAGAAGTAATTATCATTTAATCTCTTCTAGTTAAAATATTTCAATTATCTTTAAACTCTTTATGACTTCATTCCCATGAGATAAAATTAGTCTGAGCTAAAATATTTTAAACACCCTTTCCCCCTTTATAGTTTCTTAAAACACCAGGACATGTTTCATGAAGCACTTGTTCACGTCGTCAACTGTTAAACGACTGATGTGACGGATCACTGAAGTTGGAGAGGTAGGTATCTGCGAGGACTCTGGTGGTCTAGTGATGAGCCTAAACAGGCTTCATCATAGCAATATTATTCTTTGAGTCAATTATCTTCCTCAATAAAGATTTTCTCATTTCTCTGGATGTATTCACAATATTTATGCAAGCATTGGAGAATGAATAATTCGAATAATATTAATTCTATTCATTTCTTGAAGATTAATAGTTAATAACAGATTAATAGGGTTAATACCTATGACATTATGGTGGTTTAATGATAATTATATTTTTTACTCTAGTTGATAAAATAGTCTTTTTGAATATCTCATCTTCAAAATGGTAGAATTACTACTTTTTCTTTGCTACTTCATAAGCCATACAGAAAATTCTAAATTTCACTTCTGTTTCTTACTAAATGCCCTTAAGCATACTGTTTTGCTTGCTTGCACCAGAATTCTGATTGAAGATCTATGGCACAAGCATTCTTTATGTTCCCAAATTTTTTTCTTGAAAGATATCAACTGTTGCTTTTGGCTTTCACCATTAAATGAAACTTGACCATTCAACCATTCTCTTGAAATATTCATGCACATAGTTCTTCTTCATAGTTCTTCTATAAATACTTGCAGTATTTGCACTTCTGCATACAGAATACCCCAGATTACCTTTCTTAAAAACAAGTTATTAATTTTTTTAACAATTTATTTTTTAATCTTATGACCAAACACTAGACCATATGTTGTAATTTTCTTGCTGTGAAGATGTCAAATCAGAAACTTTTGCAGTGTGGAAGAAGTTTGTAATGAGCTGGTTTCAGACAGTTCTATTGGACATTTCAGTAATTACTAATGCTTACCAGATGCTATGTTTTGAGTTTCTTTGTTGATGTGTGACAATAATGCCTTCATAAAGGATGTAATGTAATTCTTTTTGATATTATGTCACATATCAACACTATCACAGCAAACAAAAACATGAATAATACAAAAATGTGTCTGTAGAGTCTGCGTAGAGCATGGATTAGCTGCCATATTTGATGCAGGAAACAACATATCCATTGTATCTGCTTTGAACACAAAACTAAACGGCCACATGCTGATATAGGAAACAAAATTTTCATATAAAGCGGGTGAGTGTAGATAGTGTAAGTGTCTAGCACAAGCAATGGAAATAACACTTGTCGATACTTGTACAGGTAAAAAGAAAAATCACACAAGGTGAGACTATTTTCACCAGCTTGTATATGCATTCAGCTGGATCACAAATCACCTTAGCTAAACTGCCACGTATTAATAAATGAAGGAAGCTCGTTCATTCATCAGCTACACAAATGGAATTAGAAATAAAAAAATGAAACAACCAACCAACTCATTCTCACATCTAGAGTGCATCTAGCGCTCCAAGCAGTCTGATCAAAAGTATGTCTCATGTCTTCTTGTATTGCATTGTTTCCTGCCTATACTTCACCTGTACTGGTTGATTAGCTATTGGTAAAACATTGAAGGTTGAGAACATTTGTCGTTTTTGAAAATGCAAACATAGTGTTAAAACTATCAAATAAAGCACTCTAAACATTAGAGGGAAATTCAAACACTGAAAAATTTAAAGTATGAATGTGAATAAAACTGAATTGTACATTGCTGTTTTGGAAGCAAATATTATTAAGAGCCCCCGAAAAAAAAAATAAGTGCCTGAATACTGTTCTGGCTGAATAAAAGCCCTGGGTTTAATTATCCAGATTAAAACTAATTCTGACATTAAAGTGACAAAGTTAATTAAATTAAAAAAACTGGTATTTGTTAAGAGAACTAATTAAAACTAAATACATGGTATGTACTTAAGTATTTAATATACTCTCCAAAATGTAGGTGAAATACCAACAAAATGTGTTGCATTGTAGGCTAATATATTTACATGGAATTTACACAGACATATTTTTTACACTTATGTTTGCTTTAAGTGGCTACAAGTCAGGCTCCTGCAAAATTGTTTTATTTAATAACTTGTAACTTGCAACTAATTTATTGGCTATTATTAAAACCTAAGCAATTTATTTATTTATACAAAACTGAAACCTGAGAATGATGCAGAACTTACAATGCATTCCGGAAGTAAAGCACAAAATCCATAATTTCACTGTTAGTGTTTTTTTTCTTTCTTTTTTCCTTTTTCTTCTTCCAAGCAAGTCTGCCAATGTTGCCTTAAATTTGCAGTGTATATGTTTCAGAAATGTTTTGGCTTCACCCTGAAATTCTGTCACTAATGGCAAGAAAGATGGTTTCCATAGTAAAATTCACTTTTTGCTTGCTCTTCCTATTCTTTAGATAGTTTTGATCCCATTTATTTAGCATGTAAGTCAGCATATTAGTGGGTGTTACTGCATGAACAAAAGTTTTATTTTAAGATGAGTTCATGGAATTTCAAAACTTAATTTTTAAGCAGATTTAACTAACCAAAGTATGTATCTATCGTGGCTTTTCACTTTGAAACTAGAATAAATAAAGCGAACAGTAAAAATGTTTAGAATTGTATTAATATTTGTATGTTATGGATGAACTGTACAAGTTAGACCTATTTTCTTTGTTGAGGATAATTGAAATTGAATATAAGTTGGCTATGGCTTTTTTGTACAAGTTTACATCATTTAGTATTCTCACAATGTTACTGTCTATGACATCATCATGCTTAACAACAATTTTCAGGAAAAATTCTCAATACTTCAAATATTTTCCAGATAAACAAGCTGGCTATTCCATTGTGTTTAACCAGAAAGTTGAGATTTAACCAAAGTCTTTATCTGGTGGTGATTATGAAAGTATTTTATGAAAGTTTTGTTTTTCAGTTAGACATTTCACATTTGAGTTAGCACCTTGTTGACTACCCATGTCTTGTAAACTTAAAAGAAGTTAGAAACAGTGAAGCTCTTAAATATACAAATGAGTCAGTATTAAGTGACACATCTGAAGATGAGAGCAAATGCTCTTGAAACATGTTCTGAAGAATTAATCAGTTAGTGAAGTTTTAGTGTCACCTAATACTGACTCATTTGTATACCCATGTCTTGTCCACTTACATTCAGATAATCTGATGTGCAACCATACTGTGAAAAGAAATTGTTTTTAAATACCTTTTGAAGTTATAACCTCATATTCTGAATATTTTTTCATTGTCATTCACAATGCTTCTAATCTTAAGTCATACTTTGTCACCAGTCATTTTCTTTGCCTCTTTTGCTAACTGTAAAAATATTCTGCAGAAGTTCATAGAGTTGATTTTGTGACACTTACACTTCACATACGTGCATCTTTTTATTAGTTCCTGAACTAATTGGAGATAGAAAATAAGGCATTGTTCTTGTAGAAACATAATTAGTATACAAATGAGTCGGTATTAGGTGACACTACATAATTAGTAATTTCAATTACAATCATTATAAGCCCATCTTGTACACGAGTCATTTTTTCCATTTAAACCACATTTCATTTCTTCTGTAAGATCTTTATAAAGTATCCAATAAAGTACTTGACAATCATTTATGAAGAAGCCACTCAAATTTCACTAGTTTTATTCCACCTACTTGGACATGTTTCAAAGGCAAATTTCCTTCATCATCAGCATGGTTCCACTGGACGATGAAGGAAATTTGTGCCTTTGAAACATGTCCAAGTAAGTGGAATAAAACTAGTGAAATTTGAGTGACTTCTCATAAATAATTTTTTATATGATACTATATTTCACTGTGAAAATCCAAAACTATTCAAATTTATACTTGACAATTGTTTGCAATAAGGACTATGTCCAGATCTAAGCAATTATAATGAGCTTTATAAATACTGGTAGTTCTGCAGTAATAAATGGTATATTTATAAATAAAAATATTTTGTTAACTACATTTAATTTTTTGCATATCACTACTGGATGTACTAACTGTAAATTAACTAATACTTGCTTCATTTAAGAACTTTCAAAAAAATAGGACATTTTTAAAAACTTCTGTTGGAACTCACACAGTGAAGCTTGTTAGTCGTCAAGTTGGTTGAAGATGGAGAGGATGTCTCTTCAAAACCAGTCCCACTGTATTTAAAAGTGAAGTATAAGAGTGTGTTAGAAAACAGATTAATTATAATTTATAATACTTGGTTGTTGAACTAATGGTGTCTTGCTGGTTAATGAGGCTGAGGCGTGCAGAAATAGCTGTTAATTTTTCTGAAGTTGATCTTTGACCTTTCATAAAAAGTTCTTTGATATTGTTCTCAAAATGTTCACTCTCAATTATATAATTTGTTTGTTTGTTTTTTCTTCCTCACTTACAAGCTTTCCACATTTACATTTCTGAATATTCATTTTCTTAATCTCCTCAGAATTTCTTTACATTCACTTCAAATACGATCTGAGTGGCAACTTCTCATTTTAACAACTACTGCTGAAGGACTTCACAAGTGAACTGAATTTAGACAGCTGTTGCATTACATATAAAAGTTATAGGAACAGTAAGGAATTTTTATCTGACCTCAATTTGAATTTAAGTAGCAGATTCAAATGACATGCTATGTACATAATTTTCTCTATTTTTACCGGTTTTGACCACATCTGACTGGTTAAAACCAGGTTTAAAGAAGTTTTGACCACTGTATGTTTTATTAGGCATATATTTATTCATTCCAAGAAAAATCAGCATGATTAGTGTGGTGCCCAGCTTTCATGGTACTTAAATGCTGAATACATATCACAGTTAGAAAATAAGTACATAGTAGAATATTAACAATGGCACCTAAATAGCCCATGGCAAGTGACAGCAATTTCAGTTTATTATTCCTTATATCCTATAAAACAGTTATGGAAACATTGATTTTAACTTCACACTATACAAGAAAAAAATAGCATAATATAAGGTTACAGATCAGTTCTGAGATACCAAAGACTTCTGCACCTCATAAATACAAGAGAAAAGAATATATTCAACATTTTCCAAAAACACAGTATCAAAATCATAATAACTTGCAGTTATTTCAAATTCAAATGAACTATTTTGTTGGCCATGTCTTAGATTTGCTAAACAAGAAACAGTTTTGTCTAAAAATGGTTACAATATGACAATCTGAACAATTTGCATAATATCATTATAAAGAAAAAAAAGTCATAGACCCATATTGTATTTTGCATTTTAAGTCATTTGCTTCTTTACAAAAAAATGTGAGTAAGTGAGATTCAAAATTCCATGCCAGTATAAAGTTGAGTTGAGTTATATATATTAGGAAATAATTGCAAAAATTGCAAAAACATTTCATGGCATTGTCAAGTTTTAAAATTATACAAAAAAGTTTATATAAACATAATAATAAAATACAATAATATTGATCATGTATATACAATGCAGGCATGAAATGTTACTTTTTACAAAATTTAATTACAATATATGCATATTTTTCAGATGTATATTCATGTCATGTGATATGGTGGACTCCTCTTCCATGTCCTAGTGCATAAAACATAAACAAAATACAGTGTAGAATCTTTACTAGAACTATTGACTTTAAAACTAATTTAGTATTCAAAACTTTAGTTGCAAATATTCACTGTACAGAATGGTATATGAGTTAGCAAAATTTGTTTTACTGATATTTTAAATTGTTTATAACTGAATTATTTGATGTGGCATGGAAGATGATTATGAAACTTTTTACCAAGATGAGATACCCCATGAAGACTGCTGGTAATTCTGAAAAGTAAAAGGTATATTTATTGTTAGATATTTTCATATTGTACTCATGAAAATCTAAATTTGACTGAAAAAGATCAATGTTTTGGTGAATGAAACATACAGATTATAAAAAAATATATATGCAAGGGATGAACAATATTCTAAGTCCCTTGACTAACTCTGTCACTTTCTGATTGAATTGCTAAAAATCATCTTAGCTTCTTCTTCTTCTTCTTCTTCTTCTCCTCCTCCTCCTCCTCCTCCTCCTCCTCCTCCTCCTCCTCCTCCTCCTTCTTCTTCTTCTTCTTCTTCTTCTTCTTCTTCTTCTTCTTCTTCTTCTTCTTCTTCTTCCTCCTCTTCTTCTTCCTCCTCCTCTTCTTCTTCTTCTTCTTCTTCTTCTTCTTCTTCTTCTTCTTCTTCTTCTTCTTCTTCTTCTAAAATATGCTTAGATTTTAATGATGCTCTCCATATAATTATACCATATGATAGAAGCGTGTACCTGTTCATAGTACACTGATTTTTAAAGCTTCAAATGGTAATGCTTGACAGAATCCGAAATGCATAACACAAATGACACGATTTTGAAGCTATATGCTCTATGTGGTGCTCACATGACAAACTGGAGACAACCGTTAAACTTAGAAATTTTATGTGCTCTACTTCTTGAATTGTATTGTAGTTTAAAATGTTATGAGCATAATCACTCAGATTTGACAACTGAATTGCATAATTAGTTTTGTTGGCATTTAATTTCAGTTTATTATTCAATAATCATTGTTCCAATCTCCTTGAAGTCTGTGTGATATTAAATTGCAAGTCATTTTTATTGATGTCATTTAGTATGATATTTGTATCATCAGCAAATAACACAGTTTTGGTTTTGGGCAACTTCAAAGGAAGGTCATTTGTATACAAAAGGGAAAGCATAGAACCCAGAGTTGACCTTTGAGGTACACCATGTTTCATGACAGAATTGATTTCAATCACTTGCACTCTGTTGCTTAAATAAGAAATAAATCAATGTTTTGCTATTCCCCTTATGTCAAATGGATCTAGTTTGTTAATAAATAAATCCATGTCAAATGCTTTACTTATATCCAGGAAAATGCCCACTGCATGCTCCCTGTTATCTATTACTTAAAAATGTGACTCAGCATCATTTATTCCCTTGCTCTTTTTAAACACAAAATGAAACTATGATATACTTTAATTATATTCTAGGAATGGAATTAGTGTGTTGTTTATAATTTTTTGCAAGTATTTTAGAGAATACTGATTATGAGAAATAGGCTTGTAGTTTTCAAGATTTGTTCACTTTTGCTATCTTAAATATTGCTGGAAATTTACCTGAGCAATGAATTATATAGTTTGTTTTAACTTTAGGTTTTTTGTTCATAAGAAATAAAGAATAATGAAAATTAATTGATTTCATTAATAACAATGCATACCTTTTAACTACAATATCTGGCATTGATACGACATGCAAAGTTATTTTAGGATCAGAAATTGCTTTCAGAATTTCTTGTGGGGTTAATGTGTTATTGTTTTCTTTATGGTGATAGCTTGTTGTTGATTATATGATGTTCCAGTTACTAAATTTCCTGTAACATTTGCAAAATAGGTGTTTTGCTGCAACATCATGAATATTTGTGACTAATGTCCCATTAGAGATTATTTTAGTTTCATATTCTTTTGGGGTCTGGGGTTTTCCCTACATCTTTTCCTACAAATTCCTACATTGTTTTTCCTTTATTTTCTACTACTGCAATGAAATCATGGTTGTAATTCAATTTTTCCTTGTGTATAACTTTTTTAAGACATTACCATATGTATCCATAGTATATTAAGATCGAGATTTTTGTAAGTTTACAAAGTTTGCATAATTCTCTTTTCCTCTTACATGAAATAATAACTCCCCTTGTTATCCACTTTACTTTTTAAAATCTTTTAGGTGATACTATATGTTTTGAATAGGAAATGTAGTGGCAAATTTTATAACATTCATGAATTTTGGTGATTTTTCATCTACATCATGTTCGCTCATTACAGCATTCCAGTTTTCATTCTAATGATGTTTAAAATAATCAATATTTACCTAGTTAAAACCTTTTTTGTAACTAATAAACTTATTGTCATTTTTCATTACATGTAGATAAAGAAAAATTGCATTGTGATCCGAAATACCCAAGTTAATTTTTTCAGGTCTAAACAGAAAATATTAACTGTCAACCATTATTTGATCTAAACATGTTTGGGCTGTGGATTTTATATAAGTGACAATTATGATAATTTCAATCAAACTGTAGGAAAGAGTAATTGAAATTCAGACAGCACTCTCATTAGTTAAGAAATTTATGTTGAAATCATCACACAGTATTAGTGACTTACCTTTAACTTTACTTTTGAGTATACATCATTCAAAGAAATGTTTCAAACAACCATCAGGCTGTAAATAAAAACTACTATTATCCAGCATTTAGAACATTTTATTTCTGTTACTACATGCTGAAATGATATTTCTACGTTTGGGAAGTTTGTTAGTGTGTTCACTTTATATCTTAAATGTTTTTAATGTATGTAGCACAATTTACATTTTTATAGGATTTCCAGAAAAATGAACTTGCAATTTCAGAATTTTCAATCTTATGATATGTTATCTCATTTTCCTGCAGCCAATATTCAGTGCAACATAGAACATTCACATATGGTAATTCATTACTGAGCATTACATTTAGATAAAATATTTTGTTTCTAAGACGCTGAAACTTTTGATGTAGCAAAACAAGAGTTTTGTTTTATTTTGACCAACTATAACGTAATGGCTGAAGTGCTCATAATAAATTCTCACTCCTTCTCCTTTTGTTATAAGCAAGTCATACTGAGGGTTTCCAATGTAAATTGTTTCAAAATTTTAGTTGAATATCTCTTTTTATTGGCTGCTTTTAAGAGATGTGTGTGTGTCATATTGAACATATTCTAGTGGGTTCTCTTGCATAGGTAGCTGCTTAACTTATAATGACATTTTTAAGGTTTCTAAATAGTTGGTTGTTATGGTTATTAGATCTTTTTGAGTTGTCACTTCTACTTTAAGTTTTGAGTTTAACAAATAGATCCTTTAGGGATTTCACTCTGAAAAATGTATTTACTGCTTGTATATTAATCTTTCTCTATTGGAATGTTCCTTGTATACAACTGTTGTTGAGGTACTTTTATTGCCTCCTGAAATTAATCCCAATGATCTATTCTTAATTATAAAATCGACTCGCTACATAATTAAGAGTATATTAGTTGCTTCACTGTATTGTTTCCAACATGAAATTAAATTTTGTACCCAATGATCTGTTTGTATTGTCTCCAGTTTCTTGAAGTTGCTTGCATTAGTTGTTATAGTAGCTTCATTACCATATTTAAGCAGTGGTTTTACATATATTTGGTATGCTTTATTTAGGATGTTTTGAGAAATACTTCATATTATTCCTGCTAGGCATTTTAATATTTGCAATCTATTTGTGACCCATTTGTCAATTATTCAATATGTTTATCTCCCTTCATTTTATTATCTAAAGTCAGATCTAGATTGCATCTCTCATTTTTTTCAAAGAAGTTGTTGTTAATTTCTAAACTGAAGTCATGGTTCTTATGTTTTTTTTTTTTTTTAATTAGTGTTTAATGCCCATTTTTACTACTGGGCACAACAGGGAGGGTTCTTATGTTGCATGGTAAAGAACTGGTAACTTGTCTTTTATGTGTTAATTATCAGGTTACAGTCAGCTGCTCAAACCTCTAATTCCTTGAGAGCTTTATTGAGAGACAATTGCTGTTTTGGTTTTCCTTTCTTATAGATTAGAATTATGGTTGCTTTCGACCA
Source organism: Metallyticus violacea (assembly GCA_030762175.1). Classification (NCBI taxonomy): domain Eukaryota; kingdom Metazoa; phylum Arthropoda; class Insecta; order Mantodea; family Metallyticidae; genus Metallyticus; species Metallyticus violacea. The sequence continues at coordinate 96,766,655 of CM060840.1, read as the reverse complement.
GTTAGATGAATATCAAAGTTATAATATCACATGTGAGATTTAAACATTTAAGTAAAGTTTTTTTGTAATAATAAACATATTTTCATAGATGTAAAGAAAAAATGGTCTATTTTATCTCACAAAATATATTAAACAGTAGAGTATTTTATATTTGGTACATATTTTTTATTTTCTTGGGTGCACATTTAATTTAATTTATCACAGAAGTAACAAGTAAAAGCTCTTAATGAGCATTGTTCAAGAATGTAAAAACATAGTGAGTGTTATACTTACAAGTGTAGACATAGCATAATTGTAGAAAAAATCAGTAATATTATTTTTGAGTTTTGTTTATGGCCATTTGCATATACCAAGTTCCCTGTTAATGAACATGCTTCAAAAGCTATTTAAATGGTGCAGAACTTTTAACTAAACCTTTATATGCATGTGTGGTATGTGTACATAATATATACAAATTAGTAGCATATATTTTAGGGACATTTTTCTTAGAGCAAAGCATTTTAAAAAGTTTGTAAAACAAAGGCCAAAAATCCTTTGTTTTATGGTGAGTAAGGATTTTTCCTTACACCTCTGAGTAGCTGACACAAACTGCTTACATCCTCCTATACCCAAGATCGCGGGTTCGAACCCGGCCAGGACCGATGGATTTTTTGGGGGCGTAAAAATCCTAAGTATGGCTTCCTTCGGAAGGGAAGTAAAGCCGTGGATCCCGTGTCATACATTTACAGCACGAAAAAGAACCTCAAGCCTGAAAGAGAGGCCTCTGAGCAAAATTTGTTGGCCGTTTCATGCCCTGAGTTGAATGGGACGCTGATGACCAGAGATGTTAAAGAGCGTCCATAAATAAATCAATCAAAAAAAAAAAAAATCAAACTGCTTACATTTTGTAATCACGTTCTTCTTTAAAGTAGATCATTATATTTGTTTTTCTTTGTCTGTATTTTGTTGTTTGCTGAATGAAGAAATCACAAGGAAATGTATTTGCCAAGTGAAACGGCAGATATACACTACATCTCATCATGCAGATGGGAATACATCAGAAGCAATGAAGTTTTTACAGAAAGATTACCCTGACAGGCAGTTACCTTATGCAAGAACATTATTATGAATCCACCAATGACTGTGGGAAACAAATTCATTTGAAAGAACAGCTTTGAATACTGAAGACCAAGCAAGGACTGTGAGTTTGAGGAACAAGTTCTTCTTAATGTTGGTGAAAAACTATCAGATAATACAAGAAAAATTGTATTAAGGAAAATAGCTAATCAAATGACTATTTGGAATATTCTGCATGAAATATCTCTGTATCCTGTCATCTTCAATGGGTGTGACAACTTAACGTGGTGAACTTTCTGCAACAAACAAAATTCTGCCAATGCATTCTGCAACATGAATTTCTAAGCATTTATCTGGTTCACTGATGTTAAACATAATGGATACTACTACTACTAGACATTATTTCTTCCCTCTCTATTTGACAGGAGATATTTATCTTCAGTTTCTCAGAAATGAGTGGCACCATTTAAATGATACATTTTGGAGATCATCCAACAAATGTTTATGCATAATGGTGCTCCAGCTGACTTTAGTTGAATAGTTTGTCATTATTTGAATGACCATTTTCTGCAAATTTGGATTGGAGAATGCATGCATGCAAGGGGAATATACTGAATTGCCTATTCAATTACTAGAATTGAATCCAATGAATTTTTATCTGGAGAGCATTTAAACTTCTTGGTTTATGCAATTCCTATACCTAATATTGATGTTCTGAGAGAGCATTTTCAAAGTGGATTAGATCAAATATGAAACATTCCAGAAATTTTCAACACAGTATTACACCAAAACATGGAATGCAGGCTCAGGGGATGCTTCAAAGTGGTAGGAGGCCAGTTTTACCAGTTTTGACCATATATTATTTAATTATTTAATTAACCACTTATATTATTAGCTGGGTTGTTAGCAATATGATCATATAATTCTGAAATAAAGGATATTCAGAATATGTAGAAAACACTCATATAGAAAGATAGTGTGAGAGGAAAATATCATAGTTGACAGGAACAAGATTTTCAGAATAATAAAAATGAGATACTGGCAGCTGTCACAAAACACCTGCTATTTTAAGCAGCTGTGCATTCTCCTCAAAATAGTGGTAACTGACAGTTTACATTTAAACACTCACTGTAACTTGTGTATCAATTTTTAATGCATAATTTTTATTATATTTGAACATATTTTCCATATTAATTAGTCATCTGTGGCTTACAGTATATGTATATGAATAAAAAAGGTGTGTGAGAGAGTGAGAGAAAGATAGCAGTATGAAATTTCAACAGATAAGTCAAAGTATGTCATTTGTTACAGTTATGTATTGGGACAAAGCCATTCAACGATGTGCTAGAGGGAAAAAAAATAGAACACCTTCTGTAGATGCTGTCACTGTTGGTAAGTTATAATATTATCATCCCTTTAATCATCATACAAGTAAATTTTCATTACCATCATAATTCCATCATCTATTTTTTCTTCTTCTATTATAGTCTACAATGTTTCATATCTTGCTACTGTCTGGTCATCATAAAAGTTTATCACTTTCATTTTCCATTGGGTGCAATATATCTGACAGATAAATTTTCCACTTTTTTTCAATGTACTGGAGTACCTGTTAATGCAAAATGGCTCCAACAAATAGTAGCTTCTTAAAATCCCTTTTAGCACTTCCTTTTCATTATTGATCAGTTGTCTATTATTCTTGTTTCATTATCTAGAAAAAGATCTGTAAGATAATTTGCACCAGCTCATGTTTTTTATTTGTTTGTTTATTTAATTTTTATCCTACATAGCTGTCAGCCATGTTTTCATGTGTACAAAGTCACAGAAATGAGACTTTATTTGAATAATTCCAATGACTCACAGAAAATCCTGGGAATATAACATTAATACAATTAGCTACAAATTTCTTTTAGTTTGTAGAGAAATAACTTTTAGTCTATATCACTGAAAAGATTCAGTGCAATTTTTGGCACATTTCTTGTAAATCTGACCAGCATGCTCTAAACAATAGTAAACTTCATATTTTTCATAGCAATATCTTGAATGTTCTTAGATTCCAAAGAACAGCTCTTACAAAATTTGCATTATTTTCTGTGAAAGAACCAAGAGAAAACTCGCTGATTTTATGAAAAGTTTAAAATACTTTATGATCTTTATGATATTATTGTTTACCTATATGTTGTGAAATATAAAGTTATTTTTCTTTCTTTATTATAGAATGACATTAATAATAATTTATTTCTTACAATATGAGTATTTATCACTTAAATACATATACTGCATTACATTGTTTTATAAATAAAATAATAAATATTAAAATATTAAAATAAATAAATATTAAAAAAATAGTAAATAAATAAATAAAGTGTTACTCTAGAATTATTTTCTGACAACACAGAACCATAAGTGTATCTCTGAGATATATTGCTTCCAATGGAGGGTTAAAAATTGGAAATATAAAGCATTGAGATAGATTTAAATAGTGAAAATTTTCACCGGTGAAATATAGTATAATATAACAAGTTATTTATGTGGAAATCACTCAAATTTCACTAAATTTTTTCCCCACTTACTTGGAATTAGTGAAATTTGAGTGATTTCCACATAAATAATTTGTTACATTAAAGTAACGAGAGTTTATTTAAAATTAGAAAATTCACTATATTTCTTCATCTTTTCCAAAGGCTGTTAATTCTGACACACTTTCCATGCAATAAGACTACCCCAGACAGCTTGCAATTGCAGCATATGTTGAAACTTAGGCACTTGACTTCTAAACCATTTCATACCCTATTCCTTCTCTTCCTTTTTAGCTGGCTTTTATCATAATCAACAAAGGAATCATTTACTTTAGATCCCTAGCTTGTATTAGCATATATACCATGAAAACAGTGCTGAAGTATACAGACCTTTTCATAAAATCACACTTTAAGAGCTCGAGTTTAAACTTATTTTTATTGAAGCTATAGACAATGGAGTGATAATACATCCTATTAGAATTTATAAAATATGTTCACACTAACTCCACTTACTTATTCATCATTAGGACATGTTTTGAGGGCAATTGCTTCCATCATCAGCTGTTGACTAATTTTACCAATTGAATCAGTTAATAGTTGATGATGATGGGAGCAATTGCCCTCAAAAAATGTCTTAATGTTATATAATAAGTACATATTTTGATAATTCTAATAGGATTTACTTTCATTTTATTATTTTAATATTATAATGAGTTGAACTAAACACTCTTACACATGCTTTATTAACTTACTATTTTGATAGAAAATGTTTAGTGAATCTATGCATCATCAACTACTTGATGAAGGTCCACAAGTTGCAAAAGTTATTAGATAAACTTATCACAACATATTAATAATTATTTGATTTGCTTCACTGGCAGTGCGAATTGTGTTGCATGGTAAGAATTACTTTCACTTCTTTATTGCAAATGTTTAATTATTATAAACATATTCCCTTTCATCACTCTTGAAAATTATTTCAATGGAATGTTAAGGACATAAATACCTCTAAAAAATTAAATTATACTGCAAAAGCTTGAAAGTACCAAATAAGAAAATGTAAGAACATATTTAATAATATATAGCTTGTTATGAAGCGTATTTCATTAATTATTTATAATCTAATAGCTCAGTTTGCTCCACAGTAGCTTCCTTGCCCTCTTCCTGATTCAAATCACTGGAATCAGCACTGTAATTGTCCCCAGTAATTAACTCATCCACACAATCATCAATGATGCCATCCATTCATTATGAATTCTCCAGTTCTTCTTCCACAAACAAAACTGTGCCTCTGGTTTTCTGGTGTAACTTCATTTATTCCCTCCTTTGTAAGTATTTCTACTACAGAGTAGGTGTCTTATTGTTTTGACAATGTTAGCTCTTCATTTGTGCCCAAGCAAACTCTATAGGGTTGAGGTGTATTGAAAAGGAGGCAACTTAATGATTTTATGTATATATCTTTATGATAATATCCAGTTGTCCTTAACCTGAAAAGCAGAACAGCATTTATGAAGTCATGGGATGTTTCTACATGACCAATAATGCCCTGACCTCCTCTCATAGTGCTTTCAACTACACCTTCACCCCACTCTTTATAACAAACTGAGACTTATTTAAACAATTGTTCTTGCTTAGGTAACAAAAGTAGCTTGTGTAATGTAAGATACTCACATTAGGAGTAATATATATCTGGAAACTGTCTAATTTGATGATTGGGGCTTTGCTTGATCTCTGCATATCTTAGCATTTTTCTGAAAAATTTATCCGAACTTTGCCTATTTTGCCCTATTTCTGCAAACTTTAGCCCATCTTTACACTTTTGGCCAATTCATAGTCATAGGCTAAATCTACTAAATTTCCTAAGAGATTTAGCCTATATTTGCCTATTTTCATTTTTTTTCTAGGCATTTTAGCCTATCTTTGCCTGTATTAATTTTTTCTTGGAAATTAAATTTTACAGAAAATGGGAGAAAAAAAAAAGATAAATGGAAATGAGGGCTAAATTTTGCAGAACAAGGCAAAAATATGCCAAACATAGCATACACAAGGCAAAAGTGGGCTACATTTTGCAGAAATTGGGGAAAAAAGGCTGAGATAGACAAAGATTTTAGCCTCATAGCCTCATAGCCTAGACTATGAATTCCTTATTGTATAATATTGTACCTTATTTTAACTAGTTTGAATTCATTTTTGTACCTAGGATTACTTTGTTAATTTTTTACATTCATAAATTCTCCAGTTCATGAGCATCCAGGGGGTAGCAGACAAGAATAATTTCATTTGCTACTGTCTAAAGCATTTTATAATTAAATGTGAAAATGAAACATCTGTCAATTTACTTTGGCTATGCTACAATATTTGTATTGTTTACTGTTAAAAGAAACTGAAAATATTAATGATAAACTTATTGTAAGGCCAATATCAGAGGAATTATAATGGGAATACCCATGCTCATATTGACCCAAATATTAATATAGTTAGGAAGTATATTTTATTTTTAAAACAATATAATTATGAAATCTTATAACTGTAAATTGTCATATTCAGTATCTCTTAAATATAATTTTTTTCTTACAATATATTCTGTTCCAGGCGAACAGCTTTAATAGCCTAAAATTAAGTGGAGTGTCTTGCAGTGATGTATATGTTTTCAGAGGCTGGTGAGGTGCAGGTGCCATTACAACAAACCCCTGCTGCTCCAGTTGACTCTGGAACTCCATGCCAGCCACAACAACAGTTACAGCTACAACAGCAACAAAATGGCAGTGTAAAGGGAGCTATGGTGGAAACAGATTCTGATAGTATGTCTTCAAATTTTAAATTCCACATCCTACAAATTTCCCTTGCCCTCAGACCACCCTCAATTTAGAGAGTTAGGATCTCTGAGGGAAAAAAATCAGCCTTACTGGCTACCACATCCAGTTGCACATGTATTCCATAATGTGCAACTAGAACTTTACCGCAAAATTATGAAAAAGTATAATGCTTAACCAAATCTTTGTATACAGTTAATGGCAGTCCAAATTTGATAATGTCCTTGCTGGAACAATCATGTAAACCAGAACCATTATGGTTTTGATTTTGATAGAAACCAAAGGCATTCTAGAAAATGGCAATAGAAAAATTATATGCTTGTTAAGATTTCACAGATGTTGACATTCTTACAGAAGTCTTAATCACATCATTCAAGAAAAATATTACTACATATTTTTGCATTTAGATTTGTGTTAGTATAGATAACAATCTAGTAAGGTTTTTATTTTATTTTTTATTGTTTATTTTCAATTTATCTAAGGCTACCTTCAGATAGGCAAGTCTTGACAACTCAGTAGTGATAGTGCTCACACAACTAAGAGGCAGGTAGCTGAATAATGTCTGAATGCACTCACAGCTTAACATAAAACCTTCAGTAGTTCAAACAATTAGTTCTAGTGACTTGTGTACCATATCAAGGCAAATTTTCATTCCAAAATGTTTTAATATTTAGTGGTATCTCAGTATATACAGTGTTACAATCATAGTAAGTAATTTATATGAGTTTCCAACACACTTAAAGGCTTTTTAAGAAAAATATTAATCTATTTTTAATACCTTCCTTCTTAAAACAAAACGAAACAAAAAAAAAAAAAAAAGAAAGTAAGTAGCAATGATTGGATAATTATACATAAATTGTAAACATGTCTTATAAATATCAGCAAGCATTTTTGAAATAATGGATTGCTCACCAAATTGTTCATCTGTATACCTATTATAATTAGTCATATATTGTTTTATGAGTGTTTTCACTCAAAGCTTGTGGACATTTGAGAATAGACCTATGAAGTTTAGGTAAAATATTAGCTTTCTCTTTCTGCTATTGCTGAAACACTGTTGAATTCCATGTGTTGATGTTCAGTGATATCTGGTCATAAGAAACTAATAAAAGATATCAACAAGATCCTGCTATCAGTATTCACATTTAATCATATTCATTTATTCCACTATTTAATGTATGTATAAATCTGGTTTTGTTAGCATTTAAATATTTACTATAACAAATAAAATTACAAGAACTTAAGATTGTACAGTTATACAAATAGGTTGCTATGATGCAAGGAGATACATGCATTTCTATTATCAGTTACTGAGTAGCTTATCTAATAAGGCAGAAGAATATAAAAATATTATAATAATAATAATAATAATAATAATAATAATAATATAACCAATAGCTCCACTCACTTACATAAAAACTGGACATATGTTTCAGGAGTTATCCCTCCCATCTTCAGCTTGTAGCCAAACTGTTGTTAGAAGTGGATCTCTTAGAGACCCAATCAGCACTAATGGGAGGGATCACTCCCGAAACATATGTCCAGTTTTTATGTAAGTGAATAGAGTTAGTGTGAACAAATTTGTATTACATTGGTTATATATATATATATATATATATAACTCCATTGTCAACACCTTCGTAAGTACATTTAATTGAATAATAATAATAATAATAATAATAATAATAATAATAATAATAATAATAATAATAATAAATTCCACCATTTGACTTATATATAAAACCAGTTTCATCATTATACAAATGTTTACAATAACAATGACAGCTACGAAAACTTAAGGTTATACAGCTTCATAATTAGGTTATTTTGATAGCTTAACTAATAAAATAGGAGAGTATTATACTACTATAGAATGTGCGGATATATTTAGTTATTTAGGAATTCCTCTATTGAGTAATAACAGTCTTTAATTAGTAGGTTGTGTACACTTGTTGAATTTGTTTTAATCCCTTTGGTAATTTAAATAATCTCCTTTCATTTGTGGTACTCATGATGGGTAAAAGAGCAACATGATGGTACATTTCAAGGTTTTCACTTCACTGACTACAGCTTTGTGCCAATGCAATGGCTGGAATCAAGATTTTTGCAGCTGTACTGATGGGTGGTGGAAAAAACCACATAGAAATTGCAGAGTGTGCCTTTCATGCCTTTCAGTCATTTCAGTTACACTAACCAAAGGAAATAAAACTGTAGTCCATTTGAGTTCAATATTGTTTTTGAAGCAGTCACAACAATTCCAAACTCAATCAATAAATAGTCACAATCCCAAACATTTATTTTAATCCCTAATCAAGAATATATATATATACCCAAACGAGTCATCTAATACTGACTCATTTGTATATGTAACAACTTCACTGTTCCTAACTTCTTTTAAGATTACAATATAATATATGTTGATCATTCTAAAATAAATCCATATATACTAAATATTAATAAAATGCCTGTTATTCACTGCATAGTGCAATTGTAATGAATACTTCAGGAAATCGGTATAATGTATATTGATCTGTTATCACTATGAATTACAAACAAGTAAAATGCAGCAGGAAATTTTGAAAATAAACCATGCAATTTTTTAGAAACTACTAAAGAAAATGTATTGCAAATACTTATTTCCAGTTTTACTATTTTATATATTTGCTTTATAGTGTGAAAACAATAAATCAACATAAATTTCTTAGGAAAAATGTACAAAAGCTAAACTGAAGTCAACTCCTAAATATATGAAAAGGGAACAACGTATATAGACATTTGGTTGATTAGTAAATTCAGTCAATGTGTAAAACATCAGAACATATTTTTACTTATTTAAAAAAGCAGGTTTTCTTTTTATTTATTTTTGGATAGTTATTATGGTTATTTTTAATTGTTGCATAATTTTATCTTCATTATTTTTATTACTCTTCATATCACATGTATTTCTTTTCTTTATTACTCTTCATAATCATATTATGTATTTTGCACATCTATGTAGTAACCTGCAGCCATTTTTCACATGATTCTGCTATTTTATACTTATCAATTAATTTTATTCAGAAAAGAAGCAAATGGATCAAGTACTTTCTACATTTGTAAGATGCATTTAAACATTCCACAAAATTCTGCAAATAGGAGTGCATAATATGAAATGGGAAATGTAAGAGTGAAGGGTTTGGAGATGAAGTGGGTTTCAAAGGTTTAGGGTGCACTAATTAAATAAGGAACACATTTTAAAGCAATGGATGAAAAATCAAGAAAATAATAAGTACATAACAGTTAAGTAAACAAATAAGAGTAAAATTAGAGAAGAATAGGATGGTGACTTATGGATGGAGGGAGAAAGCCTTAATAAGCAATTTTGGAAGCTAATTAAACAATGGTGTGAAGATACTATGGATAGAGGAAAGAAGTGCATTTATTCTCTTTAAGGAACTTTCTCACTTTGGGTGAGAAAGGTATATTGAGAAGTGCAATAAAGAGGAAAGAGAAGAGATTGTCTGACTCAGATTTTGATGTAGGAAATTGAGAGAATTTAGAGGTAATTTTGAACAGGGCATATGCCCCATTTGTAAGGTAACTAGGAGCCAATCCATACAATATTTGAACATCCAGAAACTAATGAAGGTAGAAATGTGTTGATTATAGAAAACTTACTTAGAATAAAAACTGTAGTAACATATAAGAGCAAGTAATTAGGCGTATTTTCAAATTAAAAAATTAGGTAAATTTCGTATAAGGGTAAAAGGAAGGTATGGATAGTAAAACGGGAAAAGCTGAAACCAATGATAAATAAATCAAAAATAAAATTTAGTATTAGTATATTATAAACATTAAACATAGTATAATACATATCTAGATTTTATTATATTAATATTGTTACATTTTGGTTAGGATCTGATGGTTAGTTAATTTGAATCAAGTTATACTGAGTATAATAATATACATGAAATAGAGAGGATATAAAGAAAGTTATTACATAAGGATAATAACACAAGTTATGTTATTTTACTTTATTTGATCTGTTTTATACTGATTAATAATTACAACCATTAGTTTAAACCAGAAGTTGCAGAATGCAGTCAGAAGGGAAAGACGAATCCATCTTCAAGATATTACAGTAGGTAGTGACTAATGAACTAAAGACAGTGGGTCTGTTAGCATAAATCAGGTGCAGATGAAAAGGAGATATAGTGAACTATAATAATTAATGTTGGTAATACATTCGCTGAAGCTCATGATTTGTGATAAAATATGTATATGAACTTGTTATTGATCAGACCTGAAATATGATCAGTGCCAGGACTAGGTTCAGATCATTTTGCATTCATTTAGCACTCAAATGAAAATAAACTAATTCATTAAAATAATTTGAGCTTTTTATTATAATATATTTTTCTTTATATTTAAAAAATATTTATCTGAACTTACTGATTACTGCTTAGCCCAACAACTTTCATAGCTTCAAAAATAGAAAAGTGATCATCTAAAGCCTTATCATATCAAAAATGTTTCTGGAAAGCATTAGTTGAGAGATAACAGTTATCCTATACATCTACATTGCATTATGCATAATGCATCTACTTCAAAAATATTTCCTTCCTTTTGTAACAATTTTTTTAGGTGTTTTTAAATGGTTTGAAATCAACAGAAGAACTTTTTGTTCTTTTTAAAATTAATGTACACCTGATTAATCCACAAACTGAATAAATAAATAAAACTGAAATAAATTATAAATAATCAGAAGTTTATGTAAGATAAGCACCAGAGGCAATATAAACAATACAGTTTCTAGGACATGGCTAAGAAATCTGCATATTGGCCTGTCTTTGTGTATATGAATATCACCACTACACCACTAAAAGACCTACCTCAATATTCTGATCTGGCTGCCAAAGCTTTGCATACTCTGCTTTATAGCATGTTTTTCAGAGAAAACTAATAAATTAATTATAAGAGAATCAGATTGGGGTCAAAAGTACAATTTAAATAACCATGGTGCCAAAAGTTAAATTGAAAATTGTTCAGATAGAAAGGCTGCAGTTGAGAAAAAGGAAGTTTATGTTATATTTATTCACAGGTGGATCAGGAATTCTCTCTCCATCTAATATGTTTCGGTGGCCACGTGGACAAAAGCGATGGCGACAAATAGCTTGGTTTATGGTGTGGCCAATCCATTTAGTGTTTCTCATCACTATTCCTGACTGTGAGAAGCCACGATTCAAAAGATGGTTTCCACTTACATTCATCATGTGCATTGTTTGGATTGGCAGCCTATCATATGTTGTTGCTTGGATGATTACAATCATTGGTAAGAATTGAATTTTTTAATAAGTTTATATCAATAATATAAAGCAATTAATTTCTTCACCATGGAAATCATGATAGCACTCTATAAAAACAAAACTTTTTATTTAACTCCAAAAGAGATATTTCATATAAGTAATCTTTTTTTTATTATCTTAGGCTATAAATGTCATAAGAGTTGGATAACACTAATATGTTACCTAAAGAAATAAATATAAGTAGTATTTACATTCTCTCAATTTATTTATGAACTTCTTACAAAATAAGTTGTGCAGAATGTGGAAAGATCTACATTTGAAAAACAAAGAAAAACACAGGCACACAAAACATTTCAGGAACAAAAAATACAAGCAAATGCAGAAATCAGCAGTAGCGTCTCATTTCTGGACAGAAAACCACAACATAGTGAATAAAGCAAAATTATTAAAATTGTACAAGGACCTACAGAATTAGCAATATAGGAGAAAATCTACATTTACAAATACAGAGACAGTATAATGAACTTCAATACTTCTGGGGATAAAAACATAAACTTTAAGCTCATTACACCTCCACCAGAGCAGATTACACATTAACAAAGGAATATTCAGCAGGTGACAGCTAGCTGAGGATGCAAATAATGGTTCATGAAATAGTACTACATATTAGAACCAAGCAAGTGGAGAAATAAGAGTGTATGAATGAATGGTGTTTAACGCCCGTTTTTGCTACAGCGGCACCACAGACGATGGACACTGATGATACTTGGGATGAAATTATATATTGGGAAAGGATTTATTTTTAAGGAAGGAAACGTTCCAGGCCTAAGTTTTAGGGTACATCCCCGGCATTTGCCATTTATGAGGACTGAGGAAAATCTGGAAAAAACCTCAGTCAGGGAGGATGGTCCTGGTGGGATTCGAACCCCAGACCTCCCGCTCACGAGTCCATGCCTTAACAACCTAGGCCACCCATGGCAGTAAATAAGAGAGAATAGCTTAACTCAATCATATAATGATCTTAATTATATGATTAGCTTCACTGTAAAAGTTCCAATTAATATTTTTAGTTAACTACTACAGTAAAGTTTATGGAATGAAAATAAGGCTTACCCATTGTAGGATTAAGAGCAGAAGACATAAAGATTAATAATGAAAAAATTATCAACACAAAAGGGTTTCTGGCAATGAACACATCAGATGAATGCAAGCTGGCCACTTCTACAAATTCTTGGAAACAGTGAATCTGTGTCGAAAGATATTAATGTGTCAAAAGGTTGTAATTTTATGTCCTTAATTTTTCTATTAACTGAAATGAATTATTTACATTCCTGCTTTGAAATTAGGTAGTGTTTTAAATTTCAAAGTTTGCTATTAAATGCTACAGTTCATATATATATCACAAACCTACAGACCTGTAATAGTCACAGGTAGTCACATATATTAAGCCTTTTGTTTATCCTAATGGAAAAGTTAACAAAAGTTTTATAATTATTACATTTATTCTTAAATATATTTGAATTTGTGTAATGCTGATCATGTACAGTTCTATAAAGTCTAATAGGCAGTTCTAGTCATACAATTAAGCTGTATATTCCAAGATACTCACCATATCCTTGTTATTGTTTACAGGAGATACACTCAAAATTCCTGACTCAGTAATGGGAATCACATTTCTAGCAGCAGGAACAAGTGTTCCAGAAGCAGTATCCAGCGTTATTGTTGCTAAACAGGGTATGTTAAATATTTTCATGAATACGTATGAGAATATGTAAATGCCAGAGATAGAAGTTCATACAATAAAATTATGCCATTGAAAATGATTTTAATACAAATATAATTATAAAGAACAATGACCCTTACTTACATGCAAAATAGAACAAGGTTCAATGAATCAACATCAACATGCCAAAAACAAAACAAAAAAGCATATAAAGTAGAAGTACAAAAACTACAAATGGGAATAACAGTTTTATAAGTTTCCATATGTGACTCTTCAGGTGCAGTTGTTCTGGATTATATCTACATGTGTGACTACATGCACTAAGGATGAGAGGAAATGATGAAGTGGGGAGTAACCTCAAAATATGGGGGTGAATAGAATCTAAATTGGAATTTTTATTTTATTGTTTGTGTGTAGTATGAAACATTGTAGGGGTTTCAGGAAAAATGGGGTAACCAATTTGCCTTCTACTTTAACTCGCTTTGACGAATGGCTTCTTCCAGTAGACAGCCATGCTCTGCCGGCCCGTAATTCAAATAATTTCACTGTTTAAATATCTTTGGCCGACGGGAAAAGACACATAAGTAAAAAAAAAAAATTATCAGGAGAAGACTTTTTTTATTTACTCTTATCTGGATAATAGGAATGAAATACATATGTGTTTATTAAATTATGCTCTCTTTCAATATGAATTTCAGTAAATTTTCATGTTTTAAAAACTAAAATACACATCTGAGTTTCATCTAATATAAAAACAAAGATGTAGGTTTAGTTAAAAGCCCCGCACCACATAAATAACTTGCACAATCATTTACTGACAAGAGGTCAACGTTTTTAGTGCGGGAGGACGTACAACCGACCGAAATTTTGCCAAGATTAAGGATAATACGCTGTCTAAGACACATGTGATTTAAAAGTTTCGCATAAAGATGAGAACCTGTGGAAAATTAAAGCCACGATGTCGATCTTGGATGAGCGTAACATAAGCAAACGTTTGGGATCTTATCGAGCGTGAGTGACATTTTTGAAATCGCTTCTGATTTAGGAATTATTTTCAGATGACTTGGATTATTAGAAAGACTCGGCAAGGTGGTTTCCTCGAGAGATCAAAAGACTGCACGTCTGGGAGTGTCAGAGGCTTTCGGCTCAATACCGAGACCAGCCATAAATGTTTCTGCATCGAATTCTAACCTGCGATTAAACTTGGATACCCACTACACTCCTGAGTCGGAGCAAGCGAGCATGGAATGGAGAAAAAGAGGAACTGGAAAGATTCTTGTAATGGTTTCCTGGGACTCTCGAGGCATTATATTAATCGAGTTACTTCATGAACGTCGAACAGTCAATGTAGCTTATTACTAGTATCTTCTGGTTGTACAAAACGTGCTTAACGGCGAAAAAGACTTCAATAATAGATTCGAGAAGTTATTCTCCAAGACAATGGAGCATACAGCTGCTTTAAGAAAAATCGAGTAAATCCAATGGACATCATTGGAACACTATCTCTATAGTTCAAACTTAATGCCTTACGATTACCATAAATTTGAACTTAAAACAAGCATTGGGAGGTGGGCGATTTGACAAAGTATAGAAGCATTCAATCGAAACTTGCTGGAAACCACTCCACTCTTTCCCTGATTATGAAATTAACTTCCTATCCTATTCGTTGAGGAAACTGTGCTTGTAAATTGGGAAATTATGATCAAAAATTATCTTTATCCAATTTTTACTTAATTTAGTTCCAATAAATAAAGAACTCCTGTTTATATTTTACTCATTTTCGTATGAAAAGCTATTTTGTCATTGTCTGTGAGGGCGAATTAATCTTACGGCGGCACAAGTCCTAATGGTCAATTGTCTGCAGTACTCCATCGGGCATCTCTTTGGGAGCAACTGTCTTTTGCTCAATTTGGAACTAGAAGGCATTCTACATTCTAGTCGCAGGGAGAAGTCCGAGCTGTAAACTTAGGATCGCGCAGGGAATTGATGAGAAGTGTCTGCTACAGCCAAAAGATGTCAAGCTATTGCCGGAATGACAGTGAGCCATTACAGTTCGTGACAGTTCTTTGATCATCTGTGATGTCTCAGTAATTAAAACGGCGTTATACACTTGCTTAAATGAATCTTTGAAGAATACATTTCAGCTAATTTAAGATACACATTTCTATTTATTAATCTGCCTCCCCACATGTTCAAACAGTAGCCATTTATCTGTGTTCAGAACATTTCGTTAGTATTCTCGGCCAAAGTCGATATCGATAGTCGTATTACGAGGATTTTCGTTGGGAAACAAAAATCTGATCGATATACAAGAATATAACCATTAGTAACTGACAATGTACGAAGACTGGGAAGAAATTAATGGCAATATATTCACAACAAACAATTTATTCCAAAAGTTGGATACTTTTACATTCCTTCAATACACATGGGTAGGTCCATAAGTTTCCAGTCTAACCATTTTCTAGGTATGATAAAGACAAAAACTGTATTTCACTTTTCAATATAGTTACTCTTTATTGCGAACACTTCTCACATCTTTGAAATAACATTTACATCCCCTCCCCAAAATAGAAGTCTTGTCAGCAAAATGTGCATAAACAGCATCCATCACTTCTTTGTCACACTTAAATTTCCTTCCTCAAAGGTCCTTCTTGAGTTATGAGAAGAGGAAATAGTCACTGGGAGCTAGGCCTGGGCTGTAGGGTGAGTGGTTCATCTCCTTGAAGGCACATTTCTTCACAACTTCCTTTGTAACAAGATCTGTGTGCACAGGCGCATTGTTGTAAAGAAGGCGCACATCACCACTCAGCTTTCCTCGCCTTTTCTCTTTGATGGAAGCACGTAATTTGTGCAGTACTCCTCATTTACTGTGGTGTTCCTCTCCTTGAAGTCAATGAAGAGTATTCCTTCACAGATCCAAAAGACTGTGGTCATGATCATTGGTTGACTGAGTAACCTTGGCCTTTAGAGGCGGTTGATTTATTTATGGACGCTCTTTAACATCTCAGGTCATCAGCGTCTTTAGAGGCGGTGCTTCGCCAGGTTTACGCCATTCCATTGATTCTCTTTTAGACAAGGATTCATAGTAGAGGACCATAGTTTCATCTCCTGTAACAATGGTTTGCAGAATCTCTCTCTCTCGTTGCCACGGCAGAGCTCCAAAAATGCCTTACAACAGATGACTCGTTGCTGCTTTTGGACTGAGAAAAGAAGTCTAGGCAATTATCTTGCACTAACCTCATTCATGTTTAAATGTTCAAGAATAATTCGAAGAACTGTTGTTTTAGAAAGAGGCCCAACCTTACTGCTATTTCTGTAACTTTGAACCGCCGGTCTTCCCTAATTTCTCCTTCCACAAGAGCGATGTTTTCAGGAGTACCTCCAAGAGCCGATCTACACGCTATTCGTCTTCAATGCTTTCTCGAAAAAGCTTGGTCCATTCTTTTACGGTAGAATATGAGGGGGATGCTTCCCCATATATACCGTCCAATCGCTGTTTAATTTCATTTGGAGTAAGTCCTTCTTTTATGAAGAACTTAACAACAACTCGAAACTCCATTTTGAATATGTCACAATCTGCTACATATAGCCTTCTTTTTGCATCTATATTTGAACAACTGAACACAGTGGAGCGGAAGTTACAGCTGCAAGTACTTACTTAACAGGTAAGTATGACACCAGATAAAAATTTTGCGAAGGCGATAATCCATATCGGCGAGGCCGGAAACTTATGAACCTGCCCCCGTAATTCCCTGCCACATTTATCAGCTGCCACGCTGCTAGAAGACGTGGACACCGTAACTAAGCCGTTTTTGTTGATGTCTAAGAAAGAATGCCCCACTGCAACACTGTAGGTGGTTTGTTCTGACTTCTGCGGCTAATTTCCTCGTTGTCCAACGTCAACCACTTTCAGCAGTGATGGAATCAAATCAACGTAATGCACTTCAAAGACAGGATGACCTGGCACATCTTTCACACTACCACGGTTCTGTCGAGACTTGCATCTAATGAACTACCGTTTAATATGGCAAAATTTTGTCACAGGCTTCTCGGAGATCCACATGCCATTCCCTCGCATTTCCGCTACGTACCACCTCAATTTTAATCCATAGACGCTGCTCTGTTTAATACAACATACCTTTAGGGCGGTCCCATATAAACTGTGTTAATTTAAGGATAGAAAAGAAATGTTAATACAACTTAGGAATCAGGGAAAGGAACTGAAAAAGACTGGAAATATTGAAAAATGAAATATTGAATATATTTACAAGCAAAAATCACCACAGAAAACGCATACAACTTTAAAAAGTTGTCTCTAAACCACAGGTTTTCTGATAGTATTCAGAATTAATGTGTTTTATATAATACTAGATATCGTTAACATGCAATATCAGAAGCAATCCAAGTATCTAATTGATAAGTTCTCTTTTATTCTACTAAGGATGCTAGTAAGGTTATTAGACAATGAAGTGATATAAAAACAGTAAATTACAAATATATTATGAAAATATTAAGCTCTTTTTCCTTTTATATAGCTCTAAAATGTAGAGCATCAAACAAACGTTTCTTGTATATTGCATAAGACTATAACAAATACAGTGCAATTCTATTGAACTTTCCAGAATATCTTCTGTTTTAACACTGTTTTAAATGCTTCTACTTGCTGAAGCACTAGTCAAAAGATACTTTTTAACATAAAGGCATCCAATGGAGCACCAGCAACTCGGTGACTGCCATTAATTTATTCTTATTATGAACATGCTTCTGCATTAGATAAATGCAATTGATCAGTGACTCAGCAGCAATAAAGACAGAAAAAAAAATATTTTAAATGAAAGATGAATTGCTGTGTAACTGGGCAATGTGAATAACATTTTATGATGTTTGTGGAATTAAATCTGTTTGTATGAGCTATGTGAATCAATTACTTTATATTTATATTTATCAATTTATATTTATTAACATATCTCTGATATCATGAAATTCTAATATTTTGTATTTTAGTTTTATATTACTTAATAAATTATTGAAATATTAACTAGTGCAACAGTGTTAAGATGGACTCTCTGCTTCTGAGGGTTATGCAACTAATGCAGGACATATAAGTGGTTAGTAAACTAGGGAGGATGCAGTGTGCTCTGATAATAGATTTACTAGTAGAAAAATACACAATTTTTTACCTTTCATGAAGAATGGCATCAAAATTTGCTGTTGAAAAGTCATTAGCCTGTGTGATTGTTTTAGTTTAAAGTCTTTTAAAACTTGTAGCTAATGTTCTTACAGTGAAAAGTGTGACATTGTTTTTATATTAATTTTTAGATTAATTTGGGGTTAAGAAATGTCATTTTCTAAAACATAAAATCAGTGAAATTGGTTTTCATCATTACTATTGCATTCAGAAACTTTTTCTCTTCTTCTCCTAACTTTTTACGACATCTGCAATAAACAGATTCCAACTTTTCCTGAATGCGGTATAACTTTCAGTCTCAGATTATGAACAATGTTTATGAAAACAAATCTGACTTATTGGAATGGTTTGAGAAGAAAAGGAAGATAAATGCAATGATATAAAAGTGAAGGAAGCTTTAGGTTTAAGAAATTTTCTTAAGAATCCAGAAATTTAGTTTTATCTAAATTTTTCTGACATAATGAAACATATTCACATTTAGTACCTATAACACCATTCAGATGCAGAGTGCCAATGCAAATACTATGTCCAGTTCTTTGAAACATTCTGAACTACACCTGAAATAAGGCAGAAAATTGGATATTATCAAGTTCATGAAGACACATGTCCTAATTCTCTTAAGAAAACTATCTAAACATGGTTCTGAAGTAAACCTGATGGCAGTTTTCAAAGAGTATGGGACATAGTGATTAACCAATGGAAAAGACCATTCCAAGGGTCTAAGAAATTTAGTAATTTCAAAGTATTAACCCCCCAAAAATTGTACTATGTCCAGAGAAAATTTCCCAGTTCACTTAGTTAGCCCTTTGTCATCACGTTAAAGTTTTTTTATTTGCAAAGAGAAATTAAAAAGTGAACTGTAAGTGATCGATCACAATAACACTTTCAAATATGTTTCTTCAGTCTGTGATATATTCAATTTTTTCCTAGAGGTGGAAATTGTGCAATTCTAAACATTAACAACATATGTTTACTACCCTAAAAATAAACATGTTCATTTGTTGTATAAGTAATGCTGCCACTGCCCCGTATTATTTTAGTTTATACTTGTAGATTTTATTGTATGGTTTATTATTCTAGTGTTTTTTGAAGCACCTTATATCAATCTAGTTTTAAAAAGTGTATACTTTCAAGATAATTTATCTTATATCTAATGCTATCAACTAGCATTTATGATTTGAACAGAATCAAGTCATGATTTGTACACTCTGTTCTTGCTGTTAACTCATTGCTAACTCTAAATATCTTTTTATTTTTCTAATATATTATATTAGATCAATTTTTTATAATTTAAGATACATATTACTAAGTTTTAAATTTGGAGAAGAATTAAAAAACAAACTCATTCCTGATTATCATTACAGGACATGGATCTATGGGAATTAGCAACTCAATTGGTTCCAATACTTTTGACATCCTGCTCTGTTTGGGACTGCCATGGCTAATCAAGGCTTCATTCCTTCCAACTACAGAAGGACAGCACTTTGTTGGAATCAATTCAAGAGGGTTGGAGTACAGTGCCATATCATTGCTGTCCACATTGTTACTTCTCTATGCCACTTTCTCTTGTAATCGATTTCAACTAGACCGTAAAGTTGGTCAAGCATGCCTCATCATGTATGGCATGTTTCTCATACTTGCTTCTCTCATTGAACTGAACGTCTTTTTCATGGTGAATCTGCCAACATGTGGACGGTGAAGGATCATGGGTATGTACATAGATTAATGTTTTTAATTTGAGAGGGGTATTAATCATTTTAACAATCAAGATAGGAATTAATAGAAGAAATCTATACACTAAGTTGAAATTTAAACCTCAAGAGTGATCCCTATTATAAATGCAATCATCCCCCCCTGCCCCAACATATACATACAAAGCTGGTAAAGGCCATGCAAAATTAAACTCATTTGTCTTTAGGAATTCTGAAATATTACAAATTCCTCCCTCCCTCTCTCTTTCTAGTATGCTTAACCTAATCTTTCCTACTTCTCCTTCACTGACACATACATTTGTTTTTAATGTTGAATAAAAACCATCCTAAACCCCTAATCTGCTGGTGATCCTTAAATATTTTATTTAGTGTTAACTTTTTCTTAATCTTAACCATTTATCTGCTCTTCCTTTCCCGGTTACTTGACAAGTGAATAAGATATGAATAGCACCTTCTTCATCACCACAAATCAATATTTTGACCTATTTTTCCCATTCTAGCCTTTCATTCTTCAAGCCCCTATCTAAAACCAAGCCAATTCAACCTTTAATTTTTATTACATTTCTCACAATCAGCTACAAGTAAAATTTAAAAAACGTTTTCTCCACCAATGATAACCATAATGATTGTCTTTCCGATCTTCATATCTTCCTCTGATATCTCCAAAAACCCTTCACAAAGTAATTCTTTCCAAGCAAAATTTCTTCTAACCTATGTTTACCAACAGTTCTTTGACATTACCTACCCAGATCTGTTATCCATACATTTTTCTTGATATTTCAAACACTTCAAGATGTACCCACCTGGAAGCTTCCCTAGCCTGAACCACTATTTTAACACTTTTTCCATGCTATGCCACTCATACTAACTTTCCCCATTTGCATCACATTTAATACTACCTTGAAAAATATATTGATTGTACCATATCCTGAAATACTCTTTCTAGCCAAATTATATTCATTGCAGGTGCAGGTGCAGTTCTTAATACTTTCATAGCAGATTTCCCTTTTGCTAATTGTTTATGTCTACCCCAATCTCCTAAGCTGTTTAATTTCATTTCTAGTTAAATTAGCAATTTTTGCTGTTTCTTCAGTTTGTTTCCTTTAATAAATTAAATTTGCCTATGTTAGCTATCAAACTCCATTCCCAACAATATCTCTCAACTTCCTCCATACTGCCACAGGCAGCTGAGGTCATTAAAGCGCAGACTCATGAGAGTTCGAATCGCGCCAGGACCATCCTCCCTGATTCAGGTTTTTTCCAAGTCCTCATAAATGTCAAATGCTGAGGAGGTACCCTAATGGCCTGGAATGTTTCCTTCCTTAAAAAAAATTCTTTCCCAATATATCATTTCATCTCATGTATCACCACTGCTGTGGTGCCTCAGTAGTAAAAACTGGTGTTAAACACTATTAAAAAAACTTCCTCCATCACATTGCTTAAACCTGCTGCTGTAAAATTCCTAACTGCCAAACCATCTTCATATAGCACCCTTGGAATTTCTATATTATTATTAATTACTGGCATATATTTATTGGCTGTCTACTCATTACTCCTCCCCCCTCTGTAATCTTTGCAGTCACATATTTGACAATGAGTGACTTAATAATTAAGTGACAGTGGTAATGAGCTCAGAGACCTAATGGGATAAACCTTACATCCTAAGGACTGAGCAAAACCCCTGAGTAAAAATCTCATCCAAGCAGTTTGACCCAACCAGGATTCAAACCTGCACTTCAGAGCATGAGAGACAAGTACATTATCCCTACAGCACCAGATGGCTGATCCCACTAATACATCAAAATAAAAATATTAAAAATGACTAGCAATAGTTTGCAGCCCTATCACAAACTTCTATTTTACTTCTAATGTTACTTCTCCCCTTATATTTTATACAAAATGTGTTGGAACAAATCAATGCTTGTAGTACATTAATCATCTGTGTACTTATCTTGTAACTTGCAACTTATACCACAATGCTTCCCTTTACACTTTATCATAAGATTTTTCCAAGCTCATCAATATCGTGTACAGTCTGCAATGTTTCTTTACCTTAGTCATCTATTAGTTAGTTCTTAGTTATGGTTTTTCTAAAACCACACTGAAATGGAAACTGCAGTTTATTTTTCTGTACCTAATTTTGAATTCTTTCTGCTAGTATTCCTTTGAAGATATACCGCAAAATTAAATAAAAGTGCAATATTTCTGCAGCTGCTATTTCCTTCCCTACCTCTATACTTTTACAAACCTCTGTCTTTAAAAGTAAGCCTGAACTTTCTGGCTTGCTCTATTACCAAATTTGTTTTAAAAAATAAAAATAAATTCTTCATAGATATAATGCAACTGTTAATTAAATTACATATAAATATCTTCAATAAACATTGCATATAGTCCTCAACTGAGCATTAAACAGAAATAAATTCTGAGTCTATATTAAATATGGCAGTTGGCACCTGAATTGACCCATGACCTTCCTGATGTTACAATATGATACAAACATAAACAAAAGGATAGGTAGAAATATGACAATATAACCAAATTTTATTACTTACTAATGACATAAAAAATATTATTTGTTTTTAATCCAGCTTTATGGTAAGAATTTCATGCTATATTTTGCAATGATATGCCTACTGACCTTTAGTTTTAATATATGGCTAGGTATATGCAAGTACTATATTTGTTCCCAATTTGAGTTCCAGATTTAGAAGTATAATAATCACTACTGATACAACATTTCCATCTACTAAAATTTTCCATTTTAAACCCTATGTTATATTACCTTAGAAAATTATCATTTGATAAAATCTGGCCATAAGTACATGCTAATTATGGGCAGTTTTATCTGAAATATTGGCAAAATAAATAATACAAAAAGAAAACTTTTATTCCCAAATTAAAAACATGATCAAAACTAAAGAGAAACTCTCTTTATATAAATTGGTTTTGTTACACTACCCTCTTATATGACTATATTTGCAAGGACAGTGGATTATGATTGTGTTTTCTTGATATGAATATGAAGCTATTTCTTCATTGTTACTGGGCAACTAAGCTTAAAAGTCAAATGTGATGAAGGAAGAATATGCAGGTTACAAAGCAAATTAGGAAATAAAAATTGAAAATGAAAATAATTTCACATATATCACTATTGTATACAGTGTTCTTGTTGGTTAACATCCAAATATGCATTTTATTCTTTTAAGGTCCATGCCTATTCTGCCCAAGTTCAAAGGATAGAGGAAGCAGAGACTTTACTCTTCCTCCCTGAAGCAACGCTGTGCACCCTTATGAAGCCACCTGGGTCAGCTTAGTAACAAACACATTGTTTGTGATATATTGAGCAGTACAAAACTGTCTTAATTTAAATACCAATAGGTAATGGTCATCATTTAGTCACAAAATAGTTCCTTCTGGTAAACAGAACATAAGGGTTTCCAAGACATTTCTCTCACTTAATACTATATTTTAAATGTTCATATCTCACATTCTTTATAATTATAAGAATGTTTCCTAAAGTGACACATCATTACAAGATATGAACTTAAATTCAGATGGATAAAAGTTGTCATTAAAAGGATAATTGTTTTATTCTAATTTCAATTATTTTGTCTTAATCTTAGGTATTTCATTCATTCCAAGCTAATACATCAAAATATGTATATTGACTGTAATTGTGTTCCTCATTTCCAAAAATATTTATATTTACTAATTGTGAACAGGAGCATAATCAATGCAATCCTTTTAATATAAAGAAAGAAACAAAAAATCTTTCTAAAATAGGGCAATACTTTATATTAGGTATGGTAAAACTAGACGTCATAATAAATTCCCAAATTAAAAGGTAGCATTTATTTATACACACATACAAACACACACATACTTATATATGTATGTATGTGTATGCATGTGTGTATGTATACCATGTATTTATCAGTTCTGAAAAAGTATTCTCAGTCAACAAACAAACATGAACTACTAACATTTGAAAGTCAGTAATCAAATGTGCAAGTGTGATGTGTCATACATGTTTGCTTTTGAGCTGACCGTACTTGAAGAGTGCCAAGTGGAAGCTGTGTTGATATGTTTTTATGTACATAAACACTCTTTGTGAATAGTGTTGTGAAATTGCTGCAACTTTTATACAAGAATAAGTTGATAATAGTCATTATTATTGTTATTATTATAGTGATATTAATATTGTCATAAGTTTTCTATTTATGTACAGCTGTTTCAGAAAATTTCTTAATATGTTAAATTCCCAAATAACAAATTAAAAACATGGAAATGCATCAGTTATGGCAATTCAGGTATTAATTTTGATTTTTATAAGAAGAAATGTCAAAGTTGTATGATTTCATTCCTATTCATCATCTATTTCATCTGTGTAGATAAATATCATTTTTATTAATTTCAAATGAGTTTTTCTCTAAAAATGCATTGTGTGCTTTTTTCTTCTTTGACCCTTTTTCCCATCTTATGAGAATTTACAAACACATATTCTAAAGTACAATAAAAAAGAATAACATATTCTAAAAGAAAAGGATGAAGATAAATAATTCTTACCATTACATAAAATAGCAAATTGGATTTGTAAAGCCAGAAATAAGTAAATTGATAAATCTATAAGCAGAGTGTGATAGCACTGTAATTTTATAAAATTGGATTTTTTTCATATTTAACATTAGCATATATTAAATATCTCTCTAAGCTTTAACTAATGTGAAATAAGCAAATATCCTACATTTTCTTATGGTCTGTAATATTGTACAGAAAAGATGACTATTGTATATATTTTATTGCACTATAATTTTATAGGTAAATGAGTTCATAGAAACTGAATAATACAATATACAACAAAATATATTTTTTATTGCTGAAATGACAGAAAAACTGATATGATCATTTGTTTAAACATTATGATTGGAAAAAAAAAAGTACAACACAGAAAACTTTCATACCTCATACATTGATGATTAAGAATCCTTTTTCTAGCGGCACAGGATGTGGACAAGGGCTTAGAAAGGATGCTTTGCCAATAAACATTAGTAAATGAAGAAATAAATAATCAACTCATTCCGTAAAAAAATTTCATTTACAATTATGTTCTCCACTGTGGAAGTTCTACTAAGTTTCATTTAAGTAATTTCTTATTATATTTAACATACCTTATGAGCAGACAAAACAAAGCCACATTACTGCTATTGTTACTAGAACAATAATAATAGTATCAAAAAGTCAACAATGAAAATAAAATAGAATTCACTTAAAATTGTTTTTTCCTGAATTTTGTATTGGAAAAATTCATCAATTACATCCTTAAATATGTTACATTAATGCTTTCAGTTGTTAACACTAACTCCACTTACTTATTTAAAACTTTGGACTAGTTTTAAATAAGTAAGTGGAGTTAGTGTTAACAACTGAAAGCATTAATGTAACATATATTACCACTCCATTGTCTACAGCTTCGTAAGTACAATTTTTACTTAATTATACATCCTTAAAGTTCAAAGCTCTCATTAATATTATTCTCAATAAACAGAAGACTAAAAAGGTTCAGTTTCCTGTGTAAGATGTCATTTTAAGTTGGTTTTTTTATCCTTTTCAGAACTGAAAATGACTCTTTACTTGAGCAGTGGTATACAGTAAAAGATATAATTGCAACACTGTATCAGTGTTTGAAAATGTATATCCCAGTCCCATTTTTTAAATAATGAAGTTGAAGTGATGGATCATCAGGACAGTTCTAATTTGAAGTAACATTAACACAGCTTCTAAACTGAAAGAGTTCATCCCCAAAATTGTCTTCCAGTCTCTCTTGTAGCATATAACAGCTCTGCAATTTGGTAAAGTATTTCTGTTGTGACATCTTTCTTTAAAAAAATATAAATTGATTTTCTTCAACTTCCTAATTCAGTTAGAAGAGAGTCACATATAGTATTGTGGAAATGGACAATAAAAGAATGCTTTGGTGTTCTACAACAAGCAACATCTTTATAATCTACTTCATCTGGACAATGAAATAAGTACTCTTTTAATCCTTGGTCCCTAAACTGAAATGAGGAAGGTTCTCTCCCAAAAATATCAAAGTTTTCCATTATAGACAATAAAAACAGAGAGAGACCCACTATTGCAGAATATTGGAAAATTTGTTTACCTTCCTGTAATGTTTAATCAACCTTAAGATGAAGAATGAAATCCCACACAACTGTCATGACAGCTGTTTCCTTTTATTTCAGCTCTGTAAGAAGGACCTTGCTTCTCCCTTAGTATATGGTTTTCAATGCATCTTCAGGTATACTACAAAGAATATCACAACGTTTGCCATATCCTCTTCATAGGGCTTAAGTGCTTTCCTTTGTGCTGACCATCTTACCTATGAAAAATGTTCTGGAGTAGGTAACCTTTAAATTCTTTGATTTCAGTTCATTTGTCCCTACTTCTTATCTATGGATTGAAGTTGAAATAAACACATAGACTCTGAAGAATACCAAAGTACCTAGTCAATAGCACATAAATTACAGTTGGTTGGTTGACCTTGAAGATTTGCTTCATTTGTCTTCTGGCATCCCAGTACAGTTCAATTATGTTGTTGTAGCAGTTGCTTTATTATTATTATTATTATTATTATTATTATTATTATTATTATTGTTGTTGTTGTTGTTGTTGTTAAGCTAATTGCAAATTGCTATCTTTATTATTGTTGTTGTTGTTAAGCTAATTGCTATTTTTATTATTATTGTTAAGTTAATTGCAAATTGCTTATTATTATTATTATTATTATTATTATTATTATTATTGTTGTTGTTTTTGTTATTGTTGTTATAAGCTTATTGCATTGCAGCACAGATTTTTATCTTCTGCAGTTTGGCTGCCAGACAATCATGGCCAGTATTTAGCCAAAAGATTGTTAACTCTTTTCTAGCTTTGTTTTTATTGTTGGGCCACAAACTTGTAGTTTCTTCTTGCAGTTCATGTTCTTGCAGGGTTTGGCGGGATAAATACCTTTTCATTTCTACTCTTCATAATTTGGAAACCTCCGGGGACTAGGATATGATGAGATATTAACTATAACTTAATGAATGACGGAGTTTCTCACAGCTTAGAGTGATTGCTAGTACTTTTCTACAGTCAGTAAATTTTGTAGGAATAGCAAAGAAAAGTGCTTATACTCCAAAAAGGCATTTACGCTTAAGAAGTAGTGGATTGACAGGCATTCAAGAATTTGACTATGGTTTACAAGCCTAGACATTTCAAATTTCACAACTCGCGAATATTTTAAAAACTTGACAAATAGAAGGAGACATGATATTAGGTCAATTGTACTAGCGAACCTCTATAAACTAATTTGTACGTTTATTCGAAAAATTAAATAGCATTTAGCGGGAAAAAACATAGTAAATTATAGTCATTTGGTTCACATTTCACTTTTACAGCTATCGGTCTGCACTATATGCAATTTATTATACTTACTCTTGCTATGGTGACGTACGTGCACATCCGACGTGCGCGCCGAATGAATGCAGCGCTACCATTTAATCTTACAGTATAATGAAGATTTAGGGGAACACCCGAACAACACACACGCCGCTTCAAACTTATTTGCTCTCGTTCATTTCCGATTCCAGCAGCAGTAGCCGCAGCATCAAGGGAGTGCACATTAGTGAAAATTTTTGCAAAAATATCGTTGGTCATGCAGCAGAAAGTAGATAAGTTTAGATGAGCGTATAAGGCAATTCTTCCAAGATGAAATTAAAAGATCCGGTGATATAATGCTGTGCAGTTTCTGCATTAAGTGACTTACATTGATTGTTGGATGCAACAAATACGCGTAAGCGTCAAAGGACAATGTTCAAGTCTGTTGAATATGCGAAAGGTGTAAAAGTACTTGTATTTCACTATACGTTCTGTTCAAATTTTTGTCGCCAGAGAACACGTGGATAGTGCTTGTTCGCCTTTATTGCGGTGGTATAAGTGGTAAGATTATTTACTGTGCATTATATTTAAACTAGTATTAGATTCCTATATATTGCATTATAGTGGGGATACATAAGACTCAAAATGTTTCGTAAACTCACAAGTCAAAGTTCCCGCGAAACATGTGGCAACAGATTGTTGGTTGGATTTATTTACGAAAGCTCTTTAACATCTCGAGGTCATCAGCGTCCCATTCAATTCAGTAAAAGGCCGATACATTTTTCTCAGATGTCTCTTCCTTCAGATTTGAAGTTCTTTTACATGCCGTAAATCTACGACACGGGACTCACGGCTTTATTTCCATGGACCCTGGCCGGGATTGAACTCGCGATCTTGGGTCTACGAGGCAAATATGGTTACAACTAGACCACCAGAACCGACATATGGCAACAGAGCGCATAATGACATTGTTTTTACATTCCTTTCCTTTTACGTATAAACCTATAAACGGAGGAATTTTTTTTTTTTTTTTTTTAACTTTATTAGGCCATCAAAATGGATTTCGTCACTTCAACCGTGGGGATGATGATTTTCACCAATAATCCGTTGGAGAAGACAGAACACCCCGTTCTCAAAGACAGGGCGAAGAAGAAAGTTTTGGCAGTACAGACCTGTCTCCAAGCAATGATCTCGGGAGGGAATATTTGGCTCTCTTGACAAAATGTAGGAAAGAACGGGCTATTGTCATCCCTAAAGGAAGTAAGTTGGTGTAATGTGGGACGAGACTGCGCACAAGATGGGCAGAGCAGTTTATATGCCCTACATTCTACACTGTGCAGCCTTCTAGATCCCAGGAGCATTATGTGGCAATAAATGGACGAAGCTGTGCTCAAGCTTTGTAAGACATGGAAGTAATGCACCCTTCTTTCCAGAGACGTCACTGCCCGCATCCACTGCTGGGCATACATAGTTTACTTGCCGCTGTCGTGTTGAAGGATGATTTGTCTTCGCTAAATGAGTTTGTGGTCGTCGTGACGCAAACTTTTTTGCATGCCAGGAAGAAACGGTATGCCTTACTACAATTCTTGCAGGAGAGAGCTTCCAAGGTGTCCCCACACAGTGGATTTCTGGTTGAAAGTAGCTGAATGAATGGCAGACAGCTGGGCCATTCTTTTTTAGTTTCTTCATTCCAATCCTGGCTAGGTGTTATTCAGCAGAGCATTCTTATGCCTCCGGAGTATTTAAGATGATTAGTAGAAGAAGCTTCGTGTGCAGCCATCACTGATAAACACATATTTGTTATTGCTAGAAATAAATCCAGTCCATTGTTGCTGAGGTGTACCCAAAGTTGCAGAATCTGAAGAAGGGGCTACAAGCGATTGCAGGAGGAACAACAGAATGGAGGAGGAGCTGGTTGCCTTGAAAGGCAACCTTAGGAGCAGAACCCAGCCAGGATGGATAGAGTTTTTCGGTTGTAAAAATCTTAAGTATGGCTTCCTTCCTAAGGGAAGTAAAGCTGTAGGTCTCATGTCGTAGATTTATAATAAAAGAACCTCGAGTCTGAAAGAGGAGGCCTCTGAGCAAAATTTATTGGCCGTTTCACTCCCTGAACTAAATGAGACGCTGATGTTAAAAAGGTCAGTTAATAAACCAAATCAATAATAAATAAGGAAAGAACAAGAAGCAAATAAAGAAGGGAGCAAAATCACATACATACGAAGTTGGACAAGCTTATTATAGCGGAGTCCCACTTGTAGGTTCCTGAAGCCTGTGGCTAATCTTTTCTATTGACAGAATATATTGCCGCAGGCAGCAAAACTTCTTTTCAGGTAAATACCTTCGTTGAACAATATTTCTCATAATTATGGAGTGCATGCCCTACAGGGAACTAAACAGCTCATGAGGAAAAATGCAGAAATCTCATTGGATAGTGCTCTTGAGGCACCGCACGAGATTTATTGACTGATGGTACAATGTGGTCTTGGTGTTAATTGAGAAAGACTCTTTTCAACATTTATTTACATATTAACAGGTCGTAAAACAAATTTCAGTATTAAATCTTGAAGTGCTTGTCAGCATATAATTTGAATGTAAATAGTGAAGTTTTGAGAATGTAGGACAAGATTTGTAAATCTTTTTACTTTTAATTTGTTAGATCCTCTCTCAGTATTCACTTTTCAGTTTTTCTACGTGTTTGCAGAAACCCTGCCAATTGGCTTTTGTCATGGAGAATAATGCAGTTTTTGAAGGGATAAATCTTCTGTTACATTTCTTTCTCTAGCCGTTCTTTTCCCTTATGATCAGAAAACTTCAATGGGATTAGTAAAGCACGTGTACAGAAGCAGATGAATCGCTGTGCGGCCTAAAAATTACAAATATGCATCCATTTTAAATAGTATCTATTTAGGTCTTTTAATTTCAGTAAGTTTATCACCATACTCCTATGTTTCCTTTATGCAGATTAAAAGCAATGAAGCAAAAATAGTGAACAAAAACTATGCAAGTACGTAGGCAATGCCCTCTATGAGCCGCTGAGTCCAAACTCACCCATTAAAAGCCTTTAAACTACTCTAGAGAAGGCTGCAAGTAACAAAGAAAAATTAGAAACATGCAACTAAGTGGCATGGAAGAAAAACTGAAGTTTGGCACCACTTCTTATTAAAACTAATTTAATATAGATCAGTCCAAAACACAGGAGCAGAAAAAAATGAGGTAAAGTATAAAGGGAAAGTATTAAAGAAAACTTTTGGAATCAAGTCAGGAGAAATTCTAGGTTATGGCCGTAACTCGAAACATGGATCGTTGGCTCGAACCCTGTCAACCATAACCATTCATCTCTCCCATATGAGATTATTTAACCTGAAAAATTTCCATGTCTGACTCTAATTCCAAGCCTTAGCCAAACTTGTGCGCGTGTGTTTGGGGGAGGGAAGATTACATAAGCAGTGTGCTTAATTAAGAAGCTTGGGTCACAAGTATTCAAAGGCTTATCTGCGACCATGTGCCATTTGACGATTGCACCATATACAGTTGGTACTAAAGTGGGAGTAACTGACCGGATACGAGAAAAAATTAAATTCTACATATTAATCACGATATATCGACTTAGTGTATCCTGCACCAAGAGCCCGTGAGCAATGATCGAACAGCATGTTGAGTGTTGAGCAACATGAATTCGAAAGAATACACCGAAATGTTGAAAGGCAGAGCAAAAAGTGTTGACTAAATAATATTAAACATGTAGTGGTTAAAACCACAAACACAATTAGATCTAATAGTCTTCGTCACTGCCAGTTTAAAGACCTCTACAAGAGTATGATGATATACGATATCACCGAGAAATGAAAGCATTAAAATTGAAATTTTTGCTTTGGGAACGCAAACTAACGAACAAAATCACAGCTCTTTTCCATATCTGTCAACTCTGCAACAACATATAGAGATAGAATACATTTTTTGTTTTATTTAAGGACGCTCTTTAATAGAATATACTGGTGACTATACAGGTGTATAAGGGACCAGAAATTCAAATCTAAGATGTGGGAAATGTGCAAGTGGAGTTTAAATCTTTACAATGCCATTTTCCATGGACATCGATAGCGCTTCTAGCAAATTTATAGCTGGAACTGAATTACTTGCAGTGTGATGGCGTGATGAGGAACAAGTTTCAGAAAATAAAAGTTTGTATTTTTTTTACAGGAATTCCTTCAAGCAAGGTTTCCAATAGTGCATAGGGTTGTTGGCCGCATTCTCAGCACGTTTAGCTCTCGTGTGTGTGTGCGTGCGTGTGTGAGAGTGAGAGATAGAGAGCGCTTATTTTAGCTGAATAAATTTCGTCAGTTAAACCAATTGACAAATTGTGATTTAAAATATGCCCTCAGACTGCAGTGCTCAGTTTTCGCTCTAAACATTGAGGGATTTTACGAGGGTAGATCCATAAATTTTCGGCCTACCATTTTCTAGGTATGATGACAAAAACTATATTTCACTATTCAGTATAGGTAGTTACCCTTTATTGCAATACACTTCTCACATCTTTGAATTAACATTTCAATCCTTCCCCACCCAAAAAATAGAAAGAAATCTTGTCTGCAAAATGGGCATAAACAGTATCCATCCATTCATCACACTTAAATTTCCTTCCTCGAAGATTCTTCTTGAGTTTTGAGAAGAGGCAATAGTAACTGTGAGCTATGTCTGGGCTGTAGGTTAGATGATCGACCTCCTTGAAGCGACATTTCTTCAGAGTTTCCTTTGCAACAAGAGCTGTGCACAGGCGCGTTATGAAGAAGGCGCACACCACCACTCATCTTTCCTCGCCTTTTCTCTTTGATAGCACGCTGATGACCTGAGCTGTTAAAGAGCGCTCATAAATAAATCATTAAAAAAAACTCTTTGATAGAAGCACGTAGTCTGTGCAGTAGGCCAGCATAGTACTCCCCATTTACTGTGATGTTTCTCTCCTTGAAGTAAATGAAGAGTATTCCTTCACAGTCCCAAAAGATTATGATCATGATTTTCTTGGTTGATTGAGTGACCTTGGCCTTTAGAGGCGGTACTTCGCCAGGTTTACGCAGTCCATGGATTCTCTTTTGGACAAGGGATCATAGTAGAGGACCATAGTTTCATCTCCTGTAATAATGGTTTGTAGAGCTTCACTCTCGTTGCCATGGCACGGCAGAGCTCCAAAAATGCCCTACAACATATGACTCATTGCTGCTTTTGGACTTAGGAAAGAAGTCTAGGCACCCTTCTTGCACTAACCTTGTTCATGTTCATACATAATTCGAAGGACTGTTGTTTTAGAAAGACCCAACCTTGCTGCTATTTCTGTAACTTTGAACCGCCGGTCTTCCCTAATTTCTTCTTCCACAAGAGCGATGTTTTCAGGAGTGAGCACCTCCAAGGGTCGACCTACACGCTCTTCGGCTTCAATGCTTTCTCGATCCATTCGAAAAAGTTTGGTCCATTCTTTTACGGTAGAATATGAGGGGGAGGCTTCGCCATATACACCGTCCAATCGCTGTTTAATTTCATTTGGAATATGTCCTCTTTTTGTGAAGAGATTAATAACATCTCGAAACTCCATTTTGAACATGTTACAATCTTCTGCATATAGCATGCTTTATGCAACTATACCTGAACAACTTAACACAGCGGAGCGGAAGTTACGACTGCAATTGTTTACTTAACAGATAAGTATGACACCAGATAAAGATTTTTTGAAAGCGATAATCCTTATCGGTGAGACCGGAAACCTATGGACCTACCCTCGTATGCAATTATTCTCTAGTGAAAGTTGTCTTAGTAATAAAATGGCAGAGGCAGTCAATTTGGAGAGGCTTTTCATAAGAATGTTCGCAAAAGTGGCCAGCTGCAAAGTGAAATGATTATCACACAGTAAACAAACACAGGACAAACTTTGATGTGCATGAAAAAATATTTGCTAATAATGATTGTTAAAGTAATTTTTCCGCAAAAGCCTCTTCTCTAATTCTCTGTTCCTTGTGCTGGAAGAGAGGAAGGCATTATTAGAAGGCGGTTGTATGTACATAGACTTTCCAGCGACATGTGCCTAGTGGCGTCATCTAAAGGCTACCAGCAATGCATTACAGCAGCAGCTGGAGATGCCTCTTGAATCTTACCACAGAAACTTACATTAGTAGGGAAAAATGGAGAATGCGGAAAGATTTATTTTTTTCTCCACATTTGAAATGTGTTCCCCATATTTCATTGGTGCCAACATCTAGAATCAATCTTATTAAGAAGGCGTCTGAAAAATTTTGTTTCCAAACTGATATAAGTTTCTCAACGTCTTACAAGAAAGTCGCCCACATCTTTAAACAGGTATGTTTGTTATCAGGGTGAAGAACATAGTTTTATCTTATTGCAAAGTTTAATAACTTTGTTTTTGTAAAAACATTACTTTAACTACAATGTAAAAATATAGGATAAAATAATGTCAAACAGGTGACGATATCTTCCGAAGCCTTTTATTTGCCTTTATTTAATTTATTTACAGATGCTATGTTCATGTGCCAGGACCTCTAAAGCCAAGTATACATCTGCTGGCCACAGCAATTGTGAAGAAGCAAGGAATGGTAATTCGAAAGGCATTTAGCACATTCAAAATTCCATGCTGCAAGGCGGACTAAAATCTGTATTTTTTTGCCTCCAAATTGGGATGGAATGCTGTTTTCGCTGCGCAAAAATTGCTGATCACATGTTGCAGTTATCTAAGCTATTCTACGGAATACCATATAAAGAATTTATGTTTAGAATATGAGCTTAATCATACCTTCAAGAAATCTGGAAAATGTGATGGTGAAGATTGCCTCAAAGGCTCCAAAAAATGCAGCTCTTTTCTCTGCTTAAGAAATCCGGAAGCGACGGACCTGAACAGAATTTCTGCCTTCAACAAGGAAGAAGTTTCAAAAATTTCGAGAGCCTAGAAACAGTCTATGAGAAATGTAATTTCTGCCGTCAAAGCTATTTAATAAGGATGAGACTGGGATCTCCAATGTATACAAATCTTGCAAAATATCTGCTAAGAATCTTGAGAAACACCTAGAAGCGATAAAAATTGAGAAAGATATAGAAGCGTCATAATTTCATGTGCCACGAGCCCTTCTGGCATATTCACCCATGTTTATATTTCCACGAAAGCAGATGACCTCTCTTCTTGAAGGTGGGGCCTCTCAGATAAGGTTGCTATACGTTCCGGCTTTTCCGGGATCCTATCGGAATTGATATTTGCATCCCGGTCTCACAAAAATGTTCCCAGGAAGCATAAATGTTTAGGGTTTCAGCAAACAATAAAAAATTAACTTTCCCCTTTGTTTTCACCCACAATCTGAGTAGGCGTACAGCACCTCAAAAATGCCAAGTTTAAAAATGAACTGAAGACTTCCGTGAATATTGCATGAAAGGATATGGCTTGGTGTATACTGAAGTCTCTTCGCTAATCGCTAGTGTTGGCCTGGTATGATGATTAACAAGCAATGAACCTTTCGTGATCTCAAAGAAAGGCGGCGCGCGACGATAGAGAGTGCAAGTACTTTTCTCTGTGTATCAGTTGATGTTTTCTTGGCCCAACCCAAGTGATGCACACGTGTCCTAAATCTGTAGAGGGAATTGCATTTAGAATTATTAGAATAAGATTGCAATGTTTTTGCATTAATTTATAATATTTAAATTTCGTACAACTGCAGCATAAGAGAGTATGGGAAGTCCTAGACTCCGCCTTACAAAATTAAATTTTTATCGAATCAGATTGAAACGAAGAATGTTGAGTTGAAGCTGTCCCTGGCTCCCCGTCAATTACAGAGTAATCGAAATAATATAATTGTAATTTTAGAACCAGCAACTCTATAATTAGGTGCAAGTGTGTTGTGCATTTTCTTTCAGTGGAGGAACTTTAATAACATTACTTGTATATGTAGAATTAGTGTTATATAGTGTTTAAATGCGTTCATAATGTTTAATGTTGGTAATATTTAAGAGCTAACATGTAGTAATATAGCAAAGTAAGGAAAAACTCACGTCTTTCTCCCGACCCGTAAGACTCGGTAAAAGTCAGACAACGCAAGTTGATCCCTTCTGGTATGCAGCTAGAGTTGGAAATGCCCCCGCCTCAGGCAGAAACGCCGGCTTTTCCGGTGGCAAAGTCGCAGGTATCCGAGTAAAGGGTCAGTGACAGTAACGTATGAAATCTGTTTAATTCATCTTATTGACGAATAGCAAAGCATTTGGCTCGACCATAATTGTCCAGCGGAGAGAAATGGAATTCAGTGAGGTAAGCGCTGACCTATGAGTGACGTTAACACGAGACTGACGATAATATTTCGCGCCGCTATCCGTAGATAATACTGAGTGTAAAAGGGATAGGTTTTGCTCAAAAGTCGCGCAGTCACAGAATTTTCCGGACTCAGATACATATGGCTGCCGTCGCCCGGAGATCAGCGGAAGAGCGGTGTAAGTACCAGTTCTGGCAATAACGAGACTTGACTATCAATCACCACACGAGATAGCGATACAATAATACTGGGCTGCATTAAGAATAATATTGAAATAACAATCTCTTCACATTCGGCACCATTTGGTGAACGCAATAAAGTTACATGTTTGCCAAGATTTCCTTGCCTATGGTTCGACTTGAGATGTGAGTTGCCTTAAATATTGATGTTCTGGAGAATAAACAACCTCTGCAACTAAATCACGAGGCGTTATTTATCGGCACATCTCATATCAAATCTCCTTCCCTCAGCCCTACAGCTTACAGCTGCCAGAAATCAGTGGAAAGCCCTAGAGAGAGAGAGAGAGAGAGAGAGAGAGAGAGACAGACAGACAGACAGACAGACAGACAGACAGACAGACAGACACAGAGTCTCGTGTAAGCAGAGTAGAAGATCTGCAGCAGCCGTGGTGAAATCTGCGATCAGCGTGCTTGAATTAATCAACATAGCTACCATACAGCCCAATTCCTATCCCCCACTAACAACCTTACTACAATGCCCAAATATTTTCAAATAATCATATCACATGAAAAAGCAAAAGAATCAACAATGCTTTAGAAGAAGTAATTAAATCAGTCAGTAATGAGTACGTGTTTATTGGTTGAGTGAAAGTTATATAAAACAAATGTGAATTTTCAAGTTACCGTACCTATCGTGAGCTATTCATTGCCAACAATCGTGATTTCGTTCGAAATGCCATCAAAAATACTTTTTAACGACAAATTACACATTGATTTCTCATACATAAAAATTTTAAAGACAATAACATTAATTGTTCTAAGTGTACTGTTACATATCAATTGATCATGGTAGAAGAATCAGACATTATCGCATTTAAAAAATACAAAACAGCCCTTCAAGATTACTCTGACCTCCCATGAAGCCCGACAACGAGAGTTGAAATTGGGCGCAAATGCTTTTGTTTTTCATACATTTAAATACAATCACAGTTTTAATTCCAATATTGTTACAGAAGTATTCACAAGGGAAAGGTTCCCATGCGCCCATCAGTACCATGATAGGCTGTTCGAAACATATAAGACCATAAAGTTAGTCTCTACACTTGTCCATTATTTTGTATCAAATTTCGGAATACAAATAATTGGTGTGGAATTCCGGCAATCTTCAGGGTGGAAACTTCGGAAATAAATCGAATTACGAAAGAGCTCCACAAATTCAGGCTAACTGACAAAATAATTGCTGTATTGGCTGATAACACAAATACGAATTGTGGAGCAGGTAAGAATCATATTATCTAAAACAAATTCCAATCTAAATATAGACATACTAGGTTTCGGCCTAAGACGTCTGTTTAAAAAGTAACTGCATTTTTTAATTTTTTAAAAATTTAAGTTACTGAGCTTTGTTTCCCTTTCCCAACCGCGTTTGAGCTTCTGAAGTAGATATCATTCGATTTTTCGAGATTGCGCGAAATTTTATCTCATTTCAATCGAATAGTTGTCCTCATTGTGGATTTCAGCTTTGAAAATAAAAAAAATGTCCGTCAAGCAGGAGCTGCGCAAACTAGGCGAATTCCTCACCTATTAAATTAACTTTAAAAGAGAATATAAAGTCCAAATTATGGGTTAATTAATTACATGAAATATGTTATTACACTACTGTGTGTTATTAGGGGAAACCACATTTTTAGAATTATTATACTTTATCATCATCGACATTAAAACAAAACAAAAATGGTATACTATTAATTAAATATATAGCCACAGATAGACAAAGCTATACTGTGTGGGTATTTTTAAACATTGTTTTTAAATGTAGCCATATTATGAACTGAGCCCTTGATATAATCTTTACATACACTAAAATAAAAGAAAAATAACAGAAAGTTTCCAGTTACATTGCGTATTTAAGATGATGTTCATATGTTTTAATAAAACAAAAATATATTACTATTTAAAAAGAATTATAATATACTAAGGAAATATATTCTCAGTCAGCAACAAACAATCTAAAGTTTCGTCCATTTTCATTAGCTTTGGAATTTAATTTAAATGTCATTGTAGAAAAAATATTAACGAAAACGTTTTCTAAAGTTATAGTACTTCTTAGGCTTTCACGGCCGGTGTTGTCATTAAAACAATTAAATTCTCCCGAGCTATTTTCTGAAGTTTATTACAGAGCGCTCATACATACAAATACAATTCTAAAGCGTATGTTAGATTAATGTTTCACATTTTCTATCTTCACAACGATGCTTTTATTTATATAAAGCATATGCATTGTTATAAATACACTTTATATGCTGAATTAATTTGTCCTTTTATTTTAAAACAGAAAAATTAAACCAAAGAGCGGTTTTTAAATTTCGGTAATCAAGTATACTCCTATTTAATTCAGCAACTATTTTTATTGTTTGATTTAAACGACATATGCCGAGTTTAGCTGTTAAAAAACAAATGCTGGGACTGCTGGAGCGATTTATAAATTTTGGGTTTAAGATTAACCCCCCACTTCTAATGAATGGATTTCCCTGATTTTCAGAAACTATATTTATTATTTTATTTGAATGGTATATACGGAGTTTTGAAGACACAAATATTAATGCCATTAGAGCGATTTTTAAATGGTAGGTAACCTCTCTCCTCTGCTAATAGTCAGATTTCACTGATTTTCAGAAACTATTCTCCTTATTGATTTAAGTGGTATATGCCGAATTTAGTTGTGAAAAAACAAATATTGAGGCTGCTAAAACGATTTTTAAGTTTTGGGGTACAGTTAATCCCCATTCTTAATGGCCCAATTTTCCTGATTGAAAAAAATATTTAAATGGTATATATGGAGTTTCGTTGCGAAAAATCAAATATGAATGCCGTTAGAGCGATTTTTAAATGTTGAGTTTCAGGTAAATCCCTCCTCATAACAGTTCGATTCCACTGATTTTCAAAACTAATTTCCCTACTCTATTTAAATGGCATATACTGCGTTTCCACTTGAAAAAATAATGAAATTGCGCCCACTTGAGCGATTTTGAAATTTCACCTTCACCCCCATTTGTTTTTCAGTTATATTCCCCACTTCTAATGACGTTTTTGTCCTGATTTTCGGAAATTACTATTAACAATTCATTTTAAAGAAATGTAATGAGTTTCATTGAGAAAAACTCAGCAGCTAGAGTGATTTTTCAGGGTTTTTTTTAAGGCTAACCCCCACCCTTAAGTCCAATTTTGCTCCACGAATTGTTTGTTAATTAATGGTTATATGCCGAGTTTCGTTAAGAAAAAACAAAAATTGCTACCGCTAGAGCGTTGACACATCACACAGGATATATACACACAGGTTTTTATAATTTTTTCTCTTTTTCGGTGCCTAGTAGGTATGACCGATGGATATGTGGAAAGTTTATTCAAAACGAATTCTACAATCGTACAGTGGCAACAGTTTACTTTCCTTCGGAATTAGCTTTAAATAAAATTGTCATGCAGGAGCTCCGAAGCGAATTCCCCACTGAGTTAAATAACTTTTAGTAAAAAGTAACATAAAATCCAAATTATACCTTATTAATTAATGAAATAAGTTACGGCATTACTGTGTGGTATTAGGGGAACAAAATTAGAATTCTTGCAATCTATTCTATAAGTATCACAAAAGAGAAACAATGTTTTTATTATTATTATTATTATTATTATTATTATTATTATTATTATTATTATTATTAAACCACAAGAATTAATGGTATATTGCGATACTGTATCGTCGACGGGGGCCGCACGTTGGGTGCCAAAAATATGAAATGGTATCGTCCTGGTGAACGAGGCAGGCCGATTCTGCTGTTTTGTGCCTGATCTTGCACGGGAGAAGGATTAGAGATGAGCAGTCGCAAATTAATCAGCAAGGATTCGTAGACTTCTTGTTTTATTTGGTTTGCTATCTGTCATACTCTCGACGCGTGTCTGCCTGGACTACAAAGCTCTCGTTGCTGGTGAACATCGGAGACGGAAGCAAGGCTAATTGTTGAAAATTGATTAGTTCTCTGAGAATGAATGCTGAATGTGTCCGCGTGTTGAAACATCAACGCTTCCATAAGCGAAGCTTTTACTGTTTGCCCAGTGACGACTGATTGCGTGTCGGCCTGAATATGTCGGAGTGCCGAATGCCCTGAGAATACTGCGAAGGATATCCCTTTTTTATATTAATTTTAAACGTGCTGGCGTCGCTTTCCTTGCTCACGAGGGGTCTTCAGCACTAAACCCAGGGAAAATGAGTTTTTGAAATCCTAGTTTCCGATTGGTGAGCTCTCGCACATTTTTCCGCGCTACTCTTAAACTTTCGAACTTAAACTTGTGTTATTGGCTACTGATAAATCGTATGTTTGCTTGTTGGTAAAGTTGATTGCCTTCTTAAGATACCTATTTGGTAGGTAACGGACCAATATTTCGCTTCTCGACTGGGCAGACAACAGCCCTTTTGTCCTGGACAGCTGACCTCGGTGCTGTTTCTTTTGTGATGGGCAGGCTTGGTCGCTCCAGGCAATATAGGCGCATTCTTTACAAATATTCTTTCTTTCTGCATACAAAACGGTTTTACAAATTATCTCACATAGCATACAGATGGCATTAACGATTAAATATTCATATAAAATGACATATGTGTATGTCCTAGTGGGGAGTGGAGTGCAAGAACAGTTGCAACTATGAATTAAATGAAATATATGACCACTGTTAGACATAGCTATACTGTGTCGGTATTTTTAAATGTAGCCATGTTTATGAACTTACCCCTTGATATCTTTTCATTCGCTAAAATAGAAAAAATAACA
Source organism: Metallyticus violacea (assembly GCA_030762175.1). NCBI lineage: Eukaryota > Metazoa > Arthropoda > Insecta > Mantodea > Metallyticidae > Metallyticus > Metallyticus violacea. The sequence continues at coordinate 96,725,644 of CM060840.1, read as the reverse complement.
AAGTTTCGAGTTACATTCTGTATTTAAGAAGATTATGTTCATATGTTCAATAATCAATATGTTATGTTCAATAAACAAAACATTGTTACTATTTAAAAACAAGTTCGGTGTACTAAGCAAATGTATAGAATCAACAATATACAATTGAAAGTTTCGTCGATTTTCATTGCCTTTGAAATTTAATTTAAGTTTCTGTATTAAAAACATATAACGCAAACGTCTTCTGAAGGTTATTACAGAGCTCTCTTGCACAAAAATATAATTCCCCATACACATATTAGATTAATGTTTCACATTTGCTATCTACACGGTGATGTTTGTGTTAAATATAAAATACGTTATAAATACGGTTTATATGCAGAATTGATTTCTAATTTTATTTTAAAATAATATAGAGAAAAACGCAAGAGCACTTTTTAAATTCCGGTTTTCAGTATACCTTTACTCCTAGTAGTTCAATTTCCCTCATATTCCGAAAATATTTTTCTCGTTTATTAAAATTGTATATGCCGAATTTTGTTGTAAAGAAACAAATAGGTATTAGTGTCGGTAGAGTAATTTTTAAATTTTTGGTTTCAGGTATACCCTCACTCCTAATGGTCCGATTTCCTGATTTTCCGCAACACATTTTTTGCTATTTTATTTACATATTAATGCCACTAGAGCGATTTTTAAATTTTGGAGTAAAGGTAACCTCCCCCTCCCCATTCTAATAGTAGCATTTCACTGATTTTCAGGAGCTATATTCCCCCCCCCCCTAATTTTATTTAAATGGTATATACGGAATTTCGTTGCGAAACAAATATCAATGCCGCTAGAGTGATTTTGGGTAACCCCCCACTCTTAAGCCCAGATTGTTCTAATTTTCAGAAACAATTTTTATTATTCTATCTAATTGATGTACACGGAGTTTCGTTGCGAAAAAACATATTGATGCCACTAGAGCGATTTTTAAATTTAGGGTTTCAGGTAACCACCCCATTTTCTAATATTCCGATGTCATTGATTTTCGAAAACTATTTTTCGTATTTTATTAAAATCACATATACCCTTTAAAAAACTTAAATTGCAACCGTTAGAATGTTTAAATTTTTTTAACCTCCAAACGCTTTTCAGGCATATCCCCACTCCTAGTGGCCTGAATGCCATTATTTTCGAAAACTAATATTAGTAATATATTATAAAGAAATTAACTGTGTTTCGTTGAGATAAAGCAAAAATTGCGGCCGCTAGAGCGATTTTTCATTTTTTTTTTTTTTTTTTTTTTCCCGCTTTAGGTTAACCGCCACTCCTAATGGTCCAAATTTTCTGTTTATGAACTCGACGAATAATTTGTTAATTGGTGGTTATATGCCGAGTTTCATTGAGAAAAAACAAAATTACGACCGCTAGAAAGAGAAATTTTATGCATATAATATGTATTAATTGTAGGTGTCTAGTAGGCTACGATTGATGCAGATTTAGGTAGATTAGTCTTTACATTTGTACAACCGCATTAGCTCACATTCCTTCGGGATTTGCTTAAAAAAATTAATAAAATAGCTAAAAAATAAGCAAATTTTTCATTCCTTCGGAATTCGCTAATTAATATCGAAGGTTCATAGTGAGGAGCAGGATTCGAGTGGGGGTATTACATATTGGTGCAATATTTAACGTCATAAAAAAAAAATAATGCAGTGAAACCAGTAGCGCGGTGAATAGTCACAATGAAAAACTTTTTCATCCGATATAAATATCCTAAACAATAAGAATACACTCGCCGAATTTACAGGAACAGTTTATTTTGATGTGATGAACTTCTGGAAGACTATGTGGGGTGTCTGTTCCAGAATAATGTCCATTAATGATGACTAACATTACAGATTCTAGTGTTTTTGTGTGCCTTCGATTCCGGAGTTTAGTAATTGCCATGTGTACCATTCTCGATCAAACCCGTGTCGAACGAGAGTTACTGAAACGTGATTAAATTTGATCGTGGTGAAATTGTAGTTACGGTGCATCAAAGTTAATCTTGTCCAACGAACCGCCATCAGCTGACCTGGCGCTAAGCTGCTTAACGATCACGATACGATAATTACTCAAAGAAAAACCTCCAATTCTATAACCAGAGGTTGTAATGCAATTACAATCTCCTTGCCCATATCGCTTTGTTTTGTTTGTTTACCATATTTAGATAAAAATGGAAAAGAAATTAAGGTCTCCAAATTTTTTCCAGCACGATATTAACATTCTGTTGGGAACTAGCTATCTCACATTCTAATAAATTGGAAAATAAAAAGACTGAGTCACCTTCTTTAAAGGAAAAGGAGGCACGAATGATTTAGTTATGCATGCGGGTGACCGGGGGTCGTTAAGGCGCGGACTCGTGAGCGGGAGGTCTGGGGTTCGATTCCCACCAGGACCGTCATCCATGACTCATATTTTCCCTAAGTTTTCCTCAGTTCTCATAAATGGCAAATGCCCAAGTAAGTACCCTAAAATTAGGCCTGAAACGCTTCCTTCCTTTAAAAAAAAAAATCCTTTCCCAATTTATCATTTCATGTATTATAGGTGTCACCGCCTGTGATGCCTACGGGCGTTAAAAACTATCAATAAAATGCAATTCAACATGAACCAGGAGAGTCCTAATTACTAAATAAATAACATGCTATGTGTTAAAACAGCGAGAGTCATGAAGTGTAAAATTCTATTCATGGGTGAAACGGAGTGATTGCGGCTAGTAGGAAACTCTTAACTTCTCAGTCATTTCGTTTACTAGCCACCATACTGCATCCTTTGATAGCCAGAACCTTTCTTCAAATTTGTTGTCCCCATACTTTTCAAAAGGATCACCTCTTTGCATAATAATCCAGTTTTGATGCTGGTTCCGATTTAAGTAATCAAGATATTTTTAACTCTCCTGAACACCTTCAAGAAAATCAAAAAGGGCAGTCATTTTGTTTAACTTGGCCACAATCAACTTAGTTGATCGATCCAGTACCAACGGTCAAAGTAAACAAAAATTAACTACCTCGTTTAACTTTGATCCTTGTCAGTGCACCCAAAGATCGAATTAATGACCTCGGCCACCCATAAAGGTGATGAATGAAATGAATTAATGATGGTGCAAATGAGCTCAGAGTATTTGAAGCTATGTAGCATTCATCTTCTCAGGGTAAGGAAAACGAAACCTTATCAAGACAGCTTGACCCAGCTTGGATTTGAACCCAGGACCTGCAGATTAGTTGCAAATGCTACCAATAGACCATGGAGGTAGTCTTAATTTTTATGTATATAATTTCATTTATAAGTTTTAATATTATATTTATATTTTCTTAAACCTTTGTGTTAAAATGATAATTCTTTGCAATTTCTGTTGCCGTATATTATAAAAGTTATTTGTAAAGTTCTCAGAATGACCCACAAATTGCAGCAGCAGTTTCATACCAATTTTGTTATCACATCCTGCCATGTTCCATAGAAACATTTAGATAATAATACAGGAATTGGTCAACAATTATAGCACCTATAGCTGTTTCTTGCAGTGCAGAAGTGTGTATATAAGAAAAATAACATGGTGTGGTTATTACGTACTTGGTAAAGAAGGGTATAAATGTAACAAAAAGTTATATAGATATTACAAACAATCTAGAGGATTCTGTACCATCATTTTCAATCATTTCTAAATGGATCACAGCACTATCACCAATTAAAGGTGCCTGAAATTGCTGAAGCTCTGAGCATTTCAAATGCATATTTCACATTTTGAGGGAAGAATTGTGCTTGGAAAATGGGTGCCACGGTTCAGGATCAAAAGTGAATCAGCATGCAGATCTCTCAGCAAAGTTTGGCCCATTTTCAGAGATATCCTGCCATTTATGCATCAATTTATGACCAATGATAAACACTACTACACACCTGAAACAAAACAGCAGTCTAAATAATGGAAGCATCATGATTCTCCATTGCCAAAGAAGGTCAAGTATTGAAATTGACTGGGAAAATCATGGCATTGGTTTTCTAGGATCCCAAGGGTGTACTGCTAAATTATCTCTCACTGAAACTATTATCACTGGAGCATATTATGTAATGTTTTGGACCTATTAAAGACAAATACATGCGAGAAAAGATCAGGTTTATCAAAGAAGAATGTTCCCTTGCATCAAGACAATAATCGTTTTCACACATGTGTCATTGCAATGGCAAAAATCAATGAATTAGGGTATGATTGGCTCCAGCATCCATCTTATTCTCATGATTTGGTTCCATTGGACTTTCATTGGTACCGTAAACTGAGAAAATTCCATGGTGGAAAGAAATGCTTTCCGATGAAGAGCTTAAATCATCAGTTGAGATATATTTTGCAGGCTTGGAGGAATCTGAGTTTTGTGGTGGGATAAAGGCTTTGGAGCATTGCTGGATAAAGTGCATATAGTGTCAATAGAGACTGTTGAAAAATAAGAATCATTTCAAAGAACTATCCCATCATTTTGAGAAATTTTCATATAACTATATGTACACATACTTTTTAATAATGTGCCATTATAAACCCATATTTTATGAATATTTTTATTTTGTATGTCTATGTTAAGATAACCTGATGATGTCCTTTTCATTGTGAGTGATCTTGGACAGATTATAATAAAAAAATAACAAATTCCTAATTTTAATTGAACAAAAGCAAAAATCTGAAAGTTTCCAACCAGTCTGGAGGGTCAAGTGTATAAGGAATATTCAATCCCGCTCTTGTATCTTGGAAATCTTAAATGGTGAAAAATGACAGAATGCAGTCGAGTTTGGACAACTAGCTCAGAAGGATTTTTCTTAAAGAAACTGTCTTTAATGGCATAGCTGCAAATGGAACAAAAATATATGTTTATAGCCTGAAGATGAAAACTTCTAAAGGCTATACTCTACTATTTGTTCATGGAAGGATGAATTCTAATGCAACACTTTCCAGCAGGAATTGTTTGTGCTAAAACTATCTTATTCTTGAATGCTGAACATATATCTAACAAGAACATATTATTTTCTTCCCCCAATTGGCCAAAAACAGTTTTCTTTATACAGCATTACTTCAAGTAAATTCATTTTACTAACCTTTGTTCCATTACAGAGACATTTCCAAGCTTAGCCAAACCATCAAGGGCGGTAGAGATCATTAACTCATGGAAGTTTGGGGTTCCATTTCCACCAGGACTGTCATGCTGACTGAGGTTATTTTTTCTTCCAGATTTTCCTCAGTCCTCATAAATGGCAAATGCTGGAGTGGTACCCTAAATTTAGGCCTGGAATGTTTCCTTTCTTAATCCTTTCCCAATTAATAATTTCACCTCATGCATCATCAGTGTCCATCACCTGTGATGCCATCATTAAAGAATTACTAAAGAAGTTTCCTCAATACAATCTACAGCTTATAGTATACTAATCCATTGATGCAAATTTGTGGCATTAATGTATATATATGAGCATTTTAATAGTGTTTAACACTATGTGTTTCAGACAATCATAGAATTAACACATTAATTTGACGGTAGTGCAATAAAATGTAGAATTGAAAACACCAATGACTGGCTGCTGAAATTTCATCATAATTTCATAGCGATTTCATCATAACAAATATTGCTTATTTACTTTAGTACATGATCACCTGCTTACTTACTGTTGGCAGGGAGGTCCCAGGTTCGATCCCCGTCACCTGCTTAGGAATTTTCTAAGTTAGGGAAGTTTGGATCGGGGTCAGCCCAGCCTCAAGAGGAAAATTGTTTTAATGTTCAAGGCTTGTTATTGGATGAGCAGGCATCCTGACACTTGACTATATGTATGAGACTTTCTCTAATATGTTACTCTTCATTCCAACTATTACTTATTTTATATTCTTGGTAAAGAGTTTTACATTCACATTAAATGTTTGGCAATGTAACAATCACTTAAGAATCATCCATTTGTGTTTATACTCACGCATATATCACTTATTCATGCTTTGTGTCTGATCTACTGAATTATACATTTATCATCTTGCACTTGAGCACATACACCTTAATCACAGGTTCAGCAAGATATAAAAAGTGTGAAGGCATTTTATGAGAAGGATAACAAAATCAAAAAATTGTTTTAAAAATATCTACAAAAAGCAAAAATAGATAAAAACTCCAAATAAATTGAATGTAATATTATTTCTTAGATGAGTGTACAGCTGTATAAACTTTTAAAGAGGATGAAGGACAGCTGTAAGCTGTCATATGTCTTAACACTCTTGCATAATTTTTTAAGGGAATATTCAAGAATTTCATTTATCAGTTTATTGATATTCCTGGAATAGAACCTGGTTTAGAACCAGAACATATTCTAATATTTTTAAACTTAGTACTATTTTTATGAATAAAGAAAGAAAGAAATTGATATGTATTGTTTTCAAAACTTAAATGGTTTTTTATTAGTATTTAACTCTTATTTTTACTACTGAGGCACCACAGGCAGTGGACACTGATGATACAGGAAATGAAATGATATATTTGAAAAGGATTTTTTTTTAAAGGAAGAAAATGTCCATGCCTAAGTTTAGGATATCTCCCTGGCATTTGTCATTTATGAGGACTGAGGAAAACCTGGAAAAAACTTCAGTCAGAGAGGACGATCCTGTTGGGATTCGAACCCTCAGACCTCCCGTTCACGATTCTGCACCTGAATGACCTTGGCCACTCATGGCATTAAATGTAATTAAGGGACAAGGAGACTCTATAGAGTTTAATAAAATGTTATTTAAATTTGATGGAATTGAAATGAGTTAGGGAAAAATCTTATGTAAAGAACTTGGTAATTGATTGAAATTAATACAAAAAACAAAAATATACAACAGGAAAGAAGATATTTTATTCTTACTATGGCTTTCTGATCTTGCTTTTTTTGTATTTCTGGGCAATCAGGATTCCATATGTAGGCATTAAGAAGACAGAGACAACTCTGTTTCACATAGGAAAAGTATGAAGTGCAAAGTAATGTTACTGGGGTATCATGAGAAACACAAATAAAATATTATAAGAGTTTATTCTCAAAGGAAAAAACAGTCAATAATACTGGCACCTGAAAAGTTTTATCTGCAGATTGATTAGTTATATAACAGTTGTGCTCATAGTGCTTTAGCTGTGGACTCTTGCTGCTCAAATTTGGGATACTTGCTTTCAACATCTTTCCATTTAATCTTTCCATTGGCTAGATCTCTAACCACCTCAGGCAGGTTCTCCAGCTGAAACAAACGTTATCATACCTTAACATACTAAAATATATATTGCTAGACAATCACATTTTAAAACAGTTTTTCTGTATTTGGTACTTAGTCACAGATAATGCTTTCTGCATGATTTTCTAAATTATGGATTCTGCAATTTATAGTATCATTTATCACAAAATCTTGAGGTAAATAAAGAAAACAAAAAAGCTCTTTTGGCTGATAATATTACTTATCAAGTAAACAATATATGTTTTTTTTATTCTTAATTAGCTAGTCGTCAGTCAATTTAATACTCTTATGCTCCACTTACCATTGAATTATACAGAGCATGTTTCAGAGGCTCTTCTTGCTCATATCAGCAGCTGTGAGTCAACTGCAGCATCATAGCTGATTATGCAGGCAAGAGCCTGTGGTACATGTTCTGATTAATTCAATTATAATTGAAGTATAAGAGTATTAAACGACTCACTAACTAATTAAGAATAAATTAATTGACTTCACTGTATTAGTTCTGACACAAAAGTAATTTTAAATTTAATATAAAATGTATTTCCTAAAAATTCAACAAGCTTTAGAAAATGCAAAATTTATTTATGCAGCTTTGTGCTATTATGCAACATTTTTGCTTAACAAATGTACATGAGCTTCAGCCAGATGCGCTTTTCAATTAAACTCATACTCATTATAGGAGTGATACTATGTTATCACTTATTTACTTTATTGTATATAATTTAAAATGTTAATATTATAAGCAGTAATAAATTAGAAGAAAGAGAAACTATTTAAACCTTTAACAAATAAGAGTGAAAAGGCTGAGTAAAAAATTCATGCCAAAAATACTCTGTATGCAATGACATAAAATATTTTAAGACAGGTTTGAATTAAAAACCATGCATCCATAGATACTTAGCCTAGTTTGAAAGAAAATTATGGATTGCACTTGAAATATATTCCAGAAAATTTAAACTATAAACTTGGAAGAGCTCATAAAAGATATTTCTTATCAGTGTATACATGTAAAATAAGTTTTAAAAACCACTCTCTTTATGATTTGGTTAAAAGGGCCATTATGGCTGAAATTATGGTTCACATCTGTAGGCATAAAACGTTTAATATAAAAATTCAGTTATCCAGGCAAAATGCAAACATAATGATGATTTGGGGTGATTTTAAAGAATTTGTCACTAACCTGTACTGATCTCATCTGCAATGAAATTTGCAGATTTGCAGATTCTCGTAATCTTTCTTCCAAGAATGTTACTTTGACCAAAACAATGAAAGAGAAGCATATTTTTTTCAGACATAGATCCAAGACAAAGTTGCATCAATATGGCAGTTTGAAATCTAATGACTTTGAAAATTTGAAACAATTTTTCAATTCAAGTAGCAGTAGTCGGTCATAACTGATTATGGGAGCAATTGCTTCTAAAACATGCCTACTGTTATGTAAGTGGAGTTAGTGTGAACATGTTCAATACATTAGTGTAACATAAATTTTTCAATACTTTCCAGTCTGTGGACACTTGTTTTTATCATGAAATAAGAATGTTTGGAGTGATAAAAATGTATAATGAAGAATATTGACAAGCTTCTTACACTATAAAAGAATGTCTTTTAACTTACTCATGAATACCAAAAAAAAAAAGCAATGATTTTAGTATATTAACTATCTTAAAGATATCAGCATTGTCAAAATTATGAGGATTGGTTGGTGACAAAACCTCTTTAAATTAAATCAATGGGTAAAGACTGTGAAAGATTACACAAAGTTTGCTTCAGTGTATAACAATTTATGTACAAATATGATAAGAACCTAAATGTAGTAGAAACAAGATTAATGATTAATAGATCATTGCAAGACACAGACTTTTGAAACTTTCAGTAGTATTCCAAAGACTCCAATGCAAACAAACTTAAGTTGTAGAACAAAAAAAATTCCAAAGTACATCACAAAGGAATACACAGAAGTTTATTCTAAAATGTTCACTTGGCCTACAACCAATAACACAGAGGGAGAAGATAAGTGCGAAGCATTCCAGAATGTTTTGAACTGCTACTAATATGTACTAAAGTTTATACACTCCTAATTCTGAATCTCTTACGATTATAATAAGTGTGATGCATTCCATTTTGTTTGGAACTGATGATGAATTCTACTAATAGTAAACAGGTTTAAACTACTACTTATGAATAATTTATCTTGTGGTTTTAAGTAAGTATTTCCATTTTTGTATCTATTTCTTAATCTTTAGATTCAACTTGGAAAGATCATAAATCCAACACTTTGAATAATTTCTGAAGGGTGTGAAAACTAAATTTAACATTAAACATATAGATAAATTAGTTTAAAGCCTTATTAATAATCAAAAGTTAATTGATTCACACCAATTTGAAATTTCAATGTTCTTTTCTCTTCAAACTGCTAAGAATTACATTTTATGAACTCATATTATTTTCATAATAATTTATTTAATTTACCAATTTAAATGATGAAATCTTTTGGATTGTAGCTGGTACCTCAGGATGGCTAAGGTTTACAATATTGGACTCCTTACTTACAGGTATTCTGACTTGAGCCATGGAGTCCCTTTCTCGTAGAGTTGCAGAATTTGGTGCTTTGAGAGAGTCAAAATCAATGGTGATTCCAAATGGAATTGCGATTTCATCAGTGCGAGCATAACGGCGCCCAATGGAACCACTGGAATCATCTACTTTGTGAGATACATCCAATCTTGTCAGTTCCTGAGCTGTAGAAATAAAGATTGAAACTTTCATTAGCATATAGAATAAACTGTATAAAATTGAATATTTGAGTATCTGAAGAGAAAAAAAAAATACTCATCAATAAATTTTAGTTATGCTACAGTTAGACATATTTACATATTATATTTACTTAAGAAGCATATCATTTTCAATCAATTAAAATTTATTTCCCCTTTTTATTTATGGCTCACCTGAACAACATTGAAACCGACAGTTTTTGTCAATTTGAGAAACATATACAGCAATTGTACTTGAACCAATGGATGTTTTAGGGAAAATTTCAGTCTCATGTTTTGGTACCACTGTTTTAATATTGAAAATGGCATTTACAAGAACAACACAGTAACAGCAAGCAAAATGGAAGAGTAGCTAGAGCTATTCCTCTTGCTAGCTGGCAAAAAAAGCCCAATAAATGAATGGTGAAAGAGAGAACTGTGCTTACGGAAAGATAATCACTGTACACATCTTCAACACAATGGGTGCTCATATATCTCCAAAAGAAATCAGCGTGTTAAATTGCCTCCAAATATGGTACAAGGATAAGTTCATAAGTCTCCAGCCTTGCCAATAAGGATTACTGTCTTCACAAAAGCCTTATCTGGTGTCATATTCTATTAAGTAAATAATTGCAGCTGTAATTTCCACTCCACTGAATTCAGTTGTTTAGATATAGTTGCATAAAGAAGACTGTGTGTAGAACATTGTGACATGTTAAAAATGGGGTAGCAAGCTGTTATTAAGTCCTTCACAAAAGGACTTACTCCAAATGAAATTAAACAGTAATTGGATGGTGTATATGGGGAAGCATCCCCCTCATATTCGACCTCATAAAAGAATGAGTCAAACTTTTTTGAATGAGTTGAGAAAGCATTCAAGATGAAGAGCATATAGTTCAGCCCTTGAAAGTGCTTGCTCCTGGAAACATCTTTCTTGTGGAAGGATAAATTATGGAAGACCGGTGGCTCAAAGTTACAGAAATAGAAGCAAGGATGGGCCTTTCTAAAACAACAGTCCTTCAAATTATTCATGGACATTTAAACATAAGGTCAGGGCAAGATGGGTAATTAGACCTTTTTCCTCAGTCCAAAAGCAGCAATGAGTCATTTGTTGCCAGGCATCTTTGGAGTTCCGCCATGGCAACAAGAGAGAAGTTCTGCAAACCATTATTACAGGAGATGAAACTATGGTCCTCTACTATGATCCCTTGTCCAAAAGAGAATCAATGGAGTGGTGTAAACCTGGTGAAGCATCACCTCTAAAAGGCTAAGATTACTCAACCAAGAGGATCATGGCCACAATTTTTTGGCACTGTCAAGGAATACTCTTCATTGACTTCAAGGAGAGGAACACCACAGTAAATGGGGAGTATTATGCTGGCTTACTGAATAGACTACCTGCTTCCATCAAAGAGAAAAGGCGAGGTAAGCTGAGTGGTGGTGCACGCCTTCTTCATAATAATGTGCCTGTGCACATATCTCTTGTTGCAAAGGAAGCATTGAAGAAATGTGGCTTCAAGGAGATTAACCGTTCACGTTACAACCCAGATCTAGCTCTCAATGACTATTTCCTCTTCTCACAATTCAAGAAGGACCTTGACGGGAGGAAATTTAAGCATGACAAAGAAGTGATGGATGCTGCTTATGCCCATTTTGCAGACAAGACTTCTGATTATTTTTGGAGGGGGGGGATTGAAATGTTATCTGATTATTTTTGGAGGGGGGGATTGAAATGTTAATTCAAAGATATGGGAAGTGTATTGCAATAAAAGGTAACTATATTGAAAAGTGAAATATACTTTTTGTCTTTATCATACCTATAAAATGGTTAGGCCAGAAACTTATGACCTACCCTCGTAAAGAGAACAACCAGGACATGTTTCATGGAACAGTTCTCCACATTCTCAGCTGTTAAACAACTGCTGGATCATTCGTAAAATTTGGGTAAGCTCCTTAAATTTGACGTGTCTGTAGTATTAATTATATTTATTCCATAGCTCAACAATATCCATAAAACTACCAAGAATCAATCATAGGCAGTGGGATTATTTTAAGTGGTAGGAAGGTGCAGTGTTTCTGTTATTCCTCACTCCTGACTATTTTACTAGCTTACACACAAAAGTATTTTAGTCATAATTGAACATTTCAGTCAAGCAAGTCACCAGTAAGAGCACTCCTGTTGTCTTCCATTGTGCATTTTATTTAAATATAGTACAAATATATCTACAAAAAGATACAGAGAGCCTGGAGAGAAATAATCTCTGAGCACTATACCTCATCAAACTATCTTGTTTTTGTACACATACGGTAATTGTGGTTTTATTGCATAGATTTAATGTTTTAAATTTAATCATATTCAAGCTTCCACAGCACTTAAGACATAGTCGAGATCACTATTATCACAAGAAGTCACAAATGTAAAGAATCTATTGCTCTTCTTTCTTCTTATTCTCCTCCCTCCCCAAGTCCATTTAAAAATCATGAACCATACTTCTCATAAAATGTAACCAATTTACATTAAAATTACATTTCTTCAGTTGATTTGGTTGTCCAAAAAATTGTTTTCTGAATTTTGTATGAAGAACCAAAAGGTGGAGAACTAAACATCTCAGACTATCTAGTGTTCACTGTTGCTAACCAGATAGATCTTAAGGAACTGTCAAAAAAAAAAAAGTAGCCAAACTGATTTGCTGGTACTCTTAAGTCCACAAACTTGTGCAGCAAAAATTTTAACTGCATATAAAGAGCACAATGGTTCCTGCAAAAATTAATTACAGTATAGTAATGATGTTACTTTAGCTCTGATAATAGGTGCAAAATTATCTAATTGTCAATACACTTTCTTGATACTGCAAGTAAACTGCAGAAATGTAGATTTATATCCAAAGTTGTACTGCTATGATATTACTGAGACAGAAATAAGTGTAAAGTGAAATTACAGATTCTGTTAGATCACAGAGGGAGAATCATTGACCTTACATCAGTTCCTTCTGAAACTAATAATTTGGGGTTTTTTAAAAAGTGGGATTGTGATGGCAGCACAGCACAATAGGATTACAAACAATTATTTTCACGGAAAGAGCAATATAGTGACAGTGACATCTTTTTGGCATCTTATGTGCCTGTATTTCTGTATGCACAGCAAGATACTCCTAATGTATGTGGACAGCATATTGATCCTTGGTCCTTGTCAACTAAATACTGCATGCGTATTTATATTGAACTGCAGAAGGAATTAACTGGTTCATTAAGTTAAGACATTACTGTATCGTAACTCTTGTACCCACAGCAGTCACAATAGACAAGTCATTAAACATTAAAAATGAGTTGATCCTGTCAACTGTAGATGGCAAAGTATCCAATGCATAGTTGGAAATCAGTCATCCCAAGTATGCTAGTCTATGGAATATGACTGAAAGAAATGAATTACAGTGATATCTTTAACAGGCTTTTGCTGTGTATTTGGTTTTTGAATGTTAGACAAAGAGTTGTTTTTTCCCATTTTTATCAACCCATTTCCTTAATCTATTGACTAGAATTTCTGTAAAAACCTTACCTAAAATGGAAAGAGGACATAACCCTATAATTACCTGGATTATTTCATCACCCTTACCTTTATATTTGGGTACTATCATGATAGTATGACTTATAGGTTGGTTAATATACTACTCAGTAAAGAATACACACAGAAGAAATTAATGGATTTAACAAACAAATGGTAGATAAAAAAATAAATAAATATAAAGATTAAAAAATAAAAAAGAAATTAAACAAATCACCACACTCAGTTTTTCACTTAAGGAAAATGCTTGTCATAAATTTACATATCACCCTTATATCAACCATAAATTCAAAAAAAATTTCAAAAAGTATAACATCACTCTGGCACCAATTAAACAGATATAGTGTTGGTAAATTACTGAATCTAAATAAAATTAAACAAAAAAGAAGAAAGAAGAAAGTTCAGGTATATATACAATTAATTGCAAAGATTGCAACAAAATATACATTGGAAAAACTAAGAGAAATCTGGGGATAAGATTAAAGGAACACTGGAGAAATATTAGATACAAACAAGTAGAGAAATCAGTAGTGGCTGCACATTTTTGGAATGAAAATCGTGAAATAGTGAAGGACATAATATTACTAAAAACAATTCAACATCCGAAAAGAACTTAATATATGGGAAAAAATCTACATAAAAAAATATGAATACAAACTTATGAATTTTGATATACCGTAAGCAGACAATATATTAAGTTCATTAACAGACTACCAGAGCAAACATAGCCACACACATACCATACCGAAATTGACTCGTCAGTTGTCGATTGGTTGACAATGTGAGGAATATATCTCCCGAAACATGTCCCAAAATTACTTTTATAAGTGTTTGTGAAACTTCAAGAGAGTTTTAATGTGATGACATGATTTTTAGTTAATCAAAATAAGATTAACTTATCAATGTTGGGTTTAGATATAATTAAACTAATGTAGAAGCCAAATTCACATCACTAATCCTGGATCTGTTCTTGATATTGTTCACAGCTAAGAAAAACTTTTTACACCTGTAGGTTCCTCCAAACGTTGTAACCATGTGCCCACCAAGGTATTTTAAAATAGGGTAATTGTCATGACTAGTTATTTTGTAAGCCCAGATTGCCACAGCTTTTCAAATATATATCATGCTGCATATCTATAATCTACAACTGTAAATGAGATGGCACTTCTGCATTTATGAAAAATGGATTATTTAAAATTCAAATTATCTTTAAATTTGGAACACAGGTTTTCCAGAACTTGTTGGTATTTGCCCGAGTGGTATGCAACATTTGAAACTGATTTAAAAAAAAGTGATATAAATCTCCATTCTGAAGCTGTTGCACTCATAGTTCCAAATTGGTTATAAAGCTGTTAATGGCATGTATCATGTCAATTATAGAGTGATTTTCCTCTTGTAAGATGATGTTAAGCTAATTAAGATGATCACATAGATCTGTTACGAAAGCAAGATCCTTGATTCATTGGATAACTGCAGGATAATGATATATATTACACATTTTGCCTTCATAATAGGTAACAAAATGTTGATTTTCCCATTCCTAGTGGAATTTGTAACTGAAAATGTTAACTGCCCAACAGTGACCATGTTTTGTTTTAAAAATTAAAAAAATATTGAACGCATGCAGCGGTAGCCAATGACATTCATCTATACTCTGCAAAGCCACCCCACTAAGCGAAACAGAGTGGAAGGGGAAAAGGAGGAGAATGACCTGCAGTGTCACATAACAGTACCATTGCTATGGACAAAATCTCTTTCATGGCCACTTGGTTCCCATTAAGGCCACGGTTGTTTTCAACCCCACCAATTATCAACAATAAAACCAATAACACATAGTAAAAGAAACATGTTTACACCTCATTTAAGGCCTTTCGAAAAATAAGACATTTTTAAAAAATTATGTTGGAACTCACAAAGTGAAGCTTGTTAAATTGTAAATTTATATTTATAATGTTTACACCTGTTCTTCTCCTTGTCCCCTTATAAATCCATTTCACTTTATGCTATTTAAGGTCCCAATTTTTTCTCTGTATGCTTCAATACTCTCTCCCATGTTTCTTATTCTCTTTTTACTGCTTCACAGGTTTCTATATACATGTACATAAATGCAAAAACACACAACCATGCAGAGTTGGACAATCTTGAGAGTACTATGAGAAACAATGTAATAGAGCTAAAGAGTAATGAAGTATAATGCAATAAGCTTTACATATAGGCATGCAAACATTTACATTTTCAATTGCTTACTGGATTTTTTAACATACAGAGGCTTTAGAAACCTTCATTCCATCATTCACAATACCATCATGAATTTGAAAAATAGCTTATGTCTTGAATCATTATTTTATTTATTGTCAAATTTAAAAAATATTATTATGGCATGATTATAATGAAATTATGCTAGAAACTTAAAGTTCATACCATTTTATTTTATGTTTGCTATGAATTTTGTTTATATTCACATGCAGTACAACAAATGTTGATTCCATCTTCTTTCTATCATTTATGTGAATTTATAGCTTAAAGACTTCATTTTTTTCTTTTTTCAGATTTTTCAGCACATAAACAGCTCCAGATTATGCAGCATTTTGCACAACACTTAATATTTGTACAAACAAAGTAGCTGTTAACTTCACTTTTTCTTACATGTAGAATATTTAAAAAAATAATTTTCTTTGACCACTAATATATTGTTTCTACAATAAAAATATATTATAATTAGGTGAAGAATAAAAATATTAAAGGAATTATGATATAGCTTAGAAAGGATTGTTGACTATATAAAATGTATATTACTATTTTGTGTTCAAATAAAAAAAAATTCATTATAAAATAGTTAATATTATATCACATAGCAGGTTAAGGATTCCTAAGAGTTATAAAAAATAATTAATATTTCCAAAGCTAACAGCAATAACTTTATAAAAATTTGGCAACACACACAACCTTCATACAGTTGCAAACTTTCAAGATATTTCACTCAGGTTTGAAAGAAGTTTAAGTAAACTATTGCCTTAAATTACTGACTTACATAGCTGCTTAATAAAAGGTTGGAACTCTACATTGTTGCTCAGAGGTAAAACTGAACACTTCAAAGGTGCAACAACAGGTGGCAGAGAGAAAAACTGTAAAAAAAGAAAAGTAAGACCTTATTAAATCCTACAAATGAGTTATTCTACATATAAGATATATCTTAAATTTTTCATACTGAGAATCTGCAGAAATATGTTCAGAAATATAGGATTTGGAAGGTTCATGAAGTGGAAATTATAAATTTGGCATTTAGCGTGTGCAGGAATACATATCTGAAGTTACAACCCTTCTGGAGTTACATTTTTGAGTTTGATGCACAAAGTTCTAGAGCATTCTTGCAGTTTAGATTGGAATGGGTAAATGTTCATATTGAGATATATGCAATGTTCAAGTGATTGTTAATTTTCAGAAGTTAATTAAAGCAAAGCTAGCATGTGTTATTTGAGGAAAGTACTTTCTCTATGCCTTTCCAGCATCTCCTAGTGTTGCAATAAATCTGTAACATACTTGTGCACATATCATACCAAATCCTTTATGATCAAAATAATAACATTAGTATTAATAACTGTAATAATAATAATAATAATAATAATAATAATAATAATAATAATAATAATAATAATAATACCACTAGAAGTAACACCTATATGGCAAATATCTTAACTACTAGAATATATCCTCACCACTTACATGGGATTTTGCATCTTAGCCAAAATTGGCTCCCCTCCTTACTCACAGCCATCTGCCTACCTATCCTTGAACTTCCAAGCAGTCACCAGTCTACATTCTTTTGTGAAGACAGTAAGATAGCTCACTTTAGCACAATATATTTTTGTGTGTGTTATAAATATGAATAAATTTGTTGCTTTTGTCAGGAATTTATTTGGAAGTTTCCTGGGCAATTGCCTCCTTCCAAAACTGCAATTCACATATTTATGAATAAATTTGCTACTACTAGTTAAGTACTAAACAAGAAACGCACGTGAAGATGTGCAGTTTTAACAGAAAACAAATTAGATGAAATTGGTGCTAATCTTGAATGTTTGCCTATAAAATCACTATTGATATTAGCACAACACATTGGGATTTCAGTGACTTCTGCACATACAGCAACAAAAGTATTAAACTTACATGTATAATATTTGAAGCTGTTTACAGTGAAGCTATTATATTTAAAATGATACACTCTGGGTAACTTATTTACACACTTCAATTACTATTTTTTTTATTATGTGTTTATCTATGTATTTTAATAGTAAGTGAAGTATGTGAATAAGTTACCCAGAGTGTATCATTTTAAAAAAAGTGTTAAAGCTTAAACCTTACAAGTGAACATGTGACCATTGTCTATAACAAGACAAGATGATTCCATAGCACGTGTGTTATTTTGAGTTGCTTCTTTCATCAGTGACTGGGGAATAATTGATTCACAGTTTGTGTTCTTTTCAGATGAGCCATGGTTCCATCAAAATGGTCACATGAACACTCACAATACTCATATTGGTGTTCTGAAAATCCAAATTGTATACAAGTAAACCCTCTTTATGATAGGAAAATTGGAGTTTGGTGTGCAATAAGCACAAGATGCATACAGCACAGCCAGCTATCCAGCTGCCAAGATGCAAAAGCCCCTATGCAAGCGGTAAGGACATATTCTCAAATCCCTGTATAGGGAATTCAGGCAATTCATAGCAGAACAATTTTATTTTACCTGCTTTCTGATAGTAACATGAAAACTGCCATTAGAGGCTATGCATAACAATGAAAGGGTGACCCATTCCAATACTTTTAATTCCAGATGATACAGTGATAAGAGAAAATTAATGGCTAATAGTTGGATAATTATACGACACATTTTAGGCATGAATGAATGGAAATATATTACAGAGTTAAGGAGACAGAAGACTTAGCAAGGCAGCAGTGATCAAGTGTGAGAGAGAGGGAGAGAAAGAGAATAAAAGCACATATACACATATATGGTACATGAAAAAAAAATATTCCTTACCTCGTTTTTTGAAATGTACCAATTATTTACCAAGTGTTTCTTTATGGTCCCTATTATTATGTCTGTATTTTGTTTAACAAAAAACAGGATTGTTTCATTCTGAGATACTGTGACTTTTCAAATTGCATCCTTTACAATTACAGTCTAGCTGTTCTCTCTCAAGCCCTTTCCCATGACCTATAGAAGCTGTGTTGCCAGTTCTGTACCCCTACTGTGAGCACATATGCATTAACACTTATTAGCACTTATTTTAGCCATGTTGCTATAACAATAACTATAATAATCACTATAAATAAGAACTATAACAAAAATAATAATCATGTAAATTGTTCATGCATAAAAAAAAATAGTTTCACTTGAACCAACAAAATGAAAAAATGGGTGTACATGCTTCAGTTAAAACAGAGTTGGCAACAAAGTGCAGAATGCAGCAGAGTGGTGGTGCTAGCAGCTACTTTCACCATTGATGCCCATTCATGCGTCATCCCCAGCAATGCAAAATATGAATTAATCCTTTAGTATGTAGCAGAGGTTGAATCTTGTAGCAGAAACAATTGTTATTAAAAACATTACAGGATATACAACTAGAGTGCCAGTTTTAGTATTTATTGGTTAAAATGTATCAAAATAGCTTCATACACTCTAGAATTTAGATGTGTTATTCATGCCTTAGGATTGCAGTACTGACATCCTCTTTTTCCTTAACCTCATGAAACTTCAGGGTCAGAGACTTGAGCAGCCAGATTGTAGTTCACATGAATAGTGAAAATGCTGCACAGTCAATACCAGAGTCAAAATATACTGTTTATGAAGAAACTCTTACAAAATCAAGAAGTTACAAAGAAATAAAACCAATTCAACAGTTCTCCAGACTATGGCATATGCTTTTACCGTTCTCTGTTCATCTCCTTCCCGCATCCGGAAATTATGTTCAAAAAGTGCATACATAATGCGACCTATACCAAAGGAAGGCTCTACAACACTTGGAATTATCTCCTCAACATGAACAGTCTTTTGGTAGTGCTTCACTGTAACCATATCAGGAACTAACTTGAAAACAGCATCTCCTATATTTGCTTCATAACACCTGCAAGTAAAATGCAAATGTTACTTTGACTTACTGTTTCACCAACAAAATGAATGCTACATTTGACTGTTACAAAAGGAATGGTTATTGTAAACAGTTTCACATATTAATTAGAAATATTAATTGGAACTTGTACAGTAAAGCTAATCATACAATGATCTTAGCTTCACATATGTCTGAAGTTCACAGAATGCTTTTAATACAAATATATGATTTAAATTACTTGGCCTAACACAAGCTTTTTATAAAAATAATTTGCTCTTTGTAATGTACAACAAAAATATAAGAAATAAAAGAAATTCATCCTCGTTTTGGACACAATATTATATAAACATTGTGATCCTGTCACTGTGAATATTTCTGCTATTTAAAACTACACTATTTTGAACGATTTTGGTTCTAATTTTGATGGTGTGCTCTTATAATATAGGAAATTATTTAACTTTATGCATAGAGGGATCTCCCTCCACTTGAATACTGTTTTTTATTAAAGAGAACTCTTTTAAGATTATGTTCAGTATGCCAGTGGAAAAGTTTCTTTGTTGCTTGCAGACTTGAGGTATTAAAAGTATTGAGCATTGTCATTAGGGCTTTCATATTAGATTTCCTTCAATTGAAAAGTTGCCTCATGTACTACTAATTGCTGCTAAATTTAAATATGCTGAACTATTTAATGATCTGAAACTTGCTTCTAAGAAATGTTTAGCTCCTAAGCCATTATTTTTTACCTAAGGAACTCATTTTGACAAATTCTTAATAAAACAGCACTTTGTAAAACTTTTGATATTACAGCAAACAAACCTCAAAATTACTTTAATGGCTTCAATAACTGAAAATTTCTCTTAGAAAACTGTAAAGGAGAAACATTACTATTCTATGTTATGTAATACCTCTTTTCATGTTCATATACTCAGGTAGGAGACCAGAATGAGTCACTGTATGCAAAATAAGTGTTTGATTAAGTAAAATTTGTACTTACGAAGCTGTAGACAATGCAGTGGTAATATATACTACATTAATGTGTTCAAATTCTATAAATAGCTATAAATTCAAAAGTTTCACATACCACCCAACTTACCACAACAAATTTAAGAAGATATTCAAAGAACATGGAATTATGTTAGCCCCAAAGAACAAATATAATATAAAAAATTTAGTACATTGCACAATGAAAGATACCATCCCTACAGAGCAAAAATCAGGAATATATGAGATTAAATGCGCAGATTGTGAGCATAGCTACATTGGAAAAATGAAAAGAAATTTAGAAATTCGAAGAAAAGAACATTTTAGGAACATTAGATTGAAACAGATAGACAAATCAGCAATAGCAGCTCATTTTTGGAACAAAAATCATGAAATAAAACCAGAAATTAAATTACTGAAACAACTTCACAACCCAATAGAACTATCCACATGGGAGAGAATTTTCATTTTAAAAAATAAGAACAACTTAATGAATTTTGATATTCTGCCGCTGGATGAACTCAGCAAGTTTCTACTAGAACCACAAGATACCACCACAAGAGCGAACGGGCGTCCATCCCCCGTTTCGAACAACGGCATTCAGTCAACAACAGCCGATGATGGGAGGTACCTCTCCCGAAACTAGTCCAAAGTTTTAAATAAGTAAGTGGAGTTAGTGTGAACAACTGAACCATTAATGTAGTATATAAGTGTTTGATGTTCACACAAACCACATCATTTAACCTTTATGTGTTGATATTGCTGATAGGAACAACTTACATTAGATACAATACATACAGCTGGATTAGCAGACCTTTAGGCCTTAAAATATGGAAACAGATAAATTAAACTTCTTTAATGCTGACATAAAGCAAACTATTTTTTTTCTATATAAATATTGATTTTTTGCTTTTAAAATATCTTTCCTCATTTATTTTACAAAACCCTTGAAATATCAATATCACATATCATTTAACTGCATACCCACATTTAATAGCCCTAAAGAATTAGATTTGTTATTTAATTTTAATGATTAACATCCTTTGTCCGTTATTTTGGGAAAAAATTGGTGACTATGAGGAATGATGATTTCTGTATTACAGTAGCATAGGGATCAGAACTTGTTAACATTCCTGGAGTGACTGCTTTCTTTCAAAGATTCAAGATGATGTTTCAATGGAAACTGTAACAGAAAATTTAATTTTATGTGTGTAGGGGGGAGGAGGAATTCTGTCAATGCCTTATTTTTTATCTTTCTCCCCAATAAAGAATTACCAGTGATACTGTGGCTATTTGCCTAGGATGGCCTGCATCCTAGTGACTAGACCTGGAATATAAAGGCAGACAAAACAGCACCTGGGCAGATTTCCTTAGGTTTTCTTGCCGTTTATTCTGCCAACTACTCCAGCATAGCACTTAGCTGAATATAAATTGCTGCAAGGTACAAAATAGACAATGAAGTGCCACCATTGCTGCCAAATGGGTATTCTTTATTATTTTGGCAGGGATTCTATAAAATTAAATATAAATTTCTCCCATGATTTATTCCCTAAATTGGGAGCTTAAGAATTAGAGTTAATTTTCATTTCTTACAGCTTCATTTTCAAAGCATGCTGGTATAACTGGGCAGCTGGAACACTTATCAAAGCAACATCCTTCAGATATCTTCTGTATATCAGTGTCTGTAAAGCAACTTGTATTTTTTTCCCCTCCTATCTGTCAATTTAGGCAATTGCACTATGCTAATTTTAATTTAGCATTTTGATGTAATGCACATATATTAACATGGATGGTTCAAACAAGACAGAGTTTCCTTTCTGGGGGGTAAAATTTTTCTTAACCTGATGTATATCATTATATATATATATCAGCAGAATTATACTCCATAGATTTAACTTCATTTAAAGAATTTGACAGCTGCTTGTATCAATTAGCACAAATCTTATCACAACTTAATTTTTGTACTTACTTGTCTGGCAAATTCTTGCTCATCAGTTTCAAATGTCATTTCTGATACTTATGTTCTGATTTATTCAACAGATTGCAACAAAGTAAATTTATCTTGATCAAAACTAAGGCACAATTTTTTTTTTTTACAAAATATTTAATGAGTTTATGCACAAAAATACAGAGGTTTTACCAATTTTTCAACATAAAAACCAAGTCTCTGAAAACATTTCTGCCAATGTGACATCTATTTGAATATGCCTCATTCATGGAACTCTGTTCCCTAGAAGAAGAGCCATCTGTGCAAGACCGATTTCACTTCATCTGAACCTAAGCATTGACCTACTAGGCAATTTTTCAGTGGTCCAAAGAAGTGAAAGTCAGATGGTGCAAGGTCTTGATTGTATGGTGGATAATTGAGTTTTTACCAACATACTTTTCAATGATCCATCCATTCTATAGCCCTTCTGTTCTTATAACAGGTGCTTCAGCAAGTGATACTTAAAGAAATCCCCATCTGAAATGTACACTATCATAAGCTGTGCCATATAAAATGTTGAATTGTTGTGCCAAGGTTCACAGATATACATACCCGCCAACTGATTTGAATTTTCATCAAATTGTCATTAACAATTGGTAGATGGTACTGAAATAGTCATAGGATGGCCAGAGAGTGGTTCATTGGAAAG
The DNA here is from genome assembly GCA_030762175.1 of Metallyticus violacea. Taxonomy (NCBI): domain Eukaryota; kingdom Metazoa; phylum Arthropoda; class Insecta; order Mantodea; family Metallyticidae; genus Metallyticus; species Metallyticus violacea. The sequence goes on along the minus strand of CM060840.1, from coordinate 96,702,386 downwards.
ATTTACTATGCCCTCTTTAAAAAATTTGTAACAATTGGAGATGTTACTATACTGACAATCAGAACCATGCGCTTCCAACATTTTTCTGTGAAATTCGCTTGGGTCAGAACAGATGCAACACTTTGAAACATCTACTGCATCATAGCACTTTATAATGAAATAAAGAGATTTCACAATGTAGATTTGGCGTGCTACTATCTCTATATGTTAAATAAGTATGCATTAAATATCTGAGATGTTCCTTTGACCAAAATAACAACTTTCTACAACATAAAATCCATTTCAGTTAAAACATAATTATTATTTCAATGTTAATTCATTTTGGACTATCACAGTGAAGCACACATTAATAATCTCTTCTGAGTTGAACTGAGTAAATCTCCAGTAAGTGAAGCCATAATGTTCTAAATAGTTTGATTCAGAAGAGATTATTATATGATGATAATGCAACATCTTTTATCATGTAAAAAAGGCAATTATTGATGAAAGATTAATTAGTGTTAAGACTTACTGATCAATATTAATTACATAAGTTAACACATACCCTGAATCTTTTAGACACTCCTCCATGTGTGCCATAGCATTCTCATCAAATGAAGAGATGTGATCAATGACAAGTCTTGCTTCCTTTTTAAATGCTTTGCCAATTGCCCCTTTATTAATTTGCGGCTCTAAAGAGAAAAATCAATATAATTCAGATTTTTTTATGTATATCAATGATATTACAATTGCAAAAAACAAGGAAATAAATACAGGTGGAAATCAGTAAATTTCTAACCTTTAAATGAAAGAATGGCAGGAATTTGGTAATACAAAATTATTTTTCAAAATCTCCTTTTGTGCATCAAAATACTTGTGAGCATAATTAACAGACTTGCATAACGCATTCAAATATAATCCTAGAATTTGGAGTCTAACCTGATCCATCACATTATATCACTGCAATATCGCCATCATTTCCAGTTCATTTTAAGATGAAGAACAGAAATAATTAAAAGTCAAATCTGGTAAATATGGCAAATAATGGAACAGTTAAACCTGAATCCATGCAGAGTTTCCAGTATTGTAAAGCTGATGCATTGTCCTGATGCAGGAGAACACCACATCAAATTCACACCTCTTTTCCTTCATTTCAACAGAGTGGAATTATATTGTGTGTTGTTCAAAACACCCATATCCAGACATCTTCTACATCCCAGAACAGGGCTGCCATCACCCGAAAGTTTTGAATGATGGAGGATGAGAGCTTCTGTCATGACTGTAAATTTGTCAAAGTTGTGCATCCACATCTCATCCTTTGTCAAATACTGTTTTAGAAATTGCTGTACAATTTCCCGACAATGTTGCACTTATTCCCACTTTTTGTCAGCATTGGGAGCGATTGGAACTCATCATGGCAAAACCTTCTGTATTCCTAAAATGCACACAATGTCATGTGCCTGCATATGGGAGATGTCAAATATTGCCTTAATATGCCTATATAAGTCATTCAGCTATCCTGCATTATCATGTGAAAGGTATCTGCTGTTTTGGCCATGGCAATGGCGACTAGCATGTAATTTCTTTAGGCATTTTCCAATTTAAAATCAGCCATACAATTTTTCATCATCACACATGGTGCAGCAGTGCCTCCTATGGTCTCCTTTATGTCTGTTACAATTTCCTTTGGCAACATGTGGAGTGACCAATGAAGTTGCAAGTGGGAAAGTTTACTTGCACATCTATGAGGGTTCCTGAACAATGGTAAACATCAATGCTCTGTGGCATCATGGAAAATATCTCAGGCTGTAACTGTATCAACCTCTCTCATGAACTCATTTGTGCACATATACACACAATTTTCAGAAATTTTTTTTTGAATGGTGTTTAACGCCTGTTTTTACTGCTGTGGCACAACAGACGGTGAACACTGGTGATACATGAAATGAAATGATAAATTGGGAAAGGATTTTTTTAAGGAAGGAAACGTTCCAGGCCTAAGTTTAGGGTACCTCCCCAGCAATTGCCAGTTATGCGGACTAAGGAAAACCTGGAATAAACCTCAGTCAGGGAGGACGGTCCTGGCAGGATTCGAACCCCAGACCTCCCGCTCACAAGTCTGTGCCTTAACGACCTAGGCCACCCGGGGCAGTGATTTCAGAGATTGTTGAGGGGTCTTTAAACAAGTAATTTGAGATAGGAAACATGAAGCAAGTATTATTTGTCCATGTAGGAAATGAAGAAGAAGAAGAAGAAGAAGAAGAAGGAGGAGGAGGAGGAGGAGGAGGAGGAGGAGGAAAAGGAGGAGGAGGAGGAGGAGGAGGAGGAGGAGGAGGAGGAGGAAGAGGAGGAGGAGGAGGAGGAGGTGGTGTTGATAAATTATTGCTGTCAATAAATTCGTGTATACAAGTTTCAGAAATCTAGAGTTGACAAAGTGTGTATAAGTTAAGTGTAAAACATTAATTGAAATAATTCATAATATAATTGTAAAGTATAGCATAAGAATTTCAAAGTTTAATACAATAAGTATATAATAACTTATTCTTAGATCATTTTAGTACACATTTATAAGAATTAAGGGAAAATTACACATTTTAACTATAACAGTTCATCCACCTTGTATAGGTATTTCTCAGTCAAAAATATCTTTAGATCTTCTTAAATGTCTCCCCTTTTTTCAATTTTAGAATCTCATGGTGATAAAGAAGTTTAAATTAGATACTCATGTCAGTGATAAAATTATGTCTTACAATGCCTTCAAATCAGCTTTGCAAGCAAAGAAATCTCCATTTACATCATAGCACATCATAGGCTTGACAAAATGTATTACCATAAAAATTTTGAATTAATCATAGAAAATATAGCACTGAACAATGGTTAATTGATTAACCATGTTATGTAGCTTAATATAAAGGCAGCTATTCACCTGATTGTGTGACCTAATGGGGAAAAACTATGGTTCCACAGATTGTAAGTTTAGGTCTTAAGGAGTAAGTTTTTTAATTATTTATTTTATTTTATGGTAAAATGTCTCATACATAAGATATAAAAATAAAAAAAACTATCAATATGGCTCAAACTCAATAAGTGTGAATACACTTTTACTTGACAGGAGTATCATACCAACTCTGACAAAGAGATATGCTCTACAAGTTCAGCCCATTGTATGGTATTATTTCAAGGGGTGGATTACTAGATAACTTTTAAGTTTGATCATCACGGGTGGCCGAGGTTGTTAGGGTGCGGACTCGTGAGCAGGAGGCATGGGTTCGAATACCGCCAGGACTGTCCTTCCTGACTTAGGTTTTTTCCAAGTTTTCCTCAGTCCTCATAAATGGCAAATGCTGGGGAGGTACCCTAAACTTAGGCCTGGAACGATTCCTTCCTTAAAAATTTATTCTTTCCCAATATATCATTTCATCTCCATGTATCATCACTGTCCATCGCCTGTGGTGCCTCTGTAGCAAAAACGGGCGTTAAACACTATTCATATTTAAGTTTGATCGTGTAGTCCATAGATTCTCTATATCAAATTACTTATTTATTTGGTTTATTTATGGATGCTCTTTAACATCTTTGTTTTTCCAGAGATAAAATATAAAAGTAATATGGTGAAAAATAATGTCAAAGGCAGGTTGTCTCTGGTTTTAAAATTATGTGACTGAATTAAATGTTTAATTTAAATGCTTCAATATGTAATTCAGTTTTAATTAAATTATTCCCTCTCCCATACATTAACTATTGATAATAATTTATTATAAGCCATAAATATTTAAGTAACTTGAAAAAACAAATCACTATGGCTGATATCTCTAAGTAAACATGTATCGTGTACAGTAAAGCTTGATTTTTTTATTTCATTTTGGAAGGTTGTTCATAAAATTTTGCTATTCCCAAATATATTTAGTGTTACATTTAAAATTAATTTTGTGTCGGAACTAATACAGTGAAGCAACTAATATAGTCTTAATTAGCAAATGAGATGATTTAATACTCTTATGCTCCATAATGGTAAGGGGAGTATAAGAGTATTAAATTGACTCACTAGCTAATTAAGAATATGATTAATGTTTTTAAAATGTTTAGAGTTATCCACTCATTTACATTAAAATAATAAACTTTGAAAAGTATAAAATGAACAATTTCTGCATTTGCTTTAATATGGATTTATTTATACTTTATAGTCAAAGCAAAAAGGAAACAAATGTGTTTTATAGAAACAGGCTCTAAATTAAATGTTGAAACCTAAGAGTATAACAAAGCCTATAGCAGATAAGTTTACAGAAACCAGATCCTTAAATTTACTTGTCCAAAGTTTTACCTTATATTTTTTTAAATATATAAACATACTTCAGTAATTTTTTTAATATATCAAGCAATACAATAAAAAAAAAACCTGATGAGATATGCACATTATTGCATCATAAAAAGTATAAAGACAATTTGCTTTACCTGTAATATCCACAACTTTAGGAGTTGTAAGTTTTTTCTCTGCAGCCAATCGTACTCCTGTTGCTTTGGTATGCTGTGTCAAGTCAAAGGCAGAACGATCAGCACATCCGACACATTCCACCCATCCCTTTAAATAAAATCAAGTAACGTTCATGAGCTGCCTATTGAAAGTGTTCTTCAGCATTCAACTATCTCCTATTGACTATGTCATCCTTGATTGCAACTATCTTGCAGAAAGCATACTTCAGGTGTTTTAGGGAAAAAAATGTAATGTTTTTTTCAGTATGTTGACACACACACAAACTTATTTTACATTAAATAAATAAAATGGGAGCTATGAACAATTAAACAGTTACAAATTAAAACTTTTTAACAATGTTAAACTTAAAGGCTTGAAATTCAAAAATATATTTTCATAATCTCAGTTATAAACTTTTATCTTTATTGCTTATAAACTATACAGCAACCCTTCTGACGCAGTACCAAATCATAAATATGTCATACCATAAAAATTTCCAATATTAATATTCCAATGACTTAAATGCAGCAACTCTTTCATGATTTTTACCACTAAATAAGAGGGGGTTCTTACTGGAGGTAACTCTGTAATCTTATTGACCAAAGTCAGTTGCATTTCTGTATTGAAGTAAAACCCCTCATATCCAGCAACCAAATAACCAATAATACCAAAATAACACCACTTTTCAAAGGAAAGGGGGAGAGGAGAGGAGAGGAGGAGAGAGGAGGAGAGAGGAGAGGAGAGGAGAGGAGAGGAGAGGAGAGGAGAGGAAAGGAAAAGAAAGGAAAGGAAAGGAAAGGAAAGGAAAGGAAAGGAAAGGAAAGGAAAGGAAAGGAAAGGAAAGGAAAGGAAAGGAAAGGAAAGGAAAGGAAAAATAAAGAAAAGAAAAGAAATAAAACAACCGATATTGCAGTTTTAAAACACAAAGTCGCTTTGGTGAAATTTTCATTGTCTTCTAATAGGTCAAAGATGAAGCTTGTAGACACAGCATGGCTTCACAATAACAAGTGCACCAATGTCAACATGATGTAGTTACACACTTCACAGTAGCATGTTCAAAAATGTGGAATGAAAAAATAAATTTCCTAAACAAAGGCCTAAAATACTGTGTCGGTTTTTTCGAAAAAGTAAAAAAATACAGCCAAAAATGATATAGCCACCCACCACCTACAGGAAAGAGAAAAATTGTTCATTAAAATGAAATGTAGTAAAATCTTGGAGAACTTAAAAAACCAAAAAAAAATTAAAAAATTACAGCACTACATTAAAACAGTTAAAAGAGAAACCAGTTATATACACAAAGGCACATAAAGGCAATAACATAGTTATTTTAGACAAAAAAAGATTACATAAACAGAATATAAATTATGTTAAAAGTGGAAACCAATTGAAAAGAATCAGCTCAATATCTGTACTAAAAATTTAACCATAGCACCAAAATACTATCCACTGCTGGAAGAAAAAAAAAAAAAAAAAAAAAAAAAAAAAAAAAAAAAAAAAAAAATCACACAAAGCAATCAGGTACTACCCAGACTTTATGTACTTCCTAAAATAAATAAAAATGATAACATCATGATACCAATAATCAACAATATCAATTCACCCACATACCAAGTAGGAAAAAAGTTGATTGACATTTTCAACTCTTTTAAAAGATTTCAAAGCTTGAGCATTAAAAATTCATTTGATTTAGTGAAAAAACTTAAAAATAGCAGAACTGCACTGGAGATATAATGATGTCATTTGAAGTAAAAGCTTTATTTCCCGAGATATCAATGGACAATCTTATGCAAATGTTAAACAAATGGTTAACCTCCTTAAATTTACAAAAAGAAGAAATAGAGGACTTACTAAAGCTTTCAACTAAATTTCTTCAGTTTCAACCAAAGATATTACCCACAATATCAGTCCTAGCTATGGGAAGCCCTTTGTCTCCCTTTCTAGCAGATTTATTCATTAACTAAATTTCTTCAGTTTCAATCAAAGATATTAACCACAATATCAGCCCTAGCTATGGGAAACCCTTTGTCTCCCTTTCTAGCAGATTTATTCATTAACTCCTTTGAAATACATATCACCAAAGCCTTCCCTTTAATTTTCAAGACATGGTATAGGTATGTAGATGGCTTATTAGTTAAAATACTGAAAAAACATTTAATAGATGCTTTGAAACTTCTTAATCTTACCACAGAAGAAGAAAGAAATGGTTGTCTTCCATTCCTGTTTTAGTATGACCTTAATTCTGATATATCCATATGGGGTAGCTGATCTGGCATCCCCCACCTGTTTTTTTTTTTTGAGTAGTGTTTAATGCCCGTTTTTACTATTGAGGCACCACAGGTGGCGAACACTGATGATACATGAAATGAAATGATAAATTGGGAAAGGATATTTTTTTTTTTTTAAGGAAGGAAGCGTTCCAGGCCTAAGTTTAGGTACCTCCCTGGCATTTGCCAGTTATGAAGACTGAGGAAAACCTGGAAAAAACCCCAGTCAGGGAGGACGGTCCTGGCGGGATTCGAACCGCAGACCTCCCGTTCACGAGTTCATGCCTTAACGACCTCGGCCACCCATGGCGGTCCCCCACCTGTTGAATATTTCTAGATCTGCTCTTGATACTGCTTAGCACTTCCTTCTTAACTTCACAAGAAAAATAAAACAGTTCAGTTCAGTTAAAAAGCAAATTTTGTTAACAGAGATACATAAAGATTCCTCTTGAAACGAGTTTCATAAAAAAATATGTGAAGCCTTGATCACAGCAAACATACTATGAAACAAAGCTCAGGTGCCAAAATATCATGTTTTTCTTGAGAAGTATTATAGTCATCAAGTTCCTAACAAATCTACACTTTGCAAGGGATTTCTAGACATGTACTATGAGCAAGCTGTGAAGTCCATTAGAATACAGACAGACTCTCTCTACATGTCTGAATTGGTGTGGATGAATCCACAAATGTTCTGGATCACTATACCAATTGCTAACTTGGTCATGGGAAGATTGAGTTCAGACAGTACATTGAAACAATATACCATTGTCAGCAAAATTCTAGAATGCACAGATCATATAACAATTTCTCAATTTGTTACTGATGGGCTAACAGTGCTGTTGCCTGGGAGTATGCTAGAAAAAAAAGTCCATGCAATGTACACTGATGTAGCAGTCTATATGTTGAAGCCTGCAGCTTAAAAGCATTCTATACCCATCCCATTCATCTTACACGTTTGGCCCATGGTATGTATACAGTTGCAGAAGAGGCACAAAGTTATTTTCCTCCAAGTGAATGAACCTTCAACCAAAGGTAATTGTGAAGGCCCTCTTACGTGCAGGTTTATGGGATGTGACACTTCCTTTATAGCTCATATTATCAATGGGTACTTTGAACTTGGATAAAGTGGTTAATTTCTCTAATGAACCCTTCAAGGTGTGAAGATCATTGTCAAATTAACTCCTTCCCTATTAAGTAGTCATAGTGGTGAGGAACTACAAAGTATCTTGCAGTATCCTACAATTGCATGTAAAATGATGTATATTAAAACTTTGACTGGATTTCTGAAAGTATTTAAAGTAGGAAGCAATAAGACTTACACTCATGAAATCAATGGTCAAGAAGTAAGCAAGTTATAAAAAAATTTCAAAAGTTCATGAAATAAATCTGTTTTATCTATGGTTAGCCAGGTCCTAAGTAGAGGAACACAAATCCCTCCAGAAGACATTCTACTAGTCACACTTGTCTGTTTAAGTTTGCACTAGTGACGTTCAATATTAGGAGATCATTTCCATTATATAAAAACTTTCACATCACTGATGGAATTCAACTCCTGAAAATATACAGAAATATCTTGTGACATATTGTGCTTCATTTTTTGATTGGTATTAGCATTCACATATCTAAATGTAATTTGTGTCAAATAAATATGTTTTAATTTTTATTTTAAATAAAACCATTTTAGAAGAATTTTTAAGTCCCTGTGCATTTCTGACAATACAAATTTTGAGTTTTTTTTGTCACATATTGGTACACATATTTTTAGAATTTTATTACATAAAAATCTAGACTTAGTTGTCAATAGCACTTGGGCACTTTTTCTGCATTATCTCATGAGCACATTCTGTTTATGTGTTGATCACTATAATTTATAAACTTCATTCAATAATATAACAAATTATTTCTGCATAAATAATTTGTTATATTATACTATATTTCATTGTGAAAATTTCTGCTATTTAAATATTCATTTATTAAGTTTAAGATACCAATGCAACTTAAGAATAAATTAACAATATTACTGTATTTTAAATATATACCCTAAAATTATCAGTGTCTATTCAACATTGCTTTTTATGTGTAAAAATGAAGGAGTACCACTGACTTGCAAATATTATTTTCTGAGGTACATACAAAAGAAGTATAATTGTAGATACTTATTTTAAAATCATTTGAAAACAGAAAAATATGTGGAAAATGTACTGTTAAAACTGGTAACTGCATAAATACCCCAAATTAAACAAGCTGTTTCATCCTGGTCTTTAGCTTCAATACTTTATATGGACTTATGTAAAGCTGTCACTTCTATCAACATATCCCTATAAATTAATACAAATTAGAGCATTCTAAAGTACATAAATTTTTGAAAACATTTCTCAAGCTGGTTATTTTACATGCACCTCCACTTAGGAAACATTACATCCCAGTAAAAGTAACTAAAACTCTATTAGAAAGTTGCCAGTCTGGTAAAGGTAATAGGTCACAGTTCTGATAAAACAACAGATTCATTTAAGCAATATGCATGAAATGTATTTGTTGGTCTGCTCATTTCAGATGAAGGTTCAGTTTTATCTTAGTCACTGAGCAAATAGAAAAGACAAAACACATCAATCACAAAAGTATTTAACAATACAATATGATTTTGGCCAGATGAACTGTACTCTTCTTTTAATTGTTGCTGCACCACAGCACCACACATGCTAAAAGTAGCAAAGGGGCCTAAAGTACTTCATAATAAAATGATCCATGTTACATGTCCGGCATGTGCAGTTCTACATATATACTAGTTTTCCAAATTTTAATTATTTAATATTAAGAGTAAAAAAATGTTCCTCAAATATCAAATGAGAATAAAAATTGTTAAAGAAATACTCTAGATATTAAAATTATTCCTAAATTGTTATACCAAGAGGAGTTAGATGCAGTCACATATTTATTTTGAAATTATTGAGAATGTACTGAAACAACTACATGAAAATGAAGCACAATGCTTTTGAAACAAAGAATCCTATTTGTAGGGATGAAATAAAGACTTGATTAAAATTAAATCATAATTCAGCTACCTTTTCTCAAAGATCACAAAGCTTGAGAAAAAGAAAGATATCTTACCATAAATATAAGCCCAATAGAAAATTTCTACATGGAACTAACTGGGTCAATATGCAAAGATGTTATAGAAAAATTTAATGACATTACATAAGAATCCAAGGTTCTGTACATGGAAACAAACTGCTAATATTTTGAGTAGAAAAACCAGAGAATAAACCGTATAAAAGAGAGAAGGGATTCATAATGGAAGAAATTTCACCTCTTCAGTGTGCACCAGTAACATCTGCTGAAGTTAAATATTGCTTCTCTTGATATAAATCAACTGTAAGACACCTTAGATAATAGTTTTTGCTTTCCAATGTTAAAGTGATAACAGTGATATATTATAATGTAAATAAGTTTCAACAATGAACATAAATTAATATTAACAGAAATTCAAAAATGGATACTGTTACAGTTTGACATCATTGCATTTTAATGCAGCAGCATTTTAATAATATGTACTATAACTGCTCAGATATTTGTAACCAAATTATAGGTTACTTTATATTTGTGTAATCTTAACTTTCATGACTCTTTTGTGAGTTTTGGATATTACATATTTTCTAATTGATAATTTATATATTATGTTTAATCATCATGGATTTATGGAGGGGAAATTTGGGGTATAGAGGAGGGATAGTGTAATATGGATTTAATATTAAGAATTTTCTGTAAATTAATTTTGGGAGTTCCAAAATACTGCAAATGCTGGAGCATTGATAGAGTTAGGAAAGGTAAGTGTCAGAGGGTTAATGATAGAGAAAGTATTGAAATATTTATTTAGGGTTAAACAGCTATTGGACACTGGCACTGTGAAAAAAAATTTTTGGTTATAATGGTTGAACAAAATTAGAGAAAAAAGTGGAACTGTAAGAGTGTTTTAACGTTTTGACATGATTTTAAGTAGTTTTAATTTTAATCTACCTAAGATTTTAAAAATGTTTCACTCTGTTGATTCCTACAGTCATCACTAATAGAGTCGGTCCTGGTGGTGTAGTGGTTACCATACTTGCCTCCTAAACCCAAGATTGCGGGTTTGAACCCGGCCAGGACCGATGGATTTTTTCGGGGCGTAAAAATCCTAAGTATGGCTTCCTTCGGAAGGGAAGTAAAGCCGTGGGTCCCGTGTCGTACATTTACAGTACGAAAAAGAACTTCAAGCCTGAAAGAGAGGCCTCTGAGAAAAATTTGTCGGCCGTTTCACGCCCTGAGTTGAATGGGACGCTGATGACCTGAGCTGTTAAAGAGCGTCCATAAATAAAATCATTCAAAATCACTAATAGAGAACAGTCATTTAGAAATGGGTTAGGAGATTTTTGGGTTAAAGTTGGATATTTTAGAAGAGATTGTTGGAGGGAAGTGAGATTAAGAATGGAAGATATGGGTGGCAAGTTTTATTTGCCCAGATTAGAGAGAAAAGCTCATCAGCATATTACAAGGAATTAAAAGATGATCCAGAAAAGGAGAAGTGTATATTAATTTGCAAGAAAAATGAAAGAGATGGGATAGCATGGTTTCGATTAGGTACTTGGAAATTAAGGGGAATGAGGGGAGATGTTATTCCAGGAATGTGTCCCATCTGTGGGGAGAATGAAGATGAAATTCATATTATCTTCCAATGTTTGGAGGGAAAGTTTAATTAGTAAGAAATGGTTAATGAGGAATAAAGGAATTGTATTGAGAAAGATTTTTGAAGACCATGAGCAGATACCCAGATACCCAAATTAGGAGAGTTCTTATGGAAGCTAAAAATGAAATGGAAATGGTCAGCTGATAGATATGTAATTTAGATAAATTATGATAAAGAATGATTATGAAAAATGTCATTGATCTGGGAGTGAAATTATATTAAATTTATTAATTATTGACCTTGGGATATTGGAAATTGCTCTAGAAAGTGAATACATATAGTATTACGTTGGTATTTGAGCAATAAAAGAATTAGTAGCTTGTAGAGACTGTAGCTAGCTGATAAAATAATGGTATAGGACAGTAATTGAAATATATTTAAATTTAGTCCCCTGATTTGGGTCCAAGCCTAGTCCCCTGGAATTCCAGTAAGCTACTGCTGATAAACTGGGTACCAGGGTCTCATGCTACCTAGGTGGAGATTTTGTATTTTATTTAAATATTTAGAATTTAGATAATGGATTAGTATAAAATTATCAATGTATTAAAATTTCTGTAATCCCAAGGATGTACAACTAAAATGGCCTGGACCAGATAAGTGGAGACCCCCTGTAATTTGTATTTTTCTTAGCACTTTCAATTAATTTCAATAAATTTCAATATTATATTCAAAGCTACATTATTACACGCCTATTTTATATAATTATCCTAGTCATAATAATGAAGATGAAAATTATGATGCATAATAATGGCAACTTATTGGTCATACCAAATCTGCACTACATTGGAGTGATATGCTCTTATGTGGGGGAGGGGGGGCAGGAATTTTTATAGAAACCAGTTGGCTGAATAGGGTTTTATCTGGAGTCCTCTTTCATTCTGAAAGTACAAATACTAGACAACTCAAAATCATATGGACTCTGTATTCATTTGCACTGTACTTTATGAATTTGAACTCCATCATCTATGTATTTTCTTCCATTCATACTCTTGATCATATTAACTGACATGGGATAGTTATTTTTAGAAAAAATGGATTTCTGAATATAAGTGGCTGGACAGATTTTCTAGTTGCACATCTTGAAGCTTCTACATTATGGTAAATGATGACAATGAGGAGGAGGAGGAGGAGGAGGAGGAGGAGGAGGAGGAGGAGGAGGAGGAGGAGAGTTATGAAGGAACAACTGGTGAAATGATTGACAGGGAAACTGAAGTACCTATATAAATCCTGCTTGGACACCATCTTCAGTGGCAAATTCCATGTGTAGCTACTAAGACCAAATTTAGTCATCTAAGCAGAAAGGAAATGGTTTAATCACTTTCTCAGCTTCCTATGAAGCATACATTAATAATCAGTCTACCTTAGATTATTTACTAACAACAAGGATAAACACATAATACATACATAGGACGTCAGAAGTTCTGCATCCCAACAATCACAAGCATAATGTGCCATTTCATTACTCATGTGTTGACGAAATCTTAGCTTTCTTGGGTCCACACCTATGCGAACCAGGAACTGTTGAATCCGAGCAATGAAGTATCCTAAGGTCTCATTTGCAATCAATCCCTGCCAAGAGAGATAAATTAAAATAAATTGAAACTCATATTGCTGTTAACTTAAGATTATCATTTATACAAACACTCAACAATTAAGAATAAATTATGCACAATATTCCTTTACCACTCACACTATAAAAGTAAATTACAGTGAAACCTTATTATTTTTCCTGCCTCATAGTTTCTCATTTTGCAATGATGATTTAAAAATCACAAAGCTGATCAATTATTTTCCATGATTTCTGACATTATTAGGGTGCATGATTCAAAGGAACATTCAACATAAACACAAAAAACATTTTCTTTATTCTGTCCTTTTTTTTCCCCTCCCTTTTTTTTTTTCTTTCCATCCCTCCATATTAATATTCCTTATGGTTCCTTTTTGCTTATTTTGTTGCCCAAGTATTGGGGTTTTTGCCACAAAAAGCCATATCAAAATTAAAGGAACCAATATACGAATTTTACAGTGCCCATAATTGCTATTAATTTACATCCCTGATGCAAACCACATTTTGGGATCAATTCTCGAGTTAAATTCTCCCAATATTTAATTTGGAAGGAATTTTCCATAAATTTTCCTGTAACACGTTATTTCCCTAATCGTTCTCATTTTAAATAATTTATACAATAACACCTGTCTGCTTTCTCTATCATAGGCTATTACAAAATCAATACTTAATGAGCATATCTTACTTAACTTTTTCATTATGCATTTATCTATTATTGCTTTTATTTTATTATGTTCTTCGCTCTTTTCTAAAACCGAACTGAAAAACTAACAAACAGACCACAGAAAGTCATATTTACATGTTTATTTACATGTTTTTATTGGTTGGGTATAACAAAAAAATGTTTATATTTTTTGGCTGATCAGGACTGCTATATTCGAATAAAGTCAACTTTATTTTGCATTGCATATTTTGAGAGATTTTATCTATAAATGCCTATTTTTTATATTGCATGTTTAAGTTCACATATTAGTTATTTATTACATTTTAACTTTCTTTACTCTAAAAATTGTTACATAAATTAAAATGCCTATAATGAATCACTTTTTTGTTGTTAGCTGTTCCTTGCAAGAAAAATAATAATTATATATTTATTAACTGATAGCGATTGCATTGTTGGAATGTGTGTTTCATAATCTATCATACATCTCACAATAAAAAACAATAATATCTCTAATATAACAAATAATTTATGCAAACAGTACTGTTTCTGCATGAGGACATTCAAGACGATACAAAGATGATATTTAAGAACAAAAATCAAAATCATCTCCAAAATTGTATAAATTAAACAAACAAACAATCAGAAGATTGATTAGCTCATAATAAATTAACCTAAATTCAAATAAAATAGTAATTCATTTAACAACTTTCAAAAAATAAGACATTTTTAATGTCATAATATAGCCAGAATATATGGGTTACCTAAAATCCATAAATCTGGGAAGGGCATGAGACCCATCATTAATAATATAAATATCCCTACATACTTTCTAGCAAAATGGCCTAAAGACAGATTTACAGCTCTACCAAGGTTTCAAAGTAGAAGCATAAAAAACTTGTTCCAGTTAATAGAAAAAATAAAAGATTTTAAAGTTCTACCCTCTGATATTGTAGTGTCTTTCAATGTAGTACCTTTGTTTCCAAGTATTTCAACTAACAAGCTTTTATTGTTTTTGAACAATTGGTTAAAGGAGATAGGAATTAATGAAACTTTCAGGAATGAATACGTCCACCTTACTAACATTTGTATAAACCAGTCCTATTTTACATTTGCAGGAGAATTCTATAAACAGAAAACAGGACTCACTATGGGAAATCCTTTGTCCCCCCTTTTTGGCAGATTTATTTATGAGTACATTTGAAACTCACATAATTTCCGCCTTCCCACACTATTTTAAGTACTGGTACAGATACGTTGATGACATTTTTAGTATAGTGAAAAAAGAATTTGTTGAAGATGCTCTGAAGCTTTTAAATATACAAGATAGGAATATAACCTTCATACTGGAAACACAAACAAAGGGAATGTTGCCATTTTTTGATATAAAAATTAATAAGAATCATGGAAATTTAGAATTTGGAATCTATAGAAAGGATACTCACACAGATAACTATATAAATTCAAATGTGTTTAATCCCATAGCTCACAAGCACTCACTTTTCAACAGCTTAACATATAGACTGGTGAATTTACCAATCAGTAAAGAGGAGTACAAAAAAGAATTTGAGAAGATACAGGTGATTTCCATTATAAATGGTTTTAACAAAAATTTAGTAAACAAAAAATGTAATAGATTCCTTAAGAAGAAATTGATCAAGAATACCACCACACTATTAACTGAGAAAAAGAGAGAGACTGGTTTTTAAAATATTCACCTACCATCCAGTAGCTATGAATAAATTCCGAAAAATGTTTAACGATATTAACATTAAATTGGCACCTGTTAACAGATACACTCTGAAAAATGCTTTAGTGGACAACAGTTTTAATGACATTCCACAGGAAAAAAAATCAGGCATCTACAAAATAACATGTAAAGAATGTGATAAGATATACGTTGGAAAAACTAAAAGGAACATAGGAACATGGTTAAAGGAACATCTCAGGAACATTAAGTACAAACAGAGTGATAGGTCAGCAGTGGCACACCATTTTTGGAAAGATAATCATGACATAAAAAGAGAAACAAAGTTACTTAAAGAAGCACACAGAGGTACAGAATTGGATACATGGGAGAAGATTTACATTCATAAACATAGGGATCATCTTATGAATTTCCAATTACAGAAGCATGTAATACAAATTTCCAGTTTATAAAGAAAAAACCGCCAGAACGGAGCCACAGGTCCTCATAGATGTTAGTTTCTTGTACCAGTCGTCAAGTTGGTTGAAGATGGAGAGGATGTCTCTTCGAAACCGGTTCCACCATATTTAAAAGTAAGTGAAGCATAAGAGTATGTTAGGCGACAGATTAGATATAATTTACAAATAAAATTGTGTTAATTCTAGTTAACACAGATTTCAAAATTCTTTGCAGATGTATGTTGGAAATCAATGTTTAAATGAAGTAGAGTGCATTAAATTCCAAGGAATCTGAAAATCTCTCATCTTCACACATAAGCTTCATATCAATAAACTATGCAAACTAAACCATACTTAAGAATACTCCTAAACGATGCCTCTCTGCTTACCTTAATAGTAATCTACTATGCATATATCTATTCATTATGTCTTGTGGTATAATTCTATAGGGGAATATAGAACAATGGAAATATTTAAACTGCAAATAAGGAACTTTTTCCAACAGGTAAATACTCTACCATCCCCATTTATTTATATTTTAGAAACAGTATACATATGAATAATAACTATTATAAAATGAGCTCTGAAATTCATGGCCATAATATTAGAGCTTCTAGTGTTTGTGTACAAATGTTCTAATTATTCCTAAAGTTTTAATAGTATTTCTTATAAAGGCATCATATTATGCAACAACCTACCTGAACATTTAAGGAATCTAAATAAATAATGTTTTAAAATTAGGTTCAAAATACTGTTGTAATTTTAGGCAATTCAAAATCAATGACTTTATGGAGTTAAACCTGTAAATACTTTTCTTATTTCTTTCTGATTTCCTGAGAGTAAAAGTAAATTTAAATGAAGAATCTTTTGAATATTACTAATGTAAAAATGGTGCAATTGTGTAGAGTATGGGCTATTTTTAGTACACCGCTTATCTAGGTGCGAATGTTTTCTGTATGTATTGTTTGTGTGATTGTATGTTATATTAATAAGCATTTGTATAGACAAACCTATAACCTGTTAACAGATTCAAAAGGGAATACAGTATCTAACTTCAAGAAATATCAATGACCTGAGATGTTAAACGGTGTCCATAAATGAAAAGAAAGAAAGAAAAAAACTTTGCAAGTTTTTCAAATTCCAAACCTATAGCCTTTCCTCAAATCCTCACTATTTCAAATATCTACTTTTTAGTACTACTAATTATATGATTAGTTTCACTGTAAAAGCTCTAATTAACATTTTTTTATATTTTTCTATTGTAATTAATTTTTAGTAACTTGTTTACTCCGGTGCCAACCATTTACATTTCTGAAAAAAATATGCGACTTTTTCTAAGTCTTATACTTGTAAAATATTTCCTTAAATTAAACAGCAAATTACTGAATTTTTCTCATCAAAATTAAAAAATATTTAGAGGTCTTGCTTTCAGCTTCAATTTGCTTTTTTCTTATTAACATAAGTAAATAAAAATTATAAGTGAATTGCATATATAACAATATTTTCTGTGAATGTAAAAGAAGATTTTAGAGAAGCAACCCTGCACAAGATCTATAAACAGTACTATCAACCTACCTAGAGTCGACCATTTTGTACATCACTTAGTCATCACCCATTCATTCACTCAAGTAACAGAGGATGCATATCTCCATGAATTAAGATCAAGTAACACTCTTCACATAACAAAACAACTACTACGTTATCCCATTCCAACAGCTAAAAATGACTTGATGTGGCCAAATTAGTTACTTTTATAATGTAACTATATTAAACTAATTATCTATAGATATAAGTAAAATATGTGTTAAAATTTGCTAAAAATTATTCTAATTTGCTTGCAATGCTTAATAGGTTGGTCCTATAAAACAATTAAATTGAATTCTGGTGTGGAGGCAAACACCTGAGGTATTGATGCAAAACTGTCGCAGCTTGATAAGAGCATGAATTATAATTGAAATCATAGTAGATTGAGTCGAACTAAACACTCTTATTGTTCCACTTACATGTCTATAGATGTACAGCCAGTTTCTGGAACCCTCGTTCCCATAGTCAGCTAGAAAGACAACTACTGGACACTTCATTATGCTGTGGGAATGTGTATTTTGCTCTGGTGGAGGTATGATGAACTTAAAGTTTGTTTCCTCCCCAAAAATACATTAGCTTATTAAACTGTCTTTGTATTTGTATATGCAGATTTTTTCCCCAAGTTGCTAATTCTGTAGGTCCTTGTACTGTTTTCAATAATTTTGCTTTATTCAATATTTTGTGGTTTTCTGTCTAGAAATGAGATGCCACTGCTGATTTTTCTATTTGCTTGCATTTTAAGTCCTTGAAATGCTCTTTTAACCATGTGCCTGTGTTTCTCTTTGTTTTTCCAATGTAGATTTTCTCACATTCTGCGCAACTTATTTTATAAATACCTACTTTTTTTCTACGGTGGAATACTGTCATTAACATTGTCTATTAGGATATTTTTGACATTAAATCTGTTTACCGAGGCTAATCTGATATTAAAATCCTTAAGAATATTCAAAAATTTTATGAATGTGATATATGATTTTTTTAAAAATTAGCTTATCTTTTCTTGCTGAAAGTGTTATTTTTTTAATAAATTTTTGCCTCTTGAATTTTGGTGCTTTTTTGTGTACTAGTTCTTTCTCAAAACCATTTTTAGTCACTCACTGTACTTTCTATTTGTTTGTATTCTTTGAAGCATTTTTCTTTGCTAATTTGTAGGTTAATTAGCTGGTATGTTAAACTGGTAATAACTGCACGTTTGTGCATCATGGGGTTAAAACTATCAGCTTTGATGTGATTTTCTGCATGTGTATTTTTTCTATATATTCCAAATTCCAGGTTTCCTTGACTCATAATTTTGATGTCCAAGAATAGTGACATGTTATCTGTTTCAGTTTTGTATATGAACGATATGTTTCTATCTTATATATTCAGAAGTTTTATTGCATCAACAATGAGTTTTTTGTTAACTATGACAAATGTCATCAACATATCTTTACCACATTTTAAATAGGTGTGGGAATGCTAAGTTGATTTATGTTTCAAATCTACTCATGAAGAGGTTTGCTAAAAATGGAGATAAGGGGCTGCCCATAGTAAGTTCTGATTGTTGTTTATAAAATTTCAAACAACAATTTGTTTGGAGACAAAGAGAAACATAGGCACACAGTTAAAAATAACATTTCAATAACATAAAATGCAAGCAAATGGAGAAATCAGCAGTAGCATTTAATTTCTAGACAGAAAACCATGAAATATTGAATAAAGCAAAATTATTGAAATCAGTACAAGGATCTACAGAATTAGCAACTTGGGAAAAAATCTACATATACCAATGCAGTTTAATGAACTTCGACACTTCCAGGGATGAAAACAAACTCTAAGTTCATCACACCTCCACCAGAGCAGAATGCACATTTCCACAGCATCCAGCAGTCGACTTTGTAGCTGATGATGTGAACGAGGGTTCGTGAAACTGGTTCTACATTTACAGACAAGTAACTGAAGCAATGAAAGTGTTTAGCTCAACTCAATCATATTATGATTTCAATTATATCATTAGCTTCACTTCTAATTAGTATTTCTAGTTCTCTCTAGCAGCTTCTTGTAATAAGTAAAAGGTACAGAGCAATGACAGAAAAATAGTGAAATATTTTTAAAACAATTCGGAAATGAAAAAAAAATATATAAGCACCAAAAAAAGTTGGGATGCTGAGGACAACACTGGAGGATCACATTTTAGGTGTTATATTAGAAAGCATGGAAAAAGTTCCAGTTTTCTCTGCACATGAAGAGAAAGAAATAGGACCACTTGCAGCAAGCAGAATGGATTTTTCTTTTTTAAAATTTGATCTCATAAGTTCTAGCAAATATTATCTAGGCAAATGTGACAAGACAGTAAACATTTTCAAAAATAGTTTACTCTTGAAGACTGAGCAGAAACTTTCATCATGCAAACTTTCTGCCCAGTCTTTAAAAAATTATACTCATTTAAGGTACCTTTCCCAAATGTTTCCTTGTTGAATTTTTTTTTAAAAAAACATGAGAAATGCATACAATGTTTTTATAAATTTTTAGACAGTTCTTTTGCATTATAAAAAAAACCTAAATATTTAATCTCTCTATTTTGTGTGTTCTATTAGCATTTAAAAATTTTACCAAAATTATTTTTTGAAAAATATGTGGTCAAAATATCAATAAAATAGTGGTAAACTCTAGGTGAATTGAGTGTACACTGCTGTCATACTCTGCCCCAGCATAGGGTCATATGAGAGTATGTCTTATCTTTGCATTGCAGTATGTTGCATGGAATATTATCTATCCGCTCTGAAGTGTTAGTTCAACTATAAAGGGTACATACGAATACATAAAGCACCAAGTTGGTTCATTCTTTGGTACTATGTCAGCTAAAGTTGAGCACAAACCAAAAGAGCATGATGGTACATGGCTAATAGGGATACATTTAATGCAATAACAGGCAATGGACTTCCTTCAAAATGCCAAGTTCTAGCTAGATTTTTTTCATTTGCATATTAATGAAAAAGAATATAATTCCATGAAGTGATATGGTTCTATCTCCAGAGGTAATACAATTCTAGATGAAGAATAGGGTACAAACTCATAAGGAATATGGGGAATATGATTTTATATATATATATTATAAAAGAAAAATAAAAATAAAGTAAATATATATATATTATAAAAGAAAAATAAAAATAAAGTAACACTGTTAGCAATGTAACAAATTAACAGTAATTATAATAGTACAAAAGGATAAAACACTAAGAAAGAGTCACATTTGAGATTGCTATATTTCGGGCTCATGGAATCCTTCTATGGCAAGAAGACAAGTGTCACTTGTCCGAAATATAGCGATCTCAAGTGTGACTTTTTAGTGTTTTATCCTTTGTACTATTATAATTACTGTTAATATATATATGTATGTATGATATTGATCCAGGAATCAGTAACACTGCTACAAAAAATTATTCCAAAGATCTCTGGTATCTAGTTTCCAAAACTGCGGCTCTGTGCTTATTGGATCAATGGTTAAGGCACATATGCTCAAGTTATAATATATATCAATTGCATCTATTTGCCTTTACCACTGTTGGAACATTGTCATCCAATAAGGATAGAGCCACAGTTCAGAAACTAGGTACCAGAAGAGATGCTTGGAATTTTGTAGCAGTGTTACTGATTCCTGGATCAATATCCTATATATATATATATCAGCAACATTCTGAAACCTCTTCCTAGAAGAACCAGCCATTGGTAACAACATCAAGGAAGCAGTCATTTCCCCACCCCACCCCTCCACTCCAACCATTTGCTGTATAAGGCAACTCCACTACAATCTGACCACACATTTGAGAAAGCATTTATTTGTTTGTGCAAAATGTTAGCATCATGAATCCAAAGGTACAACATAACCCACAGGCATAAATCTCACTAACTTATTTGCCCAAATTCAAATAACAGTAACAATAATCCAGGATGCAGGCAATGCTAGAAAAGAACAGATGTGATAACAGTTAAATCATCTATAAAATACAAGTATCATAAGGAGAGGGTGCGATTTGAAATTTCAAAGTGAGGGGGAAAGCTAAAATTAATCAACATTGGTTTTAAACTTTTCCCACAATATCTAAATTAATACGTAAGCTGTTTGTTTATTTTAAATAGGTGAAATTAAAGGCTTAGTGTAAAATAAAAAATGTTAAATGTAAAATACATATATAATTACAAAACAAATAATATACGTATAGTATGATTATAAACATATATAAAGTTATAGGTTACCTTTCCTACAGCCTCCCCTACTGTACACATTTCTGCTGATTTTCCATCCATCTGATTACAGGCTGAATAGAGAAGTACCTCAGTATTTTTTATTGAACCAAACTTGGGATGATTCTTGTCTGCAGGATCACAGAAGTGCTCAATTTCTGCCATGGTAAACTCCCTACAAAAGATAATTTGAACAGTCTTAGTCTCAATCTCAATCCTCCCCAGAGTAAATGCTTCTTGAGCTTCAAACTATGCACATTAGCAAATTCATTTAAGAAATTTTGAAAAATAAGAAATTTTTAAATAAATCTGTTGGAACTCACACAGTGAAGCTTGTTAAATGTAAATGTTTTACTTTTTTAACAATTTCTAAAGCATTTAGTCCTTCGCGCAGAGCTGTGCTTAGCTTTCTGCTTTAGCAAGTTTTCCACAACAGTGAAACCTGTCTGTGTTTTACACACACAGAAAATATATATTTATTGCAGTACTTTTGTTTCCTATAAAAACTAAAATTAGACAGGGATAGGAAGTGATGTTACTTTAAAAATTTAGCCAATTCACATCACACACAAAAAGTGAACCCATATTCTCCTTTTAATTTTTTATTTGGTTTATTTATGGATGCTCTAGAACATCTCAAGTCATCAGCATCCCATTCAATTCAAGATGTGAAATGGCTGGTAAATTCTGCTCAGATGCTGCTTCTTTCAGGCTTTAAGTTCATTTACATGATGTAAATCTACGACAAGGGAACCATGGCTTTACTTCCCTTTCAAAACCTATACTTCTGATCATCCTTCAAAACCAAGTCTGGAAGTACTGGTTCTCCTTCTGGCTCCTCTTTGTATGCTACAGTATTTTCTGAGTTTGAAAATCACTTCCTATGGAAATAGTGGGAAGTTGCAGAATGCTTGATTAGGACTATGACAGGTGCGAACTTCTTCCCAGGCTCTCCTGTTAAGTATAGTATTGGCAGTAAAAGCAGAAAAATTGTTGCAGTGCAGCCTGTCACCTATTATCTAGCTCTCAGTCATTTTTTCACACACCTAAAGGAAAACTTTTGGAAGACATACTCTGCGCTAATTGTCCTTTGAAATGTAATTGTTGCCTTATGGCCACTAATTGAGACAAAATATTACCACAATTTTCTTCCCCACACTTCTTGTTTCCTTCACTTTTGTTAGGGATGTGTCATCGAGGAAGATTCAAACTGATGGCTGAAGCTGTGTTTCCACATCATATTGATAGATCAATGTTTCACAACCTGTTATTATTTCAGAAACATGACAGCAATTCCTGTTATTACACCTTTGGAGAATTTTGTGGCACCATTTCACTCAAATGACCTGCCTTCTCTGAGGTTGAGGAACACTCAGCAAGAAGAAATTTTCCTGATCCTTAAATAATTATGTACAATTTTTTAGACACTTCCAATCCAATATTAAGGGATGTCTCTAAATATTTATAGATCATTCAGGGGTTTTTGTGCAACAACTTCACAGCAGCAATGTTTTCTACAGTCAATGCTGTTCATCTTTAAAAGATATTTAGCCCTTCTTAAATTCTGCAAGCGAACTAAAAACTGTTGTACATGAGGGATAACAGTCCTCTAAAGTCTGTGTAAGTCACTCACAACATTGTTCCTGCTTTAAGTCATTCTAAAATTGTAATAAATTATTGTATGGTAATATTCTGACCCCATCTTCATTGCACAACAATGAATTACTGGCATAAGTGTTCCTTTCAACTCACATTGTTATGGCTACACAGGTAGTGGTTGACAGAAGTTATGTTGATTTACAGATAAAAGAGGGGCTACACATGGCATATATATTTATCAGAGGTGGCTCCTCTAGGAGGTTAATGGTTTGCATTATCTCCAAACATTTCATGTTTATTTCCTATAACTATTGTTTGATGCACGAAGGAGGAGGAGGAGGAGGAGAAGAAGAAGTCTGTAGGGGATTTATATTTTGTGCCTGAAGTTTATATGTGCAGTCATCTGTTGAGACTTGGAATGCAAACCAGCATCTCAGTAAACTTGTGGATTATTTTGAACAGGGGAGATGAGAGGAAGTGATTGGTGGAGCCTCCTTCCTATTGTGTGCATGCACCATTGGAAACATAATTTCTCATCATGTGCATTCCCAGGAAAATTTGCCTTGAATTTTATGCAGACTGATTATTGTTGCATTGCAAAGTTAAAACTGTATTAAAAGACTATTAGATAATTATAGTAAAACAATATATTAATGGCAACATATCATATATATATATATTAAATATGGGATAAATTGGCAGTTATTTTAATACTAGCAATATTACATTTGAAGTAACAAAGTTCTCATGAAGATATTCTTCTATAACAGCAATAATCGGTATGTGTTAGTCATAAGTTATTGTTAAATGGCAGGCTTTTGAAGGTTTGTGTGAATTTGTGATTTGCTTAATTTTATTGTGATAATTGAATGCAAATAAAATGAACATTTCACAAAACTTACATTCTAAGTTTTTTTTTTCTTTTTCCTTTTGATGCTCAATGGAAAGGAGTGCCTTGTGATTGCTAAATTAGTTCTAAAAATTTGGTACTTATATGTATTGGGTTTACAATAATTAATCCGCAAATGCTGTTTTGAACTGAAGCTCAAGTTGAATTGGAATATGTAAAGTTTATCCATTATTAAGTGGAATTGGAACAAAGTAGGAGCTTAAAAGAGAGCAATAAATAAGGAAAAGAATGGAAAGAGGTTAGCAAGGATCGCAGATGTTAGACGGGTGTACTCTAATTATGTTATCCATTATTTTATTTTGTATTGTTTCAAGAATTGGCATAAGAACAATTACGTTTAATTTATATTTTAGTAAAGAAATTTATTGCAATACACAAATTGTATTCATTGGGAGACAAACCTAAGAATGGTCAGAGCCAAATAGGTGAAAAGCTTTTTGTATCTTTTTTTGTCTTAGGATTTCAATAAATACATCAATATTATAAATGCAGGCTTAGAACAAGTCCATTTCCATATAAGCCAAACATTATCAAAATAATTCCAATTTTTTAAATGGGAATAAACAAGATATGCATAATTACTAATCTCTCTTCGTTCTACCCTCATTATCGCATATATATTGTTGTAGTTGTTGTTGTTGCCAAATGGCAGGAATTTTGCTGGTACATAAGTGCACAATAAGTAAATAAATGCATTCTCTGAAAATGTTTAATTGATAAAAGTTAATGTGTAGAGTCCATATATATAATTTGTAATTGTGTCATCTACCATCGAAAGATTAAATTACTGCAGAACAGAGTGAAATAGCAGAATAAACTGCAACTAAATGTGTGTGAAGGAGTTGCAGTTTATTTTGCTGATGGGTTAAGGTCTAGATGCAAGTTGATAACATACAGCTACATAAATGCAAACATTTTAAAAGTTCTCCTAATTTGCTAATCAAAAAAAAAACATGAGATTGCTATTAAGCTTACATATTAAGTGATATTACATAAGAGTAAAAGGTTTCATAAGATAAAATCAATATTTTGATTAAAAATATAATTTACCTGACCCTAATGAGTCCAGATCTTGGTGAAATTTCATTACGAAAAGCATTTCCAATTTGGGCTGCTGCAAAAGGAAGTCTTCCTTGATTGAATTCCAACAATCGCTTGAAATTCACAAAAATGCCCTGTGCAGTTTCTGGGCGAAGAAAGCTGCAGAAAAAAACATAATAGGCTAATAGCTCAAATATATTCCAGTGCACATATTAAAATATAAATATGTTAAACTGTTTCAAAATTGAATTTTGTTTCCATCTTCTACAAATAGATTGATACCACATGAGAAGAAAAAGTTAATCACTTTTATTAAAATTTCATAACAGCAATTCAAAAATTTGGAATCTAATAACTCAAATATTCTATTAGTAATACATTTCTCAAATTTTAAATATATTTTCATGCATTATAAATAAAATAAAGAGGAAATTTTCAAATTTTATAGTCACCATTGTTGAAAAATGAATGAAAGAAATTGTTACATAAATGCAGAACTACATCTACCAGACTTCTAGAATATGTCATCACTGCTAGCATAGGGTTTTGTATCTGCACCAAGATCAGCTCCTGTCTCCACTCACGGCCATCTGCCTATTGCTTGTCTTTAAACTTCCAAGCAGTAACAGGTCTGCATTCTTTCATGAGGATGGCAAGACAGCTGACTTTAGAGTACAAATAAATAGGAATCAGCTCATTGTGTTTGTGAGGATTTCAATTGAAAGTTTCCTGGGCAATTGCCTCTTTCCAGAATGGCAATTAAAATCCTGTTATTAAATTTGATACTATTCATTCAGTGCAAAACAAAGATGTGCAGTTTTAACAGAAGACAAATTACATAAAATTTATATGTAAATTCTATCTAATCTGTCATCTAACACACTCTTATGCTTCATTTACTTTTAATTATGGTGGGATCAGAGAATGTAATACAAATTTCCAGTTTATAAAAAAACACCACCAGGGCAAAGCCATAGGTCCTCATAGATGTTAGTTTCTCCTACCAAGCATCAATTGGTTGAAGACGGAGAGGACGCCTCTTCAAAACCAATCCCACCATATTTAAAGTAGTAAAGCATATAAGAGTGTGTTAGAAGACAGATTAGATAGAATTTACATTTAACAAGCTTCACTGTGCGAGTTCCAACAGAATTTTTTAAAAATTTCTTATTTTTGAAAGTTCTTAAATGAATACAATGACATTTGTGCAAATTTTTAATGTTTATCAACAAAATCACTTCCAAAATTAGCACAAGTTAGGGTTTCAGTGTCTTCTGCACATATAATTGTTAAAATTCAAACCTTATAAGTATACAGTGTCCATTGTCTATGACAAGCTGATTTATAGCATCTGTGCATTATTATGAATAGTTTCTTTCATCAGTGACTGAAGAGTAAACTACCCACAGCTTATGTTCTTTTCAGAAGAAGTATGGTTCCATAAAAATGGTCGTGTGAACATTCACAACACTACATATTGGTGTTCTGAAAACCTAAATTATATACAATTACTCTTTATGATAGGAAAATTGGAATTTAGTGTGTTATTAGCACAAAATATATAATCAGTCCAAATTTTTACAAGCAGATAGTATATGAAGAAAGATATCAAAATTACATTGTGATCCTATTTTTTTTTAATCAGCTGATGGAAGAAGAAAGGCATATGGGTGGTTTCATAACAATTCCACCAATGTTTATACAGCAGAGGGGTCAATGGGTAAAATTAGGGAAGTGTTTGAAGATAAGAGTGATTAGTGCCAGTGTATGGTCCTCTCACTCCCCAGAACTAAGTCTGTGATTTTTATTTGTGAGGTAGCCTAAAGCAAAAAACTAATAAACAAATCCTCACACATTAGTAGAATTCAAGAAAAACATACAAAATGAAATCAGAAACTTTACAGTGGTCAAACTATATTATATCAATTGGAATATGTTTATCTGGAACATTGCCTATTTAGCTGAAGGAGGACGACATTTGTAAGGCAAAATTTTATATACAGTTTTAAGAAGTTAATTCAAAGTTCTGGTGAGACCGACAATGGCATGTCCAGCTGCCAAGATCCATGCAAGCAGTAAGGATATATTCTGGAAGCCTCCTAACATCCTGCTCCTAAGTCTTAAATTATTTTATTATTTATTATAAATTATATATTAAGCCTTAGTACTACAATTTAATACTGTTTAATTTTTAGTTGTTTAATAATGTTGGAATACCTTTCTAACATGGAAAGAAAATTACTTTCCTCTAAATATTATACTATTTATTATATCTTTGGTATTACTGTTCCAAATTCTTAAATTATTTTATTATTTATTAAACCTTAGTACTAAAACTTAATATTGTTCAATATTTAGTTGTTTAACAATGCTGAGTACCTGTCTAAGCATGGAACAGAAAATTACCTTCCTCTAATCTTAAATTATTTATTATTATTTCTTAGTACTACAGCTTAACACCCTTCAATTTCAATCTTTTAAACAATGTTGTTTTACTTTTCTGCAAACAGAATATTCAGATTTCCTCTTTCTTGTTAGATTTGTTCATAATTTGCCTTCTGGCTCTGATGAATTCATGTTTATACCTAAAATTATATGATATTTCATATTCACTTACAGCATTATCAACAATGTCATTCTAGTAGTAGGGTTGCCAATAATCCTACTAGCTCATTGTTGAAGGTGCTTAGCTTGTAAAAACATATGACAAAAACAAAGATGTTTTGACCTACCGCATGCCTGTTATGTTTCAAAATAGCTTACCTCATTCTTTTCCTATATACCGTTTTTTGAATGTAAATATACAAATGACTAACCTAATTTTCAACATATGCTTGCTATGGAATGTTATGTTAGGCCTTGGAGAGCACATAAAATGCAACACCTCAATTTTGCAGAAAAGGTTACTTGTTTTTCCCATGTCTTTAAATATTAATTGTGGTTGTAAATAGATACAAATGTTAAACATACATAAAAATAACAATAAAAATATAAAAGCTTTCATATAAGCAAAATGTATGGATATTCAAAACCAGTCCCAAACCTGTTATTGTTTTAAATGTTTCTGAAAATTTATCACAATGTCAATACTGAAAAATAGCTATGCCTAATGAATGTTTTTCTCATCATTACTATTATTTATCTAACACTTATTGCTGTTACCACTTACCCCTTAACAAGACCTGAAGGACCAATCTGTGTTCCAAACATTAGATTGAATTCTATAGGTTCTGTCAATTCATTTCCTGTAAGAGGGGAGCAAATTTTGAACTTCTCTAAGACTGCACTCATCTCAGATTTCTTCATACCATCCAACTGCAAAAGATATACATACTAGTGCACAAAGAACAATAAACAGAACTGTACTGACTAAAGATAAAATCCAGAGAGCTGAACTAGCTGAAACCTGAAACAGTTAACATAAATATAGATTTGTACCAGTTGTTTTGTCTTTAAATACTATTCAATTACTCTATCAGAATACTATTCATTTACTCTAACAATTTGAACTAAATTTTATTGTAGGTTTTCTATTATTAAACAACATGACTGTATCACCTTCACTATAATATCCTGGCACTCTTCTTTAGTAACTTGAGATGATTTTTTATCAGCACATAATTTTTCTAAGTGTGCTTTAATTAAATGGTCCAAGCGGAAGCATTCTCCAGTTTTTACATCCTTGACCATTAGGTCTGCAAATCTGTCCACATGTCCAGATGCTCTGAAAAAGAAATATTGTGTGTATAAGCAATCTTCTGATATATAAAAATATATATATTTTACACAATAGGAAACTGTAAATCAGATTGGTTCCAAGAACTGAGCTATTAAAAGAACGTGTTAGAAAAACTCTGAAAGAAGAAAAAAAAACACTTATTTTATGATAGTCTAATGAGATCCTGCATTATTTATGATGCAAAAAGTATCAGGCAATTCATTGTGTACTATGAAGGTTTTATTGAACTATTGTGATACTCTCATAGATGGCAAATGTTTATGCCATGGGTCTTTAATGCAGGGCCTACTGGCCAGAGGTAGTCTATGGATTTCATTGCCATGGCTTGGGCCTTTTTAAACATTAAATCCTTAACATGAAAATCTGATTAAATAAATAGTAATTTCAATTAAGTATAGTTTATAAGTTAAAACAATCAATAATTACAAACAAGTAATGACAAAAAAATTAATTTTTTACAAATGCAATGACAAATTTGGCAAGGCTTTTCCTCGATTGGTCGATGTTGGCACCGAAGTGGGAAGTCATTATGTATGCAGAGTATTTTCAAATATAGATCCATAATTTGGCTCCTAGTTTTGGACTTAACAAACTCCATCATTGAAAAGACTAGCTTACATAAGTATCTGCTTCCTAAAAAAAGGAACCATTTTCAAAGCATGCCAGCAAAGATTAGGGAATGATTCCTCAGAAACTTAAGTCTTTATAAAATGTAAGCAAGGGCACAGTGAATAAGTTTTTTCTCAAAGAGGAGTTGTTTTGAAGATTAAGCAGCTCCATTTGTACTGACCTCTTTATGTCAGCAGCATCAATATTAAAAATAAATCTAAAGAAGACTGTATGTTAGTATAAAAATCATTAATTCTATTCAAACTCACTTCATAACATGGCAAGAGAAGAACTCTACCACCACGGGTGGCCGAGGTTGTTAAGGCACAGACTTGTGATTGGGAGGTCTGGGGTTCGAAACCCACCATGACCGCCCCCCCTGACTAAGGTTTTTTCCAGGTTTTGCTCAGTCCTCATAAATGGCAAATGGTGGGGAAGTACCCTAAACTTAGGCCTGGAACATTTCCTTTCTGAAAAGTCCTTTCCCAATATATCATTTCATCTCATGTATCATTTGTGTTCACCACCTAAGGTGCATCAGTAGTAAAAACAGGCATTAAACACCACTCAAAAAAAAAAGTAACTCAGCGTGATGCTCAAAATGAATTGCACGTTATGCCTTCCAAAGTTTGAGCTTGGCCACATAAGTTTTGTTATGACATGCATGTGCTAATGTTGATCTGTGGATTGTAGCCACATAATTCAAATACAACAGAGGTGGGTTCAAAGGAATATCTGTCATCCATTTCAGATTGTTCAATTCTGCAACTGGCTTACCCTTGCTTTGCATGAATTGCTGTATTTTGGCCTTTAAGTCAAAAACTCTTTTAAGAACCTTCCTTCTGCTCAACCAACAAACTCCAGTATAATAAACCATATTGTCATGATCCGTTTCACATTCTTGAATCAAAAGCTCTTGGAATTGACAATGATTCAATCCTTTTGATCTAATAAAGTTAATGACAGTCAATAACATTCTCAAACCCAATAGTTTTTGTATACAAATTTACTGGTGCATTAAACAATGACAATGGAAGAATTCTTTCCTTCTAGATTGGGCTCTTTCCATAGCACTGCTACAAAAACTTCCTTATTTCCCACCATAGCAAGTTATCGCACTCTGAAGATTGATTGGTTAAGCTAAGATGGAAATACTGTAGCATTTTCTGGACGGCTTTAAGAATAACATAACATTTGTTGTTCCCTTCATAGGTACAAGCAATAGCATTCTTTTGCTAACTTAAATTGTTGGTCAATGCCACAGATAAAGATAGTTTTGGTTGTACTGTATCTTTAATATTTGTACTCTCATATAATGCAAGTGAGCATGATGTAAATTCGGATGACTGTTTATTACAGTTGCATCAATGTCAATCACAAGTTTGACATGTCATGCAACAAACATAGTTTTTAAACACTTCTTTATTATTCCGGCACAAATTTCCCCCGCAGTGATGATATAGTCTTTTAGGTACTTGTCCTTTATGAATGTTTTTGATTTTTGATGAATATTTCAGCAATTTACTTTGATGCATTCTTTGGTCTCTGCCTTTAGCATTAGTAACAAATCCTGCTGGAAACTTAAATCGCTTGACAGACTGTTCACTTTGTCCATTCAAAGCTGCCCTTGAAAGTAATCAAAATGATGCATGCTTTTCCACATAGTGCCATTTTTTATTATACTCTTTTGATACTGACTCATAGCAAATTAAACACACTGACTTAGTATTTATTAGCACCAATAGGTACAAAGGAGTCCACTTTTTATTAAAAACATTGTACAAATTATTTGACTTATGCTTTTTAATAACAGATACAACAGTGAGTAACTGACCAATCACTCAGTCATTATCCACTGAATAAACTCTTCACTAGTAACAAAAACTTTGGCAATATAAAATAATAACTGCAAACAAGATGAAAATGCTTGTCTATAGGCAGGTGGTTTACTACTGACTAGCTGATTGTGGATGTGATCCTTTTGTATTTATATGAAAATAGTTAACTTTCAAAACCTTCAAAACGCATCTGAAAGTCACTGAATACTTCCAGTCATCTACCCAACTACAATGACTACTACTTTAGTGCCACTTGGGACTGTTAGATGGCAGTATCTTACAGTTCTAGATACTGTAGTATAGCTTAATAGCTCACAAGAATCACTGAAATTGTTCATTTAGCCTGCATTGTCTGACGGGTTGAAGACCCCTTGTTTATGCATTAGTTATACTTTCATTCTAATTTGGCAAACCAGGAAACACATGACAGTAATACTGTCAAAGGCAAATATACACTGTTAATGGTTATAGGAAAATCCAATTAAAAATGAATGTAGGAATCCACACAGTGAAATTATCATAAACTTGTTGAATTAAAAGTAAAATTTCTAAAATCATGTCAATATATTAAACTCTCTTGATGTTTCACATTAAAATTTTTTAATAAAAAATGTTTTAATGTGAAATGTCCAAAGAGTTTAACATATTGACATCATTTTAGAACTTAAATGTAAATTGGAACTTGCACAGTGAAGTCAATCATATTAATTGATATCATTGTATGATTCAGTTGAACTACACACTCTTAAAGCTTCACTTACTTTTCATAAATGTTCTCGAAACCGGTTCCATACATTTATGAAAAGTAAGTGAAGCTTTAAGAGTGTGTAGTTCAACTGAATCATACAATGATATCATTTTAGAAGTTTTACTTTTAATTCAACAGGAAGATCCAACTTTGAAATACATTTAAACTAGAATAAATAAATGTGAAAAACCAGTAATATTATACATTAGTTTAAGAATCCAGCAGAATGGCATGTAAATTTGCTAACATTCCCTGTTTAAAATATTTTGGTTATGAAAATGACAAGTGCCTATTCTTATTTGCTCTTTCTTCATTGCAGATAAACAAGTTATGTTGCCAGTTATTATTTTCTTCTAATGAAAAGAAAGCTTCCGAGAAATATTCAATGAATTGTTCTAGTGTCCTTGGAGTCCTTCAATGCCATTTTTATGCAAAATGAAGGAGCTAGTGAAAGTTCCATATTCTTTTGTCTTCCCCACTTTCTGTTCTTGCACAATATGCATCAACAAAATTGTTTATTCATTTAAGAACTTTCAAAAAATAAGACATTTTTAAAAAATTCTGTTGAAACTCACACAGTGAAGCTTGTTAAATGTAAATTATATCTAATCTGTCGTCCAACACACTCTTATGCTTCACTTACTTTTAAATATGGTGGGATTGGTTTTGAAGAGACATCCTTTCCATCTTCAATCAACCTGACGACTGGTACAAGAAACTATCATCTATGAAGACCTGTGGCTCCATCCTGTTGGTGTTTTTTTCTTTATAAACTGGAAATTTGTATTACATTTTCCTGTAATGTCGAAATTCATAAGACAATCCCTATGTTTATGAATATAAATCTTCCCCCATGCGTCCAATTCTGTATGTCCGTGTGCTTCTTTAAGTAACTTTGTTTCTCTTTTTATGTCATGATTATCTTTCCAAAAATGGTGTGCCACTGCTGACCTATCACTCTGTTTGTACTTAATGTTCCTGAGATGTTCCTTTAACTGTGTTTCTATGTTCTTTTTAGTTTTTCCAACGTATATTTTATCACATTCTTTACATGTTATTTTGTAGATGCCTGACTTTTTCTCCTGTGGAATGTTATTAAAACTGTTGTCCACTAAAGCATTTTTCAGAGTGTATCTGTTAACAGATGCCAATTTAATGTTAATATCTTTAAACATTTTTCGGAATTTATTCATAGCTACTGGATGGTAGGTGAATTTTTAACCAGTCTCTCTTTTTCTCAGTTATTAGTGGTGGCATTCTTGATCAATTTCTTCTTTAGGAATATATTAAGTTTTTTGTTTACTAAATTTTTGTTAAAACCATTTATAATGGCAATCTCCTGTATCTTCTCAAATTCTTTTTTGTACACCTCTTTACTGATTGGTAAATTCACCAGTCTATATGTTAAGCTGTTGAAAATTGAGTGCTTGTGAGCTATGGGATTAAACCCATTTGATTTTATATAGTTATCTGTGAGTATCCTTTCTGTAGATTCCAAATTCTAAATTTCCATGATTCTTATTAATTTTTACATCAAAAAACAGCAACATTCCCTTTGTTTGTGTTTCCAGTATGAAGGTTATATTCCTATCTTGTATATTTAAAAGCTTCATAGCATCTTCAACAAATTCTTTTTTCACTATACTAAAAATGTCATCAACGTATCTGTACCAGTACTTAAAATAGTGTGGGAAGGCGGAAATTATGTGAGTTTCAAATGTACTCATAAATCAATCTGCCAAAAAGGGGGGACAAAGGATTTCCCATAGTGAGTCCTGTTTTCTGTTTATAGAATTCTCCTGCAAATGTAAAATAGGACTGGTTTATACAAATGTTAGTAAGGTGGATGTATTCTTTCCTGTGAGTTTCATTAATTCCTATCTCCTTTAACCAATCGTTCAAAAACAATAAAAGCTTGCCAGTTGAAATACTCGGAAACAAAGATACTACGTTGAAAGACACTACAATATCAGAGGGTAGAACTTTAAAATCTTTGTTTTTTTCTATTAACTGGAAGTACAAATAGATTGATAGGTCAGCAGTGGCACACCATTTTTGGAAAGATAATGGCGACATAAAAAGAGAAATAAAGTTACTTAAAGAAGCACATGGACGTACAGAATTGGACACATGGGAGATGATTTATATTCATAAACATAGTGATCATCTTATGAATTTCGACATTACAGGAGAATGTAATATAAATTTCCAGTTTATAAAGAAAAAAACACCACCAGGATGGAGCCACAGGTCCTCATAGATGCTAGTTTCTCGTACCAGTCATCAAGTTGGTTGAAGATGGAGAGGATGTCTCTTCGAAATCGGTCCCACCATATTTAAAAGTGAAGCATAAGGGTGTGTTAGACGACAGATTAGATATAATTTACATTTAACAAGCTTCACAGTGCGAGTTCCAACAGAATTTTTTATAAATGTCTTATTTTTCGAAAGTTCTTAAATAAATATTTCTTGTGTCAAAATGAAATATAAAATAATATGAATTGGCCTCATATTAAATCATCCACATACAAAGTATAGTGAATCAACTACTGTCCATTACTGTTCACTGCAGTGCAATAAGTAATGAAATAATAAGAACAATAATTATAACACCAACAACCTCTATAAATAAGAATAACTTAATCACGTATTTCATTAGTATAACATGCATAATAATTATTTTAAGCAAATTTACTGCATTGCAAAATAATTGGATCATTTAAACACACGTGCATCTGTATATATGGAGAAGTTCAGTTTGATCTTGGAATGCAGTGAAAGTAAGGAGTTAAAATGTAACAAGATGGAACAAACTGGAAAATTTGGCGAGTTTTAATAATAATAAAAATAATGATATCTTCTCATTGAAAGGGCCGCTTCATTAATAAATGCTGTCAAATAATTTATCACTAGATCGTTATTTGTATATACAGAAAACTGGTAAAATAAATTTTGCATTATAACAATTGAAGCTTTCTTATGCAAATGAAATTACATATTTAGGAGATTTCTTGATATGGGCTGCAAATTTTTCTTACATACATAACGTAAATTGTATTTGTTATCACATTTTCTGTTCCAGCAGTTTGATTAAAATTGTTTATTCTACTTGTATAGTGCATTGTAATAGATGTAAATAACCATTTTTATAAACTAAAAATGTTAATTGGAACATTCACAGTGAAGCCAATCATATAATTGAAATCATTTTATGATATAGTCTGTATTTACAAATACAGAGACAGTTTAATGAACTTTGACACTTCCGGCGAAGAAAATATAAACTTTAAGTTCATCACACCTCCTCCAGAGCAGAATACCCACAACACAACGAATTATCCAGCAGTCGGAGATTTGAACTGATGATGAGAACAACTGTTCTCGAAACCGGTCTACAATAGTGACAAGTAAGTGAAGCATAAGAGTGTGTAGTTCGACTATATCATAAAATGATTTCAATTAAACCATTTTTATATTTGTATGGCTTTACAATCACCTAAACTTAACATTATATGCTGATGCATATTTGTTTAAATGATCCAATTATTTTGCACTGCAGTAAATTTGCTTAAAATAATTATTATGCCTGTTACACTAATGAAATACTTGATTAAGTTTTTCTTATTTATACAGGTTGTTGGTGTTATAATGTTTAAAGCTCATAAAATTTAAATGATTTTAACTGATTTGAAAATCAAAGCTCCTTGGAACTGTTCTCAGCAAGTAATACAAATATCTTGATTCTAGTATATGTACAGCAGACCCTCAGTAAAAAGTCTTTAGGTTACTAGATATTTTAAGTGCAAAAGGAGAATTTATAAAGACACTTTCATTTTTAATGCATATGAAGCATGTAATTAAAAAGATAACATTATAAAGGATAAGAGGCATAAGCCATAACATGTAACCATGGCACTAATATTATTAAGGAACTCTAAATGAGGTAACTTCTTTAAAAGCTTATATTAAAGACTGAGATAACTATATAACATATGATTATGGCCACTTATAAATAAAAGAAGACAAATATTTTAGTGTGTAATTAACCATAATACTTAGTTTTAACCACCTGCTCTTGGATCTTCAATATTTTAAGATCTGAAATATGTATGTACAGATTTATGGACTTACAAATTTATAAGACTTAGATTGGAAAAAAAAATTTACTACTTTTTGAATAAAATTAAACATGAGCTCTGTTTCCAAGAATTAATTATATTTTTTTTTTATATTTGTGTATGTAAAAATATTTAACTCACTTAAGAACAGGTTCTGGTGTAAGTACAGAGCAATCTACTTCCAACATCTGTTCTTCTAAAACAAAAAAGCTTCGCCAAGCACTTAACAGATTTGCTTTAAGAGCACAGCCCATTGGTCCAAAGTCAAACTGTCCTGTTATACCTGCAACAAACCACAACCCATGCTGATGACAGAATATAATGTTTATATCTCCCTATCATGGCTCATTACCACATATCTGTCATTACTTATAACATAAAAATGCAAAGAATTTTCCTTTCTTGCTATGATTGACAAAATAAAAAAATTTCATGCTTTTACATTTTTCTTGCTGATGAACTGGATAGTATTCATATTCTTTGAGAACACCTTTCAATTTGCATTCATAAATATGTATGAATATAATTTTGTAATTTTTTATGAGAAAATCACTCAAATTTCACTATATTGTACCACTTAGACTGTTTCGAAAATTGTTGCCTTCATCAACATGGTTCCACTGTAAGCTCCCGAGCATGATATTAAGATGTCGCTCTGTAGATTTTACGAAATTAATGAGATTACTCTGTTTGGAACATCAAAATTAACTAAGTTTTCTTTGTTTTTGTTTATGAATATATTTTCCCACATTGTTGATTCTATGAGTTTTTGAACAGCTTTTAAGAGTTCATTTTGGACTTTTCTTTCATCCTTTCTTCTTTTTTTACCCTCCCCCACCAGAAATGTTATGTTGATTTCTCTGTGTGTTTGTATTTTACATTTTTCATCTGTTCTTTAAACCATAGGATAATGTTTCTTTTCATTTAACCTATATACTTCACACTGCAGTCTTTGCAACTGATTTCATAAATGCCTCATTTTGGTGGAAGTTTGTATTTTGTGTTGGTTTCTAGGACTTTTTTTAAATTGCATTTGTTTACTAGAACCAAATTAATGCTCGCATCTTTAAAACTCTTCTAGAACTTTTGGTGTACCTATGGATGGAATGTGAATTTCTTGTACATATGATTTCCTTTGTAGCCATTTAGTGTGATGTGTTTTATTTATTTTTGTTTCTTGAATTTTTCTATTTTCTTGTTGACCAGTGCTTATATGTATGATTTTTTTTATTTGTATTCTGCCTTGCTTAGTAATAGGTTTGTTAATCTGAATATGAGGCTGTTGAAGTAAGTTTACATTGTTTTGGATTATGGCTGTTGTGTTTTATTTAATTATCTCTATTGGTATCTTTTCTTAATATGTCAAATTCCAGTGCATTGCCATTTTTTATAATTTTTATATCTAGGAAGGGAAGAACATTGTTGTTTTCTATTTCCATTATAAAGTTGATAGTGCTATCTTGTAGGTTGAGTAGTTTTATTGTATTCTCTTTCCATTTTTCAATTACTATTTCAAAGACATCATCCACATAACATTACCTACATTTGTATACATGTGGTAAACATTAACTAAATGATGTGGTCTCTCTGTTTCCTAGCATCCCTAAAGAATGGATGAAATAGCTAACCTTGATAAACCTACCTGGAGAAGTACTAAAACAACATCTAAACCTCGCCAAAATTTGCATTAATCAAACCTACTTCACTTTCAGAGGCAATGTCTACATACAAAAGAATGGTCTAGCAATGGGTAATCCACTCTCAACATTCTTGGCAGATATGCATAGGAGTTTCTTATAAACAAAATTATGAAATGAATGAATGAATGAACAGTGTTTAATGCCTGTTTTTGCTAGAGGCACCACAGGCGATGGACACTGGTGATACATGAAATGAAATATTGGGAAAGGATTTATGGCATTTGCCATTTATGAGGACTGAGAAAAACCTGGAAAAAACCTCAGTAAGGGAGAACGGTCCTGGCAGGATTTGAACCCCAGACCTCCCGCTCACGAGTCAGCAATTACATTTCCACATATATACAAATTTTGGTAATGTTATGTGAATGATGTCTTTGCAATAATAATTGAAAAATGGAAAGAGAATATAATAAAACTACTCAATCTATAAGGCAGCACCACCAAATTCACATTGGAAATAAAAAACAACAATGTTCTTTCCTTCCTTGATATAAAAATTATAAAAATGACAATATAATGGAATTTTGTATATTAAGAAAAGATATCCATACAAATAATTACATAAAAAACAACAGTCATAATCCAAAACAACATAAACTCACCATAACCAAGAGCCTCACATTTTAACAAACCTATCAATAAACAAGGTGGAATACAAATACAAAAAATCATAGTTTAAAACACATAGTTGGCAAGAAAACAGAAAAATTCAAAAAACAAAAATAAATAAAACACATCACACTAAAAGGCAGCTACAATGGAGGTCATATGTACAAGAAATTCACATTCCAACTCACATATTGAGTTTATCAACCCATAATAAAACATTTTAAATGTGCCCCCTGCTAATTGATAATTTTCTTAACAAACATATATTTTATACACAATATTTTACAAGGCATGTTTTACATGATGGTTATAAGTTAAACATTTTTTAATGAAGATTCCTAAGAAATTCGTGCAGCCAGTTTGCTAAAAGAAACATTACCCTATAGTTTTAGGAACATGTGAAAAATGTAAAATATAAACATATGGAGAAATCAGCTTACCATTTCTGTCCCCCCTCCCCCAAAAAAGCATGGATGCATGCACGCATGCACGCGTGCACACACTCACACACATTTCAAAATGAACCAAAACCATTAAAAGCTGTTCAAAAATCCAGAGGAATCAACAATGTGGGAAAATATATTCAGAAACAAAAACAAAGAAAGTTTATAATCTTAAAAGAAGTTAGGAACAGTGAAGTTGCTACATATACAAATGAGTCAGTATTAGGTGACACTAAAACTTCACAAACTGATTAATTCTTCAGAACATGTTTCAAGAGCATTCACCCTCATCTTCAGCTGGGGATTGACCAACTCTAGTAGGTGACATAGTGGCATCTGGTGGTTCCATTAGATAACGGAACAGGAAGTCCATTGGTGGAATATCACAATTCATAACTGTGGTTTATTTTTTAAAATATAAATCTTTTCCCATATTGCATCCTTGGGATTGGTGGTAGCTTTTAACAGTGCAATGTTATGATCGTAAGTTCAAAAGTGATCTGCAACTGCCAATTTATCCACTTGTTATATCTTAAATTTCTGAAGTGTTCTTTGGTCCTTGTCTCCAAGTTTTGTATTGTTTTGCTTATATATATCTGATCACACTCCAAACAATCTATCCGATACACTCCTGACTTCTTGCTGGGTGGAATAACGTCCTTTTTGGTGCTGTTCAGAAGCCTTCCAATACTAAATTTATTTTGTGCAGCCAAACATATATCATAATTTTTAAAGATTTTCATGAATGCCCTGTTTGCCCATGGATGATATGTGAATCTTTTAAATACCACGTCCTTTTTTATCATGGAGAGAGTTGTGGTGTTTTTAATATCTTTCTGTCTTTCGAAATGTCTGATCTTCTTATCAACTAAAGAGCTGCTGAATCCATTGTTGAGGGCTGTTTTGATGATATAACGGTATTCTGCTGAATACTCTTCTTTGTTGAGTGGGATGTTTACCAATAAATGGACAAGGCTGTTTATAATGGCATGTTGGTGTGGTTTACGGTTGAAACTATTATTCTTTATGTGATTATCTGTATGTGTAGGTTTCCTATATATGCCGAATGAAATTATTCGTTTCTCCTGGTTATATTTTTGGGTCCAAAAACGGTAAATAACTATTTTACTCCAATTCCATAGTGAAATTTTAATATTTTGGTCCTGCAAATTTAGTAATTTTAGGGGATCTTCTGTTTGGTTTTGGTACTATTGCCAGAATGTCATCCACATAATGAAACCATGCTTTGAAGGTTAAAGGGAATGCCATAGTAATGTGTGTTTCTACAGCACTCGTGAATAAATTTGCCAGAAATGGAGAAAGGGGGTTACCCATAGCTAAGCCAGAAATTTGTTGGTAAATTTTCCCATTGAATGTAAAAAAGTTTTGGTTTATGCACAGTTTTGTGAGATTGAGAAATTATGCTGGGTGAAGTTGACAGTGGAACCATGCTGATGATGGAGGCAACAGCCTTTGAAATATGTCCAAGTAAGTGGAACTAAATTAGTAAAATTTGTGTGAATTTCTCATGCAAAATTACAACATTATATTACATTTCGCTGTGAAAATTTCCACTATTTAAAACTACATTTATTAATAATTTTGTACTGCTTAAAATAAAACAGCAGAGAATGTAAAAACATGAATTATCACACATTATACCCAGCAAAATAATTGCCAAGGGTACAGGTACAACAATTTGCACCTAAATATCTGAAGTTATTAGGTGTTAACATTTTTCAGTTCCTAAGAAATGTGATCATATCCACTTCTTTGCAATCATAAGCTATCTTCCAGAATATTCCAAAGCAAAAGTTCTTGTAGATTATTTATCTGGCAAATATTACTTAAAGTAACCTGCCCACTTAGTATTTCTTACTTTAACTAGTTACTACACAAATTTCATTTACTTGCAAACTCAAATGCCTAAGATCACTATACCAATAGAAGAAGGACAATATAGACCAATGAAAATATTATAAATAATATATCGTGCGATCAGTGATGCTTTCCCATGTAGCTCTGGGTTTTTCCTAAGAGCGAGCCCCCACTTGTTTGACGTGCCATGGAGGGGATAGCAAGCTTGCTTGTTTACTTGTTGACTTTGATGACTATCCCTGTGTAACTCCAATGAGTTACTGTGTAACTTGGAGTCCTTGTTATTTTAGGATCTATTTAACAGCATGGTTGTATATGTAATAGATCCTACTTTCCACTAACCATCCTCTTTCCTTAACTTAATCATTTTCTTCCATCATTTCTCTCTTACCTTCCCTACAAAGTAACCAAATTTTCTCACAAACTCCTTACTGCCCTTTCCCAAAAAAATTTAATTCCAATATCAAAATTGCTATCAGTAAGTTATCCCATTTCTAACCCATACTTCTTCTCTATGTTTTCGTTTCTGGACCTTCAATTATACAATATAAGTCCTTATTTATTTTCCACAAAGTGGACACATTCTTTTGCACCTTTAATCCAATTAGCCCTATTATACCTGCTCTATCCCAAACAAATGGCTACCCTCCACTTCTGTTGCAATTGTTACAATCATAAAATTCACTCTCTAAGTACTTATTTTCTATTTCTTCCATAGATAGCGCTCTGATTTTGCATTTGCCCTTGTCTTGCTTCACATTTGTGGACAACATTTGTACAATCATCAAAAGACCACCAGATTCACCATAATTGCCTACCTTTCCAACTTAATATGATCCATCATGTACCAGTCATTTAACAGTTGACAATGTGAGCAAAGATCTCATGAAACATGCCCTGAATTTTTTAATTTTGAGAGTGAAATATTAAGAGTGTTTTATCATTGTATCAATATTTTAAATGTTTTTAACTCAAGAATTAAAAAGTGTTCACTGGAAGTGAAGCCACAAAAATGTTTTTAGCATTTTAAAATATTTTATCTACTGGAGACCATAATTTTTATTTTAGTCTGGTTTACTTTACGTCCCTATTTTCCACAATATGTAAACAATTACCACTATGACATTTCTTAACCCTATAACTGAGAAAGACTTAACCATCAGATCATCAACATACAGAAAGCCAGGAATCTCAATATTGTCAATAGCAGGCATTTGTATTTTAACTGCTTTTAATCTTCCATATTATCAACTATGAACAAATTAAATGGAATTGAACTCATTTTACAAATACGCCTAACTTCTTGCATTCTTACTTAACCTGCGTTGTTAGCTCACCATCTCCACATTTGATATAAAAGTTATATTTCTGGTACAACTCTTGCATTATGTAACCATTTCCTTGCTCAATTACTTCATCCTTATTACTCTAATGCCTCCCTGTTAATTTTGTCATGAGCCTTTTACATATCTACAAATATAGCACACAGCCTGCCAAGTTTGACGACTAATCTCATTACATTAACCATTGCACTTTTACCTTTCTAAATGTTGTGCCTCCCTTATAATTTTGTCATAAGCTTTTTCCATATACAAATATAGCATACACCCTGCCAAGTTTCACCACCAAATGCTAATTAACTGTTTTAATCTCACTACATTAACCATTGTACTTTTACCCTTTATAACTACTATGCCTCCCTTATAATTTTGTCATAAGTTTTATTCCATATCTACAAATAAGCATACACCCTGCCACATTTCACCACCAATTATTAATCAATTGTTTTCATAATCACTACATTATCCATTGTACTTCTACCTTTCTAAATCCTTACCGAAACCTAATTAGTCCTATACTGTATCCTGTCTACCAAAATTCCGGTGAACATTTTTACTGAGCTCAACCAACCTTTCTACCTTTTCTTCCAGCTTTTTGATATATCATTCCTAATTCTTAAAGCATTAAGGAGCCTAGTGGGACAATTTAGCCTTTTGCCATCTTCACTGCAACAAAAAATTATGTTGGCAAACCATTAATGCCCAGTGCTTTATTCTTTTTAAAACTGTGTGCAGGAAGAGTCCATAAAAACTAATACTATTAGCATAAATTTATAAACAGTCACCAGAAATAATTAAATTAAATTCTATAATTTAACATGAAATAAAATTAACCTCCATAGATGGCAAAAGACTGGTCAAAAAAGAATCTCCTTCTCAATAAATCTTCCATTTTGGCCCGATCAAAAGTAGCCTCATTAGGAGCAAGATCAAGTTCTTTATCCTCTAAGATCTTCTTGCGTAGCTTCAGCTCTGCCACTGCCTTCTTCACATCTATTTCTGGTGCTCCATTTGCCTTTAAATTCCGCACCAAATCTCCCTGAATAAAAAACAGTAAACAAAATAATATACAACCTTATATAATCACTTTCTCAAATTCAGAATCACAAAAGCATCTACAGATGAACAAAAAATACCAAAATTATCATTAAATGTGTCAAGTCTCAATTTCAATTTTGTTTGACTTAGAGGTATATCTTATTAATAGCATTTACTTTAAGTTAAGAAGTTTCAGGGCATCTATTGGGTGTTTCTTCGCTAGTATTGCAAAAATGTCATCCACATACCTATACCATGATTTGAAAATTAAAGGGAAGGATTTTGTGATGTGTATTT
The DNA here is from genome assembly GCA_030762175.1 of Metallyticus violacea. Taxonomy (NCBI): domain Eukaryota; kingdom Metazoa; phylum Arthropoda; class Insecta; order Mantodea; family Metallyticidae; genus Metallyticus; species Metallyticus violacea. Next base: position 96,658,861 of record CM060840.1, on the reverse strand, counting down.
CAAATGTGAGAATGGTATTGGGCATGGAACTTTTAATTCTGTTCATATGATGACTTTTGTAAGTTTATTTTGTTTAAATATTTCTCTATTTATGCATTTACTTATAGTAGTTAAAAGTTTCTTAGTCAAAATGCATAGGCCAATGAATGAATTTTATTTGTGTCTTCATATTTGGATACTTTGGCAGTGAACTGAATTGTACTCATCTTCTTCCCCTCTATAGTATTCATTTTCTGCCAGTGAAATTCCAAGTGTGACATAACAGCTAGTGGGATACTCATTTAAGAAAAGAGATATGATGTTTTCCTTACCCCTGAAAAATGTTAAATATTTTGGCTGTCAGTTAACAATGACATTTTCTGTCTATAAAGAATACAAAATGTCAGAATCAGCAAAAAATTAGCTGAGCTGGAAATACTGCTTGTCATTCCAGTTTTTATTCATGGCTGGATAAGATGTTAAGCTTCCTGATAGAAACGAGGTATTTCAAGTATACAATGCCATAGAATAATGTATAGTGAGGGAAAAATCTTTGAGCACATTACAAAATTCAAAGTATGAATTAGGTCTCAGAGAAATGCCTGAAGCCCTCAAAGACTACAATACAGCTGAAAGTAGGAGTTATTTACAAATCACACATCACATGTTTATTCCTCTGTGTTCATTATACTGGAGAATGAAAACCAAAAATTAATAATTTGTGTAGAAACTGTGAATACTTATCATAAGCCATCAATTTTAGTGGCATGGAATTTACAAGTAGGTCCTGATGGTGCCTCATACACCCAAGTTCACAGGTTCAATCCCAGCCAGGCTCAATAGATTTTTTCAGGGGTAAAAATCATAAGTATGGCTTTCTTCGCCATAGGGAAGTAATGCTGTGTGTCCTGTGTCATGGATTTATGGCAAATAAAATAAACTCAAGAGTGAAAGAAGAGGTCTCTAAGCAAAATTTATCACCCTTTTCACATTTTGGATTGAATAGGAAGTTGATGTAAAAGAGCATCCATTAATAAATTAAATAAATACTGATCTTTAGAAAGAATTAAGGTTCTCTGCCAGGGTTTTCCAAGTGTTTTGTGTAGCTGGGCAGCATTCTTGAGCCTAGGAGCCTGCAGAAAGTTTACTCATAATTTTAGCCCACATATTTTATTAACAGGGTTCAAATCTGTTGGCTTAGGGGACCAAGTCATCTGTTCCAAGATGTCTGTTCACTCAGGAAAGCAGTTTTGAACTGTGGCCAATTTATGAAATGGGCAGATATCATGCTGGAACATAATTCCTTTGGGTAGAGAGAAAGAGTGATGGCAAAATATCAATGTTTGCTCTATTGCATGGCCTTCCATGAATGTGTTTTAGCATGCCTGCTCCATCACAAGATCCATGATCAACAAGTAATGCTAGCATGGGTTGCTAGATAGTGTTTTAGTGCATCCCTCTTGGTCATTAAATAAACATTGTCTGAAAGAAACTAGTGGTCTTAAATATAACTTCATCAAATAAAATTACTTTACTACAATCAAAGTTGTTGTAGAGATGTGAATGGCAGCATACCTACAAAGGTACCTACTAGAGTGAGGACTGCACACCGGCTTTCCAGTTCAGCTGTCATTGCTAGAATTAATACGGTAAAAAGAACCATCAAAGATATCAGGAATACACTTTGTTGCATTCCGAGTAATTGATTTTACAGATTCCTGGTTTCTTCTCATTAGAGATTCTATCATCACTAGAGCTGAGCAGTTTATTTAGACTGAATTTGTTCACTGGGGACAAAGTAAGGTCAATCTCTCTGAGTATTTTCTGGAATTTTTGGTGGCCCAAGGATGATAATGTGAATGATAAGTTTCTTTTCTTGCTGTCAATGTTATAACCTGTTTCAACCTTTATTTCTTATTTGAATATCTTGATTTTTTTGTCTGTAATTTCTTTGTTGTATCCATTGGTTTTTGCAGTTTGTATTATTTGTTAGTAATCTTTGTTGTATTCAAACTCATTCATGGGTATGATAATGAATCTATCTGCTAAATTGGTGAAGACTGTTTGTTTGTATGCTGTGGGATTGAAGCCATTTGTTTTTATATACTTTTCAGTATATGTATCCTTTCTGTATATTCCAAATTACAAATTATTGCCTGTTCTCATAATCTTTAAGTCAAGGAAAGGAATCATGTTGTCTTGTTCTGTTTCAGATGTGAATTTAATTTCTCTATCTTGTAGGATTGACAATTCATAGCATATTCCAAGTGTCTTATTAACCACCACAAACTCATCAACATATCTGTACCAGACTTTAAAAAGTACAAGATTGATTTAGTGATGTGCATTTCTAAATTACTCATTTACTAATAGCCAGAAAAGGTGATTATGGATTTCCAATAGCTTATCATGCTTCATGTTCATGAAATTCACAATTGAGCCTGAAGAAATACTGGCTGATGCTGACTTCGGTTAGTTGGATGTATACCTCAATCTCCTCAATGCTTGATTTCAGAGAATGCAACCATTTTCAAATGGATGTTGGGAGTTTGCATTTTGGTATGTTAAGAAAGAGTGAATTTACTTAATACATAAACTGGGAAATATCATGAGAACCAATAATCAACTGTAAACATACATCATCCCATCAATTATCAAAATGGCTCTTCCAGATATTTCATAAAGTTCCTTGGTTTGGCAGTTTAAGTATAAGTAATTCCATAAAACTATTAGAGAAAATTAAAGATTTGGTTGTCCAAACAGATGATCTTCTGGTGTCCTTTGTGGTGATTAATAAGAACACATAGATGAAGCTTTGAAATTGTTAAACCTACAAGATAGAGATTCTCATCTGAAACAGAACAAAATAACATGATCCCTTTCCTTGACTTAAAAATTATTAGAACAGGCAATAATTTGAATTTTGAAATATACAGAAAAGATACGCATACTAAAAACTGCATAAAAATAAGTGGCTTAATTCCCACAGCGCAGAAACATGCATCACAACTTAGCACATAGATACCCATGAATGAGTTTGAATATAACAAAGAGAGATAACACAAATAGCAAAAATCAATGGATAAAACAAAGAACTTGTAGACAAAAAAAATCAAGGGATTCAAAAAAGAAAAGAGTTTAAAACAGGTTACAACAATGACAGCAAGGAAAGAAACTACCATTCACAGGAAATTTACTTATCTCCTGGGTCACCAAAAAGTTTCAGAAAATAATCACACAGTCCGGCATTACTTTGTCCCCAGTGAACAAGTTTGGTTTAAATAATCTGCTCAACTCCAATGATAATGACAGAATCTCTAAAGAGAAAACCAGGAATCTATCAAATCAACTGCTCAGAAGGCAACAAAATGTACATTGGTAAAACATAAAGAAAAGCAGCATTCGAATAAGGCTCAAAGAAATGGAGAAACATAAAATACAATCAGATAGAAAAATCAGCAGTTGTACATCGCTTTTGGAGAGGTAAATATGATATACAAATGGAAATCAAATCACTGAAATTTGCAGATAGATGTTTGGACCTGGAAATACGGGAAAAAATTTTCATAAAAAATATGAAGATAAAGTTATGAGTTTTGAGATCCCAACTGAAGACAAATTAATCCATTAAGTTCACAAAAAGTTCACGAGAGCTACACCTAATCCAACCTCAAAAAATCTGGCAATCGACTTACAGCTGATGATGCTGCAATGGCCTATAAAACATGTTCTGTATAATTTAATGGTAAGTGGAGCATAAGAGTATTAAGTCAACTCACCAACTAATTAAGAATATATAAAGCTGAACTTTGTTGGATGCTTGGACATCATGGCTAGAAGGTAATGAAGCAGTAGATTAACTGACATCATGGATTAGAACCTTCCTGCAGCAAAGCAAGAAAATTGATACAACCTCAAAATATCAATGGACTAAGAACATCAGAATATGGATGAACTTCTCCAGTCAAGAAATGGGTAAAATTCTAATTAAAATATCTGATAGCATCCTGGCTAAAGACTTACTGACTATGAAGCAAACCAGGAAACATATTGGAAAGATTACCAGATATGGGCCAATTCAGAAACATCTATGGATGATGGAACTCTATAATGAAAATCCCTTATGCTGTTTATTTGAACATTTTTATCAGAGTGTGAAGTTTGAAAAGACAAAGAACATCTCTATTACTCGGTCCTTTATGAGATATAATTCCTAAGCTTGTAGAAAGATTCTAGAGCTCCGTGATACTCCAGATTTTTTTAATATTCTTTAACACTCGTTTTAACTTCTGAGGCATCACAGGAATAGACACTGATGATACACAAGATTAAATGATATACTTGAAAAGGAATTTTTCATAAAGGAAGGAAGCATTCCAAGCCTAAGTTTGGGGTGCCTCCTTGGCATTTGCCATTTATGAGAACTAAAGAAAACTTGGAAAAACCTCAGTGGAGAATGGTCCTATTAGGAATCAAACCCCATAACTCCCATTCACAAGTCCACACCTTAACAACCGCTGCCAACCATGGTGGTGTTCTAGATTTGAAACTATAAATTATGGTTCAAGGGATCCTATGGCTCAAGTGTCAAGATGTATCTACATACTCCAACATTAATCTAAATCTGGCTATGAAGAATAAAAAATATTTGTTGCTAATGAGAAAACAATTGTAAAATAAAGTATAATTAAATAATAAGAATTTTACCCCAACCAAAACTGAGGCTATTAGGGTAACATAGGTTTCTAGGGAACATGAATGCTTTTGAGAAACCATAAAACACAATTTCCATTCATGTGAAAAACGAGTGAAAAATAAATCTGCTTTAGGAATTCAAACTATTAAGTAAATGCAGTTGAATGTACTATGTAACATTAAGCCAAGGATTTTGTACAAAGTAACAATCATAACAAAACATTGTTACATATGTAATGCAGGAAAAACATTATACAATTTAAAATGGAACAACACTATTAAACCTATGATACTAAGTTGAAGAGCATAATCTCAGCTAACAAGAATAAAAAGTTTAGATTTCTTACATAGTTTACATAAATTTCCATTAATGCTATGATAAATTTAATACTATGTCTGTTTTTTGCCACATATATAGCATTCACTTCAATAAAAATATATTTAAATTTATTTGGTAAACTAATATACAGTCTCTTAGTGCATCTTTAATTATATCTTCTATATATGATATTCAGTTACTATAGTATTTTAATAATTGCATGGTTCAAAATATTTCCAAATGCTTAACAATGCAATGGCCCAACTTGAGCTGTATCCATGAATTGTGTGACCAACTCTGTGATCACTATTATAATCCATTGTAAGAAACTTGACAAATTTTAAATAATTCTATAAAAACTAAGTGAACTTAATGCTCCCTACACATTTTGTGCTCATTTCCAGTGCTGTTGTTGCCGCACAAATAGGATATTTTATACATAACATTACCTAGTAAATTTAATTAAATTTTTATACTATAACAAATTTTATTCATATGATTTGGCTTCACTGTGTTAGTTCAATATATTTTTTAAAATAAGTTTCTTTTTAAAAAAAGGTTTTAGTATAACAAATTTATTTAGCTAGTGCATGGAATAACATTATAATGTAATATTATGTTACACATCTTAATTACCAATAAGGTGCATTGCAAAATCATAAGTCCTACTGATGAAATTTATCATGTGTATAGAACAAAAAGAAATCAAATAAATGTGAACTTTAGTACATAAAATTATATGACCTTTATGGTAGGACTAGTTACAAACATATGCATTCTCTGCACACAGATCAGAAGACAGAAAGTTGTAAAATGATAAGACCAGGCTGCATATTTCATGATCTTTATATACAAACACTTTTCTGTAGCTGTTGAGTGAGTAACCTTGCATCTGTTATGTTTGTGAAGAGTGCATGATTAAGTAAGTATGGGTCAGAAGGCAGGGTTGTCCAGCTTTGAATAAAGTCAAGTTAAAGCCTACAAGGAAGAATTTTCATCTCAGGGAATAGCAAGAAGGTTAGGCAGGTCACCATGCATGACAAATAACTTCCAGAAGCAGGAAGTATTTATGGAATGAAAAAGTCACCTGGAAGATTCAAAAACTTATGTCATGGCCAGAAAGCTCAGAGCTGGGAAAACATGCTGGAGATTCCATTGTCAAAGTTCACAAATTGACAATATGCTACTCAGACAAATGAATATATTGCAATACAAGAAAAAGAAGAAACAACCTCGTGTTATGGTTCATTGTTTATAGAGACGAGGAACACATCACCGGAAGGAAGAATGGAAGCGTATAATATTTAGCAATGAAAAGAAATTCAACTTGGACAGTCCTGATAGTTGGGCATACTACTGACATGGCCTTAGAAAAGAAGAGGAAGTGTGTAAAGAGGCCTCGAGGAAAAGTCTCTGATGGTCTGAGGTAGATTTGGGTATAGAGGGAAAGCACATCTTGCATTCCTGGCAGGTTGTAAGAAAGTCATACACAATCAGACATAGCACCTTTTACCTGTTGCCAGAGAGGATAGGAACATAGAATTGGATACTTCAGAAAGACAATGCAACCACCCACACTGACAGATCCACAAGAGAGTAATTTCGATGCAAAAGTGTTAAGTGTCATGGAATAACCTCCCAATTCTCCAGTCTTAAACCCTATGGAGAATATATGGGGAATCACATGCAGGTCAGTTTATCACAATGGGAAGAAATATGCCAGTGTACAGGAATTAAAGACCTCTATTATATGTGCATGGAATGAACTTGAACTGTCTGTTTTACAGAAGTTTGGAGAGGGTATGATGGATCTTATCATTTAGGTTGTTCTGAAAAAGGGTTCATTTATAGGATATTAATAACACGCAGTCTTATCATTTTGCAATGAACTGTTTTTGTATTTGGCAGTCTCTGAAAGAAATGCATTTGTTTGTAACTAATCATATGATAAAAATTATATAATATGATATGCTTAAGTTGAATTGTATTTGATTTCAGTTTTTTTCTTTACATAACAAATTTCATCAGTTGATAATTACCATTTTGCAACGTATTTTTTTATTTTCATAACATTTCTTGAATATATAGCTCATTTACATTGCTTAAATAGTTTATAATGCCCATTTACTTTCTGCAGAACAAGAAAAATGCAAATTAAAAGTATATTTCAATTTAATACATTCAGGAATCAACATAGTGAAAACAAGTATAAAATCTCCAGCTGATAAAATATTTTAAAATGCTTAAAAACACTTCCGTGGCCTTACTTCTAATGAACAAGGAAGCAATCTGATTTAGAAACATTTAAAATATTGATACAATGATAAAACACTCTTAACGTTTCACTCTTAAAATTTAAAAATTCTGACATGTTTCTTCAGACTTTTGCTCACATCGTCACCTGTTAAACGACTAGTGGACCACACTAGGTTTGAAAAGATAGGCAATTGTGGTGACTATGGTAGCCTGTTGATGAACTTGCACAAAATGTTGTCGCTTCTGAGATTTCGAAATTCTTGAGTTTATGTTCATATTTCTTTATAAAAATCTTTTCCTATATGTCAAGTCCCTTGGGATGTTGAACATCTTTTAATATAGAGATGCCTTTTTCTATTTCATTATTTTCATTCCAGAAATGTGCTGCTGCTGCTGAAAAACAGTACAGTTTTAACAGTTGGCGATGTGAGCAAAGATCTCACAAAAAATGTCCTGAATTTTTAAATTTTGAGAGTGAAACATTAAGAGTGTTTTATCATTATATCAGTTTTTAAATGTTTTTGAGTATTTTATCATTGTGTCAGTTTTTAAATGTTTTAACTCGATTGCCTCCTTGGTCATTAGAAGTGAGGCCACAGAAATGATTTTAAGCATTTTAAAATATTTTATCTATTGGAAATTTTAAAAGTATATTATTTATTATAGTAATGGCAAAACATGTATATTTAAAACTTTGACTGAGGTACAACATATATATATATATATGTATATTGGTAGTAAGTGAGCTTAGTCCTAGTTTTAACAGTAATTTGGCTATTAGGGATACTTGCCCATATTATTTAAATTTCACTCCTAATCAAATGGGACCTCATTTTTTTTTAAATTTTTTTCCCCTCCTCTGTATAATCTGATACTAACTGCATAAATAGCAGTACAGCCAATAAAAGTCAAATGCTCCTTTACTGATATTTCATGTATACCAGTAAAAATGCATATTTTTAGTTACCAGGAAAAACTAACTCCATGCTTGCTACCTAACCTTAGTAACAGCATTAGGTTGGTCACACAATATTGCATTTGTCTGTTTGCATTTTCTATGCTATGTTAGGAACACATTTTATACCTATATGTAAGATAAGGCCATAATTTTACATAACCTTCAACAGTTGCAATATTCAACAGCAAAGCTCAACAGCACAATACATTTGTAAAACCTTGCAATACTGCCGATAATTTTGTAGTCTGCGTGGTAATATATGCATAGTTGCCCAATACTAAACAATGATTGGAAGGTAGAAAAAGCTACAAAACTTACATAAAACAGTAGGCAGGAATCATCAAAAGATTTGATCCCATCCAAAGCTTTTAAACCACCCACCATCCCTTTAAAATATGATTGAATTCATAACAAATTTTGGCAGAAGGAAGGAAAATTGGTGTGCAAATGATAGGGAAAGCAGTGATATCACTGTTGTGCCCAGCACAAAGACATGCACTAGATTGCAACCGAAAAAGATTGGCTATGTCACTTACCTCTTAAGTATAGATTTAACACAATTATGTTATAGTAAATTTAGCGACAACCTAAACTAACCTAATGTAAACAAATACTCGTTATTACATGGCTCCTAGTAAAACATATCTTACTTAGGGGCTACGTTTTAAAATTGTTGGATTTAAACAACAATTTTAAAATGTAATTTCTATGCTAGGTTCGAGGTAAGGAATTTCATTCATAAGCCTCATTTTTTCCTAGAGTAATATTGGCAACTGAAACATAATGCATGAAGTGAAGCAGAGTCACCCTAGTGAGCAATAATAAAATATATAGACGCAAGGGTACAGGTTATGGCACATTTTGCTGATAATAAGGTATTGACAAAAGCGCCCAATGATACCAAAAATATTTTAGGCTCACCTGCTCCTTCACGGATGCTCGAAGAGGAGCTAGTGTTTCTTCAATTTTTGGATCTGCCATACTCTTAAGATTAAAATGTAATTTAATTTTCCTGTGTTGCTTCTTACTTCCCCAAGTACTGTTGTATCTCTGTATAAATGTTCTACTTTCAAAACTGTTAATTAATAATGAGATTCTTCGAGCAAAATTGTGGCATATTGTAAATGAAAGGCTAATAGCTTTCATCAGCTGTCATTTACATCGACCACGTTGTTACAGCGGAACTTAAGTCAGAGCTGCCAATGCATTCAACAGAAGTGATACCAACTCTTAAAATTATTCAATTTCTGAAAAAAAGTGTGTTTCTGTAGACATTCATTCAGTGTGTAATATTAGAAGCAAGGGTTTATAAATATTGTGTTAAATTTGTGGTTCAGGTGCTGGAGTAGAAGCCTAAGGCAAGAATTTGGAAAAAGTTTCCTTTACGATTATGTGATATGTTAACTATTTCGAAATTCACAGTGGTTTATTTAAAAAAAAAAAAAAATACGATATAAGTTACCCTCCGGTGACAGCCTCCCCTCCCACGCAATTTAGTATTGTAATTGGGGGTTGGCATCTCTTGGTGGTGTACTTGCCTCCTAAACCCAACATCCCGGATTTACTTGATCTTACAGGTCAATTACTCAGTAACGAACTTCGGCGGAGAAATACGAACTCAAAAACGACGGCAATTATTTACGTGAAACAGCTGGAAAGGTCACTGTTGTAAGGTCCAAACAATTTCATGACACAAATCTATTACCTACGCGGTAGAACGGTAAAATTGGCGAGATTAAAGTGACAACAGCTGTTACATGGAATTAACTGCATTTGGAATTTAATTGCACGTTGTAATATTTTTATTGTGCTTTCCAAATGTTTTAATATTTGCACTAAATTAAATAAATACAGTGTTGCCTATTTTTAAAACTATTTATTAATCTTTTTATGCCTAACGATATTACATCTGTCGAAGATAACCAATTTTAAAATTGAGGTTAGGTTATATCATTATTAAATCTCAAAAAAGAGAACAAAACGTATTATATCCCAAGGCTTGTTTGCATTTTAAAATTATATATTGCACATAATATAAAATTGTCGAAGTAAAGAATATGTTTCAATCTTTGGACCCGCAAAAAATAAATAAATCCTAAATGCAGCAAATTGTGTAAATGCATTAGTAGCCCATTTATTTAACTTACACTGTAGTGTTGAAGATGCCCAGGAATAGCAAATTTCATGCTCTAACGCATGCAAAAGGTACATGTACACTTTTGCTCAAAATAGCATTAGTGAATTTTATACAGTTAGATTAGTGTTTTTTATTGCAAGAAATAAAAATTTAAATGGGAAAGTGTTGATAGATTTATGTTGAAATGATGTATTATGGTTAGCAAGAAGTCTTTAATCAGCACTAATTACCTAAAATTCCATTTTATGATGCCTTTTAAAAGCAAATTTTTAAATGTGTGATGAAGCAGTTTGTGAAACTGACATTCAGATACACAAGGTTGGAGTTTTTGCAATCCAAAGATCCCTTTCAGTTCCAGCTCCCATTTCTTCTTTGACCCTTAATACCAAATTTGTTTTGGCTTATCCATTTCAAATGAGCAAGAAGTGCCTAGCAGCGTTTACCCATTGTTGCTTTTGCAGGATGCTACAAGTGCTACATTTTCTGAATAATGATTATGGAGTGATTTCATATGCTTTCATAGTTTTCCTTGAGTTACGGTTCCAATCTGGATCATCCTTTTCCAAATCCTTTAGTTGTAGCATAAGAAAATATTTCAATTTACTTGTGTTTCTAATTATTACAGTATATTGATGCTATTCATTATGAGCATATTAAATTTTGTATACCTGTTCCTATTTACTGAATTTATTTATATTGAATTGTATAGAGAAAATAAAAATCCAGATTCACTGAAATGATCTTTCATATTTATGCATATGATATGATACATGATTACACAAAAATTTGTGGGCAAAGAGTTAATGGGAATTATGTTTGCTTAATTTACACTTAAAGGGTAGTGTACAACCCTGTATTAAGTATGCTAATCACGTGCTTACAACAAATCTAAACAGTGTGCTAATAGAAATATACTATTACCCCTCATAAATGGCTTCGACAGTAAAGAAACATTCGTGCAGCTACAAAGAAAAATTACTTTTAGTAAGAGCCAAATCTGGAGAATCAAGTATGTCCCTTTTTCAAAAACTTACAAATTCTGCTGAAGACCTATCAACACAAATTTTTACTAATAAACTTCTTTCTATATAACAGAGAAAGCATTTTAATTAATAAATTAGTAGATAATATAAATATTTGTAAATAATGTTTTTCATATAAATATTGTACTTACGAAGCTGTTGACAATGGAGTGGTAATATATCCTAAGCTTAGGTATTCATGTTTTACACTGAACTCCATTTACTTACATAAAATAAGATGTGTTCCAGGAGAATCTTTCCCATCTTCAGTCGCTCATTGAACCACCGTTACTTGAAATGATGTAAAAAATGATTACTTAAGTTTGGGATAATGATTTCCATAATATTATACAAAGCCTATCTTATCAAAAATGGCTACTTTATGTAGCAATAAAATATTCAATATGAATATTTATGTGTGTGGACATAGAGGAATAAAATAACACTATATATTCTGAAGAAATTTAAAAAGGATTTTAATCTTTCACTTCTTCAGTTCGGTATGTGAATTCTTGACATTTCCTATTACTGTGTGAATATTAGTTATGTTTCTCATTTACAGAAGTACCAGCCTTTGAAAGTATTAATTTATTTGTTAAGTACTAAGCAAAATACAACAGAAATTAAGTTCTGGCCCTAGCCACTTTTCCTACAGACCACTATAATCTTTTGAAAGTAAATGCTTACATGTAACTGAGGAGGCAGCCATTCTAAATCTCTCTCTGGCTCTTATAAAAGTATTGGGTAATTTTGGTAATGTTTTACTATAACAGCAGGTGATCTGCAGTCCTTGGGGTAATAAAGCTTTCTGCAGGAAATGGTCCTGGTGGTGCAGTGGTAACCATACTTGCCTTCTAAACCCATCATGGGTTCAATCCTGGCCAGGATTGGATTTTTTGGGCATAAAAATCCTAAGTATGGCTTTCTTCGGAAGAGAAGTAAAGTTGTGGGTCCCATATCATAGATTTACTGCATGTAAAAGAACCTCAAGCCTGGAAAAAGAGTCCTCTGAGCAAAATTTATCAGGCGCTTCACACGCTGAATTGAATGGGATGCTGATGACCTGAGATGTTAAAGAGCATCCATAAATAAACCAAAACAACTGTAGGAATTGTTGCACTCTATTGCTCCCTGTGTACCACTTTCCGAAATTGAAATATAACTAATGGTATATGCTGGTTAATTATATTTTTATAATTTACAGAAAATTTTATCAATTTTGACTTATGTTGAGGTAGAAAATTTTGCATCTTTCTGTCAAATTCGGCCCATAAGGAAGATTCACTTTTGCTGGTTTTTGTGATTTTCTTTACTGAAAATTGAGTTTGTGAATATCACTCTGAATTGAATGCTTTTGTAGCTAATTCTACAATTTTTTTGGACTTCTTCTGGAAAAGCAGGTCTAGAATATTCAGGTATTCTCCATTTGGGATCTAAAAAAAGTACTAAAATTCTGCTGTATTTGCTTTTTTAATTTTATGGCAATTTGTTCATTTAAAACTTCTAATACACAGAGCACAGAAGCATTGAACTTCTATTTTAATGTGGTTTTACATACTTAAACCAACACATGTGTTATGTGTGTGGACTCACTCCCAGTATATATTCTTCTTCATTTAACTGTTTGGTTATTCTTCAAATGGTTCAATATTATGCATTTCAGTATAGATTTTCAATTCCTCCTCTGATAGTTTAGGAAATTTATTATTCTCAATGCTGTTGTTACTCTTGGTATGTCCATTTCTACAAAATGGCTGAACATGTAGAATTCAGTTCCACTATGTGATACATCTTGAATAAGCTTTTTTGGAATATCTATTCCACGAGTGTTTTGATATTCTGACAATTTATGGCTGGCAGTTTAATTACATTTAATATATGCAACAGTATTTTTCATGTAATGCATTTATAATTTTTAGAGCCTCTTGAACATTTCAATGAGATAGCCGAAATTCTTCCATTTAAGAACTTTTTCACTAATGTTTGTAGTGTTATCTGTAACAACTTTTAGAATCTTTTTAGATGAAGTCTATAATGGATTTTTATGTCTGCAGCTAAGTTATTATTTGCATTGGACCCATCCAGTGGTGATTAGTCCAGCAGTAAGATATTTAGCTCATAATTTTCAGTTAGAAAATGAATGGTAACAGTCAAATATAAGTCATTGTTTTTTGAAGTCCATGAATTTCTGTGAGACAAATACAATAAATAATTTTTGCTGCATATTTGTAAGATATTGCTTATATATTGTTGGTTAAAAACTAGAGAGTATTACTTTTCTATTTGATGAATTCAAATCATTAATAAACTTCTTAAATCCACAGTCCTCCATTACGGAGAAAGATTGAAAAACTGAATCCACAGTCCATAATGGAGAAAGATTGAAAAACTAACATATTTGAAATGTAAATTGGAACTTGCACAGTGGAGCTAATCATATTAATTGATATCATTTTATGATATTAATTAACACATTTGAGTTTGGCTGTCTTTTCTTTGGAGGAACTTGAACTGTGCACCTATTGAACTGTACTAAGTTAATGAATATTTATTATTACTACACAACACAAATATAGTTTTACAGTATATCCAGGATCCTATACAACTAATACCCTTGTTCTGTACATGGATCCCACATCACATATTATCAGGTGACCTTTACTAATACTTCCCTAAAAGCCATCGTTTTCCCTCATTGATACTTTAGTCCCTAGTCGCTATGACAATGTAGATAATGAGAACGAAGGGTTTTGTGAAACCAGTCCTATATATTTAAACAATTTATGGAGCAAAAGAGGTTAGTTTGACTCAAATCACACAATGATCTTAATATATAAAGACAAGTTCAAAAAATTACTGCCAGATTTTCACAAACTAAATTCCAGTCTTCAGCATAAACTAAGTCTTGCTATCTTACTAATCAAATTTCCAAATATCATGAAGAGCCACTCTTGAAAAAAATTTAAGCAAACATTCCTGCAGACACCAAATCCCAAGCTGCAGTCAATATGTGCATTGCCTGCAGAATGTTCACTTTTATGATTTTCTTCCATAAGATATTAGCATTCCTGATTAGTGACACATTTTATATTTAGCTTTAAAGCTGTGAAGGATGCCTAATTCTAGTTGTTGGAACTTGCTGTTGCATTTGGGATATAAAGAATTAACATCCCTCAAAAAGCAAAGTTTCATTGGGTGTGCACGGCACAATCTCTTCTCTTTACAGCACCCATTTTCTGATTATACTTATTGGTCCATACTTTCTAGTTACTGTAATTTGCAAGCAGTGTAGCACAGGGGCTAATGATGTGAACAAAGGGTTCGTGAAACTGGTCCTACATATTTAAACAAGTGGAGCAAAAGAGGTTAGTTCAACTCAATCACACAATGATCTTAATATATTATTAGCTTCACTGTGCAATGTTCCAATTAAAAATTTTAGTTATTGTCTATATAGTTTGATGATTAGATTTAGTTTATGTGAAAATGAGAACTAGTACAAGAAGGATGAGAACAATATGCTCCAGATGAAACAAAGCTTCCAACATTTTCCAAAGCTGGCAAGCTCTAACACCCCACGCATTATAACCCAAGATGCATTAAATGACAAACCCTATCTGCCAAACAGTAATGAAATTTAAATGCTGCTCAGAGTGAGCTGGAAGTTATAAATTTTAGTTTTAAAATGTGGTTCACAGAAAGTAGATGATTCCCTGTCACTTTTAAAGACCTTTGCTCATTGATCATACAAAGGATCACAAATAAATTATAAACTTTTTTCAGAACTTATTCATTCATTCTCTTATTCATACTAAGTTATGGTATTGCACAATAAAAGTAGTTTTCAGGTAAACAATACATTAAATGGGAATTTCTGGAATATGAGTAGAGATGTGTGACTGCACTTATTATATACTCAAAAATTAGAAGCATTATTTTCAAACTGTCAGTAAACCAACTTATTTATTCAAGAATTTAATGCCCTAGCAATAGTTAGTAAAAACCGTGCCTATGAGATTCAGGACAGGAAAAAATCACAAGGATTAAATTATTGTGCAACCAGTAATCTTAACTACAACTGTTTAGTTTATGCTTCAAAGCTTTTTTATTTGTTCTTGTTTACACAAACAAAATAGTACTTTACTGGGAATTTTAGCATAAATAATAAAGTCAAACTGTTCAAATAATATATTTAAATAAAAAAAAGGGCCTGATCCAGAAATTAGTGTCACTGCTCAATGTTGACACAACACTCCAGTACCTGAGAGCAATAAAGCCCCTTTTTCATTTCTGTGAAATGGAGCATCAATCAATATTATATCCAATTAAATTAACTTTAATGTAGTTTAGTTTTTCAGTACTTCAGTATTGCATTTTCTGAGAAAACAAACCTGTATCCTTATTCAGCATCCATTTATTTAATATTATTAGTTGTAATTCTCACATGATTTTACTTTTTTTCAACTTTATAGCCCTCTGTACCAAATAACAGAAACTTTCCATTAGTTTAGTAAGATGGTAAAAAGGTTTTTACTAGATTTTTACAATTTGATGTCATTCGATTTTTCGGTTAGTACTCTTCACTTCAAATTATTGTTCTTTTTATATCTATAATCATGATTATCTGGACTTGTTGAGTAAGATGGTAAAATGGTTTTTACTAGATTTTTACAATTTGATATTCAATTTTTCAGTTAGTACTCTCCACTTCAAGTTATATTTCTTTTTAAAGCTATAATTTACTTACTAGGTTATATAGTCAACTGCCGATAATTTGCAGTTCGTCTTCTCTACTTTTTTTTTTATTTCATCTTTTATAGATAAAATATTTCACCTTTGCTCAATAGGTTTATTTCTTTCTCCAAATTTTTGTGCATAATGCATTGAAGCCAAGCTACCAAGTTCCTTCCTTCATTGTGAGTAGTGTGAATGGTGGTACTGATCACGTTCTGTACTCTTTTTTGAGATTACAGCTGCATGTTCTGTAGCATGCTTAAAAATGAGTGGTCATAAAATGAATTATAAAGAGTAAGGCATGGTAGGTGCAAAAATATCATATAGCCGAGCTAATATCACTATCGATAAGTTATAATTGTCTATGGAAAATGAAAATTACTTTTTGTTTAAGAACATTGTTTTCCTATGAAATTTGCTGCTAAAATAAAAAAAAATGAATGGTCTTCTGAACACAAACAAATCCAATTCGATTTTTTCCATTAAACTGAAACAAGTTTATTATTAAATTATATTGATTTTAAAGTGTACTTTATTTGCCCAATTTGTCAAAGCCCTTTCTACCAAATGTTAGGTAAAAGAAGCAAACATTTGCAGATAATTTGGAAATTTCAATAATTTATGGAAGTTTTGCACTAATTACACTTTGCTCAGAATATACTAGGCCCCAAGAAAGCTTTAAAACACTCATATTCAACTGCAGTAATGCAGGTCTAGTCATTTTCTCCAGTCTTATCATTAAGAGCAACAGCGCTCTATTATGGTGAATATATGACTATATTATTTGATAATAAATGTGTATTAAACTGGTATAATTCTTGTTATTGTGACTGTTTACTCTGCTCAACTGCACTTAAGTTTGACAAGGAGTTCTACAGCTTATATACACACTTTCATATTCTTTTGATTGGCTCAAAGATATTCAATAATTGCTCCCTTCTGAATATTCTGTTAATAATGACAAATCAATTGATGTTCAAATGCAAAGTAATTTCTTGTAGAGGTAAATGAGGGTACGTTGTGCATTCACAAAAAAACCTATCGTTTAACATTTTGATTGGAAAAAAGAAACACTTAATACTGCTTTAATAAACATGTGTAGTTTTGAACACGTCATTTCTTTTTTTATATGCAATTATGATGGACATGCTTCCAAACATAAAACAAACATAAACAATAATGGGCAAATATATAGCATATATGATAGTCCTAATTTTATTTATAAATCAACATAAATTTTCATCAGCTACTCTCCGTCAGTCTCAACAATGTGTTGAATGCATTTTACATTTCAATTAATTTCTTGGTTACTTTTCTAGGCTGTTAATCAATTTTCTGTCAACTATGGAGATGAATGCAGACCACCCAGCATTCAGAAGCTGGATTAAAACGTCATTGGGAGTGGAGATTTACTTGGCAATGAAACACTCCAAAGGCAATATTTGCCATCTCTGGCAAAAGCATAAAAGAATTTACAAGATCTGCTGTAAAAGGGAAGCAGGTTGCAACGTCATTTGACAAGACACTAGATAAGATGGGAAGGGCCATGTTCTGCTTCTGTCTACAGTGGAGCCCTCCCAATCTCAGGAGCAGCATTTAGCAGCAGTTACATCTCTGGAATCAGCGAATGATATAACAAATCTGTGCCAGAGCTGTATCTGATGAGTGATTCTACTTCTTATATGATTGCTTGCTATGAAGGGGGCTTTTCCTTTTACTTTCAGAACAGGCTCTACACGTGCAATTTTGGGTTTACAAAATTAATCTTTTAGTAATGTCATAAAAAATGTCATGCCTACTTTGAACAACTGTATAGTAAGCATTAAGCACATATCATCAATGCAATGAAGGAGGCTTGCATTGCAGACATTCCTCATGGAAAAGGGATCTTCAAATGGGTTCTTCTCCGTCCCAGTTCAGACTCCCTGGAATTCATGGTTAACAGTTTTTTTGAAAGCACATTATCTCTAGGGACTTTCTGAGGATGACCTAAAAGTAGTGTGAATTGATGCTCTTTTGGCCCAGTGTCTATCCCATATTAGTGAGGTTAGAAACAAATACAATGCCTATAACTATTAAAAATAAAACCAAATTAATTACAAACTTTTTTGGGGAAATCTTCTGCAATAATGTGCAGGATGCACTGAGTATGCTATGAATAGAGCACTACAACAATTTCACAAGGTGTCAAGCTTGGTAAGTTGCTAACAAACTACCCAACATCTCTGTAGAATCTGGCCTCGAGGTGATTTGCGAAGAGTATCCCAGAAATGCAGAGGGAGCATTAAGATGTGGATTCCTTTTTTTTTTTTTTTTTTTTTTTTTGAGTAGTGTTTAACGCATTTTTTACTACTGAGGCACCACAGGCGGATGTGGATTCCTGCCTACAAGGCGAACTGTAAGAGATTCTTCTCTAGTTTTGTATGTGTTCTTACAGATCATAGGACAAGTCTAAGCAGAACAAAGCTGGAACTCTTGGTTTCATGTTTATATGAAAACAGAAATTTTGTAAAAGTAAATTACACTTAATTACGCTGACAGTAACATTTAAAAATAAAGTTTGTTTCTTATAACAGTTGTTTTATGTAACATAAAATAAATTTGTACATATTACTTAGAATTTTTCAGCTTTATTCAAGAAATTTCACCAGTTATTTGAATTTACCAAGTCTCTAGTCATCAGTAGCAAAGACATTAGGCCTCTTTATATGGCACAGGGGAAATGCATTGGGTTCATTACAAGGAGGTGCTGAGTAACACCCTGCTGTCAAGAGGAGAATCCTTTTGTTTTTATGAGAGACTAGTTAAATGTCATACTGCCAATCAGTAACAATCTTTTTGCAAAAAGAGAATGTTCCTTTGTTCCTTGACTGGAAAATTCGCCTGATGTGAACCGAATTACAGATGTATGGGCAGCTGGTAAAGAAGTGGCAAAGAAAGTGATTACCATGAAAGCTCATTTTATTCAGAAGTTAATTAAAGTACGTTGTACCATCTACAGATGCGGGAGACAGTACAAACATGCATTAACATACCAAGATGAATTAAATCCTTATTAGGTGATAGTTGTCAAAGATCTCATGCCAAAAATGCATGCGGTTGTGAATACCAACACATTTGGCAGAAATCATTAAGTACATGATTATTACCATCATTACTATGCATAATATGTCAAATTATTAACTTAATTACTTTCTTTACAGTTAAAATTTAGAGATTTTTTGGCCTTCTAATTAAGTATATTATTAGAAAAACAAGATTCCTCTTATAATATGATTAGCACTGTATGACCTCTTCATGACGAATGGCAGCACCATTCCAACCTTTAGCTGCAGTTCATGCAAGGAATTCCTCGTGTGTTTTAGCTTTCCAGACATCACTCTGCCATTTGTTGGAGTAAATTTCATGTTTAATTATCTCTTGCCTAACTGTAACTATCACAGCCTCCTTTATGGGAATCCTACATTTGCTGGCAGTATATAACTTCAAACCTATCTGTGATGAGATGCCCTACACAAACTTCTTGAGCCACTCTCTAGATCCAATAAGTATGTCTGCTCAGCTTGACCCCCATATATCCAACTTCATACATTGCCTTTTGATCTTTGTCATATTCTGTGGCATCATTCAACTCTCTCAGGAACCTTCCTTGTTTATGTCCTCGTCACCTCTTAAGACTACCCTCAGCACCTGAGGAAGGCACCATCTTCTTTTGCCTTATCTGACACAAAAATACTATTATAGCCCTAAACATTCCAAAGACAAATATTGCCATCTACTTTTGGTCCTTTCCAGTTGCCATTCATGCCTTTTGAATTCCAAAAGGTGGCACATACCTTTTAGTGCTTCATGGATGCAGTGCTATGCATCCTTCCACTTTGCTTTACAGAGCTAAATGATGTGCCATGTTTTCCAGAAACTTGGAAGAACACATTAAGAATCTACGCTTAATCTTAAAAAAAAAATATACCTTTTAAATCCAACAAAATGCCTTTTCAGTGCTCTTGAATTTACCTTTGGATTTAGGTCTCAGTATCTTGCAAGTTCTGCTTTCTGACCCTAATCTAGATTTTTGCAACCCTCCTAGAAAAGTGAACTAAAACCAATAATTCAAAAAGTTGCCTTAAGCAAGGAACTCCTACATACTATCCTATTGTATGGATGCTAGGATTCCTGCAAACATTTGAGTTTTATAAGATGAGTTAATCAAACATGAGTGTTTATTATGCACCAACTAATGCAGCTAATTAGGTCACAAGACATTTGTATAGTTTCTGGGAAAAACATCACAGAAGAAAGTTACATAAGAAAGAGCTTATCAAAAAAGCTGCATTCCGCACAAAAATTATAAAGTTGCACAACTGAATTTTCTAAATTTAATCACAACTGCTTATGAAGCCTTCTAGAGGCACATTACCATCTATATAGACTGCAAAACATGTGTCTACATTCTCCACCACAATTAAATTATCTCAACTTCCATCAGCCAGATCATGACTGGCCTAAATACATCTTTGGTAGAGAGAATACCATTCCAATTTTCTGTCCCAAATCAATGCAATTATCATGTTTCTGGAAACGCAGTGCTAGCCAACACCTAGAAGAGCAATGAATGGCTAAGTGTAGTGTAAGCAATTGGTTAGAAAAGCATAAGTCTGCATTTGAAGTGATGTATGTCATTAGGACAGGGCATACTGCGCATACTGGTCATGATTAATATTTTTACAGCTTCATGCTTTTCAATGTAAATGAATAGAACATTAGATAAAGTTACTTCAAATCTTGGCAAATTTAGAGGGAATAAAACAAATTATTGGAAGTATTTATCTCAGCATGCTAAATGTCATCAAATTTGCTCATAGGTTTATATTATTCTTATTTACAGCTGGTAATGGCATTGCCATTGGATATTGTTTGAATAAGTGAGATGCACATTTTTTATTATTATTTATGAGCAACATGATATAAATATTGTACTTACGAAGCTGTTGACAATGGAGTGGCAATATAACCTAAACTTAGGTATTCATTTTTTACACTAAACTCCACTGACTTACACAAAAGTAAGATGCGTTTCAGGAGAATCTCTCCCATCTTGGGGTTCAGTGAGCAACTGAAGACGAGAGAGATTCTCCCGAAACGCATCTTACTTTTCTGTAAGTGAGTGGAGTTTAGTGTAAAAAACAAATACTTAAGTTTAGGTTAATATGATATTAGTTCGCTGTTGCAGTTTGATCTGACCTTTACTGAATATTTTAAAAATAATTCACACATCTCTACTGTTCGTTATAAATAAAAATACATTTTGTGACAGAAATACTGATTTAATGTAGATAAAGTTCCATTATTTTTTTTCAGTCACTAACCCGCATTCATACAGATAATAATCCATTTTTACTCAAACCCACTCTCCCTGATATAAAAAAAGGGGGGAGGAAACACTTTGTTACAACCACTACAATTATTATATCAAAAGTATTAGCCAAATTTATTCACACCTGTATAAACTTTCATATTTAGCAGATTAGCCAAACGTCACAAAAACCTTTTTTTGCAAAAACAATTGATGCATGCACAAAACATGTGTAATGTGCTTTAAAGTTAATGCAACTTGCAGACAAAACTTACAAGCAATACATCGACTCTTTAGTTGTGGAAGTGTAGGCATTTGCCTGATAATTTAAGACTAATTTACTGCATCAAGATTGTTAACTGTAACAAAGTATATCAGACATTCAGTCTTCATTCATTCCTCACTCACTCATACACACACATTCCGCACACAAACACATACATATTCACTGCTGCTCAAACTTACAAAAACTGACCATATGCATTTTTTTCTTTTGAAATTTCTGGTAGTGCTATAGTTATTGTTACATAATATAAGTTTTATTGTATAAGGAAGGATTAGATACCCAAAAATGGGTGAAATACACTTGATTTGACAAATAGCCTTAAAGATGACTCACTGTTGCTGCTGTAGCTTCTCTTATTGGCAAAACTAAATCTCTACCAGTGTATTATACTTCTATACTAAGTTTCTTCTCATGGGATTATGTACAAACACATCATAGGGGCTCAACAGAGTTTACCATTCACTCTGTTGTGCTATTATGCGCTTTAATGTAAATGCAAAATACAAATTTACAAATACTGTGTGAAATGAGATCTTAGTTTTGCCAATATAAATAAGATACAAGAGAACATTCCCTAACCCTCCCCCGCTTTCCTCCGTATAAAACGGCATGATCATTAACATGTACCAGTCTTTAGGCAATCAAGGAAACGTAGAGCAGTGTAGGCAAAGAATTACAACATAATGAGCTATGGAGTAGCCATATTTCAAGAACAAACTCTTCTGAATGCACTTGACAACTCTTAAATTCATGTGCCAAGCAGCTATCTTATCACACCCTCATGATTAAGCATTATGTTAAATGGTTCATTTTTGTGGTACAATGGCACAATATAGTAAATACAAACACAATAGTTTAAGAACTGTTGAGAGAATATGAATATACATAATTAAACCTCACAAACAGCTCATCTTCCAGACTTAATCTGCAATAGCTGCTGACACTGCCCACCCTCCTATATGTTCCCTTCTTTTAGCTCCAGGTGCATCCTCTGAAGTAGTACATTTCAGCAATGCTTATATTCACAAGTTGGTTAGTATATGATGACGAAGAAATCGTCGCAAAACCAATCCATTTTCCTCTGTTATCTGTAATAAAACAATGTACATCAGTAGGTCCATCTCAAAAATTCATTTCATACAATTCCATAAAGTTTATCAAATTTCTAAAACAGAATTTAAGTATTCATTACAAACAGATATGCAATATTATAAAGGAAACTTAATATAGTAGAACCTGTAGTCAACGTTTTCTGTAGCTTGGCTTACCAGATATTCTTATATTTATTTATTTTTTGAACAATGTCTAATGCCAATTTTAATTATGATAGCATCAATTAAACATGAAATTATAAAATTGAAATAGGAATATTTTTGGGAGGTGTTTCAGGTTTAAGTTTTGCCAATGATGAAGACTGAAGAAAACTTTAAAAATCTCGGAGGATAGTTCTGGTGGAATTTGAACCACAAACCTCTTATTTATGGGTGTGTGCAATTGACCTTGATAAACCATACATGTGGACATAATTTTCATAAATGCAGCAAATCTTTAATTAGACAATGAATTTTTTTCATCACAACGCTAACTTTTTAATAACTTTTCAGTTGCAGAATTTTCTTGGATTACACAGGTTGCAACCTAATAAAATTGTAGCCATCACAAAAATTAAAAAAAACATTTCAGTATAAATAATCGTTTTTGTCTTAGATTATTTTAAATTTTAAAGCAATTATCCAGTTCTCTCTGCATTAACTGGTTGTGACCGCTGGTTTTCTATAGTAGTATCAAAGCTTAAATGCTTTAATTGGACAAAGAACAGAGAAATATTAAGACCTTTATACAAAGAGACATGTTGAAAAATGTAAATATTGTGAAGAACTATTCTAATTATCATCATCTCTAATATAATTTTCATAACATTTATGTAAAATAATATTAATGAAAATTATATCTAATCAGTCGTCTAACATACTCTTAAGCTTCACTGTGCATGAGTTCCAACAGAATTTTTTAAAAATGTCTTATTTTTCAAAAGTTCTTAATGTAACCTAAACTTAGGTATTAATTTGTTTACATTAAACTCCATTCACTTACACAAAAGTAAGATGTGTTTCAGGAGAATCTCTCCCATCTTCAGTTGCTCACTGAACCACTGTTACTCAAAACAATGGCAGGACAACCACATGTTCCTGTGGTGGCCTCTGTTGGTTGAAGTAGGAAATTACTGAGTTCATCTATAGGAGGAAACTCGAAATTCATCAGGGTTTCTCTATCTTTTAATATGAAAAATTTTTCCCATGTGGATAACTCCAATGGGTTATGAAGATGTTTCAGCAGCTTTATTCCTGGTTTTATTTCATGGTTTTTGGTCCAAAAGTGAGCTGCTACTGCTGATTTATCCACCTGTTTAAACTGAATATTTCTAAAATGTTCTTTCCTCCAAATTTCCAAATTTCTGTTTGTTTTGCCTATGTACCTCTTCACAATCTGCACATTTTATTTCATAAATTCCTGATTTCTGTTCTGTTGATATGGAGTCTTTTACTGTGCAACCTAATAAATTCTTTATGTTGTATCTGATCTTTGGGGCTAACATTATCCCATGTTCTTTGAAATTTTTCTTGAACCTGTTGTGGTAAATTGGATGGTAGGTTAAACTTTTGAATATGTATTCTTCTTTTGTGTTTTTCAGTATGGAAACTTCCCTTATCCCTTTTTGTCTTTTAGATTTACTGATAATTTTTATCAGTGTCTTTGTTGAAACCATTGATTATAGCTGTCTTTATTATTTGTTTGTATTCTATTTTGTACTCTGCTTCTTGAGTGGAATATTCATCAATCTTTGTGCCAAACTGTGAAAAACTGCATATTTATGTGGAATGGGGTTATAACTCTCATTTTTTAAGTAGTTTTCTGTGTGTGTTTCTTTTCTGTGAATTCCAAAATTCAAACAATCTCCATTTCTTATAATTTTTAAATCTAGAAATGTTAGCCACCCATTTCTTTCTTCTTCTACAGTAAATTGTATGGATTCATGTTGCAAATTAAGAAGTTTCACGGCATCTATTTAGTGTTTCTTCGGTATTATTGCAAAAATGTCATCCACATACCTATACCATGACTTGAAAATTAAAGGGAAAGATTTTGTGATGTGTATTTCAAATGAGCTCATGAATAATTCTGCTAGAAAAGGTGACAAATGGTTTCCCATTGCTAGAACTGAAACTTGTTGGTAATATTTTTTGTTGAAGCTGAAGTAATTTTTTAATGCAAATATTAGTAAGTTTTAATAAGTCTTCTATTTCTTCTGTTTTTAAACTTATTGATGTTAACCATTTCTTCAGTATAAGCATAAGCTTCTCTATAGATATGCTCAGGAATAACGCTTTTACATCAAATGAAACCATTATAACTCCACAGTAATTCTGCTATTTTCAAGTTTTTTGACTAGGTCAATTGAATTTTTAATGCTCAAACTTTGGAATGTCTTAAAAGAATTGAAGACTTTGATCAATTTTTTTGCTACCTGGTATGTGGGTGAATTGATATTGTTTATTATTGGTCTCATGCTGTTATTTTTATGTGTTTTAGGTAGTGCATAAAGCCTGGGTAGTACTGGATTACTCTGTGTGATATTCTGTTTTTCAGTAGTGGATAGTGTTTTGACTTCATTTAAAGTTTTGTTTAACATTTTATTGCATTTATTGAGTGGGTTCTTTTCAATTGGTTTGTAGTCTTTTCCTTTTAACATAATTTCAACTCTATTTATGTATTCGTTTTCGTCTAAAATGGCTATTTTATTACCTTTATCTGCTTTTATGTATATTACTGGTCTTTAACACATTAATTAATATTAATGTGTTCACTCAAAGGTTCCACATGCCTGCCTGCCTAACCAGTGATCGACTGAATACCATAGACATACCAACTGATAGTGAATTACATGCTGTTATACATTTTTTACCAGCAAAAATTTAAACTGCTGTGAATTACAATTATGAGCTACCTCTATTTATGAGGAAGATTGTTGGTCCTGGCAGTGCAGGGTAACCATACTTGCCTCAAAGAATCTAGATCATGGGTTTAAACCCAATCAAGGCCAATGGATGTTTGGGTATAAAAATCTTAAATATAACTTCCTTTGGAAGGGAAGTAAAGCCATGGATCCATTGTCATAAATTTGCAGCACGTAAAAGAATCTCAAATCTGAAATAAGAGGCCTCTGAGCCAAATTTATGGGCTGTTTGATGTCCTGAAATGAATGAGACACTGATGACCTGAGATGTTAAAAAGTACCTGTAAATAAACCAAATAAATAAAAAATGACAATGGCTGCATGAGCATCCAAATGTTCTGATGGTGATATATATGGCTCATGGAAGGCAGAGAAAATGTGGAATGGTAGACTAAGAATCTCAAATCTGAAATAAGAGGCCTCTGAGCCAAATTTATGGGCTGTTTCATGTCCTGAAATGAATGAGACACTGATGACCTGAGATGTTAAAAAGTACCTGTAAATAAACCAAATAAATAAAAAATGACAATGGCTGCATGAGCATCCAAATGTTCTGATGGCGATATATATGGCTCATGGAAGGCAGAGAAAATGTGGAATGGTAGACTGACTACAGCAACTTCCAATAAGGCTGCTCTTGTAGTTAGCAGTATTGTCCAACAAGATCGTTAATTTATTTAAGGATGCTCTTTAACATCTCTGGTCATTAGCATCCCATTCAATTCAGGGTACAAAACAGATAATAAATTTTGCTCAAGGCTCTTCTTTCAGGCTTGGGTTTCTTTAACATGCCGTAAATCTACAAAACAGGATTTTCCTTTTGAAGCCTTAGAATTTTTATGCTCCAAAAATCCACCAATCCTGAACAGATCGTTGTCATTATTGATAAAGTTCATACGTTTCTGCTTCCTGGAACTGAAATTTGATGCCAAACCATTAGAGAGATATTTTCAGACCAATATCAATAATGAAAAGTTTGTGCAAGATAGATGCCATGTTTGGTCATGAGCAAGAAAGGGTTAGTTCTGTTTTGGAAATGTAACAGAGAGGGAGAGAGGTTCAAAATTAAATGCCATTTTTACTGAAAGTTGGATGCTTGAACAGCAAAGTAGGTAAAAGTGCTCCCAAAAAAGCCAGGATCAAACATTCTGCCTTATAAATTTTAAAAGTTTTCACAGTATGTTGTTCTGTACCATTGTGACTGAAACACTGAGAACAATTATGGGCCTTATGAGTTATGCAGTATCTCACTTACTTTTCCTCATTGACACTAATGTATTTGCATTTCTGCAATAAACTTGCACACCTTTTTTTGCTTTCAAGCAATTGTCTTGCCTGTAATTATTTATAAAAAATTTCTACATGAAATAAAAAGGGTTAAAAATGTATTTTTAATCTTGTAAATTTAACTTGTTGCCTGATGGTCATTTAAACCGTGCACTGATTGTTCCTCGATATCCAATAAACAGATCTAAGTATTTAAATTGCCAGAAATTTAAATTTCTGCATTGCAGAATAACCCTTTATATTTTGCTTATTTTTATTTTTTATATTTTAATAAAAACTGAATTAAAGAGCATTAAATGCAGTATGAGTCAATTACAACAAGTTTTACTATATTGATTTGCAAAAAAAAAAAGAATTTTTCTCTTGAACGCTACTATCATTCTACACTCGTGTTTAGTAGCATTACAAACTCTTAGCTGAGACAGCACATTATAAATACTGTAAATGGAGAAATGTTTGACGGAAAGCAAACAAACTCCAAACAGTTGCTTACCCAACCCAAGAGAGAAGTTTTCATACACAAACATGCGTGTGGCTTTCTCAATGAGGTAGAATCATATGATTATGTTTGCATGACACAATAAACTTAGCTTGTTATGCTCAAATCAGCTAAACAACTTCCAGCTGCTGAGATAGACAAATAAGCAACTTGATACTGGAATCTGTTTTTGGCACCACATGTTTGGGCTTATTTATTAAGAATATTTTTGTTTCAAATAAATACTAATGAGGCAAGGAATTACAAACAAAGTTAGAAACTTCTTATTCTCAGTTCAAATCATGACTTCAACTAGTGGTATAGCTTTAGCTCATTTAGGAAGGAGTTCAAGCCTCTGAAATAACTTCAGAGAACATTGCAGAATTTTTTGTGTGTGATAGTGATTAGAGTATTGATGGAAGTTTTCAGATTTTGAAGTTGTTTTGAGGATGTGGGCAGCAGTGAAGATGAAAGTGACTTAGTTACTGCAGATATTAGTGCAGAGACTGTGTTATGGAGTTCTAAAAACTATTGCAGCACAAAAAAGACAGATTTTCTGGAGTACAAACTGTGTACAGCTTCATACCCAACTCACAAGTGACAGCCAGCCAATTGATTTTTTTACGAAGTCTTTTACTGCAGATTTAGTAGCTCTCATTTTTACTGAAACAAATGCATATCAGCATAAACTGCAGGAAGGTCTGACCTCAAAAGCAAATAAGGACCTAAAAGTACAATACAGAAATGGTCAGATGTAACAAAGAATGAGATTTACAAGTTATTTGGCATAATTATCCTCATGGGTGTTATTCAAAAACCTACATTGGACATATACTGGTCTACAGATGACATGCTAGGAACTCCATTTTTTGGAAGATGCATGTGAAACAACAGGTTTTTGTCTATATTGTGATTTCTTCATTTCACCAGCACAGAAAACATGAGCGATAAATTACACAAAATTAGGCCTATTTTTGATTACCTTATTTCAAAATTAAAAGAAAATTACATTCCTAGTGAAAAGGTCACTGTTGATGAAGGCTTGATGCTCTGGAAGGGCCACTTGGACTGGAAAAAAGAGAGAGAATAAGAAGGAAGGGCCAGATTTGGCATAAAAAGTTTTGTTTTTGTGAATGTAAATCAGGGTATATCTACAATAGCTGTATTTACACTGGCAAAGGGACTGACAACACAAGAGATAAAGACTTGGGGGTTACCTGCCTCCATAGTCAGCACCTCATGGAACCTGTGCTTGATAGGTAGGACTATATCTAGACAATTGGTATAGTTCCTCTAAGTTATTTATTGCTTTATATAAAAGAAGGACAAATACCATTGGAACAGGGTGTTCAAATCGTACTGGATTGTCAAAAGATATGAATGTACAGGCTCTAAAGAGAGGGGAAGCTAGGAAGATAATTAGCAGTACACCCTTGATATTCCAGAAAACTGATGCCATGATCTTTCCGATTGATTTCACACACCTGGCTTCTTTAGCAGTGGAGAACCATGATGCTTCCATTGTGTAAGACTGATGTTTTGTTTCAGGCATCTAAGTTTAAAATTTATTGTTTTGTGATATTAACACGATTGTATTTAGCTTTAGAGTCTGGCAGAACTGACGAAGTGATATTCCTGTTTGATTCTATGAAACAGATTCTCATTAATTTCAGTTTTTTTTTTTTTTTTTTTTTTTTTTTTTT
Organism: Metallyticus violacea; assembly: GCA_030762175.1. Lineage (NCBI taxonomy): Eukaryota > Metazoa > Arthropoda > Insecta > Mantodea > Metallyticidae > Metallyticus > Metallyticus violacea. Next base: position 96,629,639 of record CM060840.1, on the reverse strand, counting down.
AAATCAAGTAAAATCATTAACATTCTTATATTTCAAAAAATACAATTTTGGACTTGATATTGGTCAGAATGATGACAACAAGAATCTATTTCTTACACAAAGTATGTATACACAGTCTGTCCATTTACATTAATTTTCCCTTCATATGGCACACCATCTATTTCATATCTGAAAACTGAGTATGCCACAACTCAGAGAGCACATCTACTTATCAACTGACAGGTCTTGGGTTTGATGCAATGGTTGGAATATGTTGCCTGAGTAAGTTTTTTTTTTTTTTTTCCTGGAGTTTTCTCTGACCTCTAAAAGGTGAATATGAGGTAACACTGGATGCTAAAATGTTCACACTCATTTGCATCATTTCATTTGTCATCTTGAAAGAACCTGGCAGATAGCAAGATTACAATTACAATTACAATAAAAGGAAGAGGGGGACACATTCTAAATCATTATTTCACTGGCCATTATATATATATATTCTGCTTTGTAAATTTCTTTTCTGATTTTTCCACAATTAATTTCTAGCATAATACATTAGCATTTCATTTTGTATTAAAATTTAATTTATATATATATGCACACACACACACACCTTTCCTTTAGAAGATTCTAGGAATGAACATGCTTACAGTTCTGACAAATTTGCTCAGAAATTCAATTAACCATCAAAATCACCTGTTTTCATTTTCTCTCTTATGGTGTGGCAATCTACTCATTTACATTAAGGTGGCATTTCATACTGCTACCAAACAATCAACATAACCCAAATTAAATTCTGTTGTTGTTGTAATTGATCAAAATTAATTTGTATGAGATATACAATTTAAAAAAGGAAGGAGGAGCAGAAAAAAATGCAATTTACAGCTACAACCTAATTTGTTTTCAATGCTCCCACTGCTCTGCAAAAAGCTGTTGAAAATGAGAATCCTAAGTATGGCTTCCTTTGGAAGGGAAGTAAAGCTGTGGATCCCATGTTATACATTTACAGCACGATAAAGAACCTCAAACCTGAAAGAAGAGGCCTCTGAGCAAAATTTGTTGGCCGTTTCACATCCTGAATAGTGTGCAATGCTGATGACCTGATATTAAAGAGCGTCCATAAATAAACCAAATCAACAACTCTCTTTCAGTTTCTCAAGGAAGGAAAAATCTAGTATGAATCAATCTTTCAATCTTTGAACATATAATAAAAGCATCAGTAATGCAATGCCAAATGTTAATACTGATGATACTTGATAACAAAGAAAAGAACTAATGCTATCAAATATGAATATGCCATTTGTTAATGTCTACAGAATTTAGATTTTATTTCCTTTCACGCATGTTTAACACTATTAAATTAATAAGTAAAATAAATATGGAATGTATGCAAATCTAATGCACACCTTTTAATCACATCTCTATAAGCAGGGTGTGCAATAGAATTAATGACATATTAGATTCGAGTGAAAATCAAAACTTTCCTCTCCAACTTTTCAAAGCCATGCCCATAGTGACTTTTGTTGAGCTTTGGCTTAAAAGTGGCCTGTTATTATTGCCAACAAAGGAATTACTGACAAATTGATTTAAATATATCTTAAGAAGGGTGATAAAAATATTCAGAATATCAATTGAAGTAATATTGAAACAAAATTTAATTCTCAATGTTGAAAACATGGAAATAGGGAGGCTGTGAGGGAATTTGGTACAACAGAGAGCAATATTTGTTTGGAGCATTGACACAAACCAGCCATGTTGCTACTAAAACAGCAAGAAAATGATTCATCTAACCTCAAAAAGGAAGACAGTGTGATAGATGAAGTTTTGGATTTTGTATAAGAAAGGAGGAAGAATGTTCTACATGTTACTAGTGACCAAATTACAGATAAGGTAAAGAGGTGGCTAAATGTAAAAGGAAATGTTCCAGTGTTTCATGAATCACATGGGACTTTCTCACCATGATGCTGCACTAAAATATGATAGAAGCTTCCTGCAGACTTTGAAGAAAAGCTTAAAAATTTCAGCATTACTTCATATACCAGAAGAGCCACTTCCTACTGGGGAAAATAGGCAAGACATAAGAGACGCTTATCTGGTTGGATATGAATGTAACTATACCATTTCTGAGAAAGCTGCGAGAGAAGTTATCATAAAAACTTCAGGTTAAGTTTGGGACAACCTTCATAACCTTACTCTATACCATGGAGTTTCAAGTGTACATTGTTATCACTTTGGTCTAAGCTGTAAGACACTGACACAAGATACTCGATAATTCTCCAGCATTGTCATGTTACTTTTCATACACCAAATATTCATCACAAATTATATTTCCTGTTTCTCATATTAAGAATATCTGAGGGAGCCTTAATTAATAATAAAAAAATAATGTAATATATTTACTCTTAATTTCATGCTCAATCTATATTATAAGCTTGAATATCCACTGAAAGCTAATGCAAAGACACGTGAACATTGTTTTCCTAAGCAAAAAAATATTTGTTACACATATCAATGTAACATAAATAAGCAGAAAATAATTATGCTCTCAGTACCAGGAAAAAGGTCATCAAGGCTTGTCCCTTACTATACGAAAAGCAGTCTGTAACATGACTTTCACTGCAGAAGGGGACAAACTTCATTTCTTAATCTTCAAGTAAAAAAAATATTTCCCAAGCCAGTGCCAGTAAAGACATTCCCTAATGATGTCATTGTTTGAAACTAATGAATAACTGGAATAAAAATTTTTGAATTGGATACCTATGCTTATCCACTTAACAATAAATGAAATGAAAAGCTATGACTTTAAATGAATACACCTCATCAGCAGATTATCACTCTCTACAAAGAAAAGATATAGTCAACAAATGTCTAATCTATTTTTCAGAATAATGTTTTACTGTGTAATTTTCTAAACTTATAAATTATTTTTCAGATGTTACTGACAATGATATAAAATATTAACTGTAACTTTAGAAAACTTATGAAACTATTTGGTCAGTTCTTAAAAGTGTGGCAGTAAATCAGGAAAATAGTTTATCTTAAGTTATAATGAATTCAAAATATCTTGTAATTGAATCTTGATCTGGACAAATAATGAGCTCTTTTATACATAATAATCTTCCTTATATTCAAAAGCAAACTTAATTAAAAAAAAATCAGTGAAAAATAAAGTGAAACACTTTGGACGTGAAAGATATGACTAGTAATAAATTACTTAAAACTTAATGTCATTAAAAAATAATGTTAAATGAACAAGACCGGTGCAAGTGTCCCATGAAATGACCACCATAAAATAAATTCATTCAAGGTCCCTAGTAGTCAACAGACAGGTTTCACTGTTCTCAATTGTATTTGTATCATATTTTAAGACTTTCATTATTCAATGCATCAATTAAAAAGCACAATAACTGAAAGAAAAAAAATGTATGCTCACTATAAATATGAATGAAATCTAATGTCAATGAGAAAACTAAAATAAAAGCTACTCACTATTCTTGATTTCCTGCTAATAGCCTTATCATTTTACAACAGCACACACTTTCTTCTCTTGACTGGCTCTGGGGGCTCTAGAGCAGCCAAGATGGCCTCATCAAAGACATTCTTTAGACCTTTCTGTAACAGATAAAACTTGTTTAATTACAGAAAATTCAAGGTTTTTATAATTCTAAATGTTAGAAATAGCATTCATGTTTTTAAAGTGGTACACATACAATACAGTACACTGAACCAATTCTCTTCTGGAAGAAGATGCATAAATGGAGAAACATAACAATGATAAGCATCATCAAAATCAAGACCTGCCAAATAAATTATCACTCCAGAAGATCTAGTGGTCAGATTTATTAGCCTTCTAAACTGAAATCCATTATCTCTTATCAAGCATATTTCCAATTGTCCTCAAGGGAGAGAGTACACCCAATTCAAACTCTCAACTTTTGGAGCATCAAAATCAAGGCCTATGGATCAGCTGCCAGGCACATTAACTAGTAGGTTGCAAGTCTTAAATTTGTAACCACATATACATTTTTCTCACATTGACAAACCACGTGCCTTGAAACCCCTTAATAAGACAACAGACACATCCTTTTTAACAATAAAGCTACTGAAAGTCCTTCACCAAATCAAACATTACTCTTGAAGATATTTGCAAAAATTTGAAAACACTATAAAAAAATGTTAAAATCAATTGCCAAGAAGTTGGAGATTGCATGCTTTTCTTGCATTCTGCAGTTGAAAAAAACAAAATACACTGTAGATATACATAAAAATTAACAGTAATTATAATAGTAGGAAAGGATAAAACACTAAGAAAAAGTCACACTTGAGATTGCTATATTTCAGACTCGTCGAGTCCTTCTATGGCAAGAAGACAAGTGACGATGATAAAAGTAAATATTGAGTATCGAAGGTAACGTTATGCATGGAAACAGATGAAACTAGAAATGAGAGTGTGCGGGGGGGGGGGGAATTAATATGTAAGATTTAAACCAGGTGGTATATGCACTTTATGTAAAAATATAGCTGCCATTTCTCTATCTCTGAGTAAACTTTCAGAGCATTGTGTAGGTAACGCATTAATAAGTGTTAGATTAAAAGCATCATCAAAATCCTTACGGTGAGATAAGGCATGTTGGGTAACCGGCAAGGGGGACTTGGTTTTAACAGAACGTCTATGAACGTTAAAACTTGGTTTTAACAGAACGTAGCGAAACAACAGTAGAAGTTAAACCAATATAAAATGCTTTGCAAAGCTTACAAGATAACATATATACAACGTTCTTGGAAGAACAAGTAGCAAATGAAGAAATTAATTGATATCATTGTATGATTCAGTTGAACTACACACTCTTAAAGCTTCCCTTACTTTTCATAAATATATGGAACCGGTTTCGAGAACATTTAGTTCCCATCTTCAGCCAGGCTAAGTTCAACTGTCAGATCATTCGTTGAGCTGTGGAAATGTATATTCTGCTCTGGTGGCGGTGTGATAAACTTGTAGTTTATGTTTTCATCCCCGGCAATATCAAAGTTCATTATGCTGTCTTTGTATTTGTAGATGTAGTTTTTCTCCCAGGTTGCTAATTCCGTAGGTCCTTGTACTGATTTTAATAATTTTGCTTTATTTATTATGTCGTGATTTTGAGTCCAAAAATGATATGCTATTGCTGATTTTTCTATTTGCTTGTACTTTATGTTCCTGAAATGTTCCTTTAACTGTGTGCCTATGTTTCTCTTTGTTTTTCCAATGTAGATTTTTTCACATTCTGCACAGTTTATTTTGTAAATACCTGATTTTCCTTCTTGTGGAATAATGTCATTAACATTATCTATCAGTAAGTTTTTAACATTAAATCTATTAATTGGTGCCAAACTGATATTAAAATCTTTAAGTATATTCTGAAATTTTTTTGTTGCCCATGGATGATATGTGAATTTTGTAAAAATTAGTTTATCTTGTCTCGCTGAAAGTGTTGTGGTTTCTTTGGTATGTTTTTGTCTCTTGAATTTCTGCACCTTTTTATGTACTAGTTCTTTTTTAAAACCATTTTTAACTGCTGTTTCTTCTATTTGTTTGTATTCCTTAAAATATTCTTCTTTGCTAATTTGTAGGTTAACTAGCCGGTGTGTTAAACTGTTATAAACTGTTAATTACTGCATGTTTGTGCGCTGTGGGGTTAAAGCTGTCATGTATATGTTCATACATTCCAACCAATAAATCATTACAGAAAAAAAATGTTCTCATTTTCATTTGAGCAAATAATCTCTCTCTCTCTCTCTCTCTCTCTCACACACACACACACACACATGCAGAACAATCAGTTAGTATGCTCTGGTGGGCAGGAGGGAAGGGAAACCATAAAAGAAAAATAAAACTTGCCTGCGTAAGTGCTGAGCATTCCACATATTTGACAGCTTTTAGTTCCTTTGCCAACTTTTCTCCTTGTTCAAATGTGATTGGCTTCTGCTTATTCTTTGCTAGTTTTTCAATGGTGGCAGCATCATCTCGCAAATCAATTTGTGTTCCAACTAGTAAAAATGGTGTTTTCTGACAGTGGTGTGTGATTTCAGGAACCCACTAAAACACAAGTTAGGCATACATTAATAAACTTATCAACATTAACAAAAAAAAAAGTTCTTAGTTCCGCTCTCTTATCATGGAGCTTTTAATGAACAATGCAATTTTAATGCAAGTCACAACTCCTAGAACATAAAAAAATAAAATACTTAGATTAAAAAAAAAAAAAGGTTTTCAAGATGGCAGAAATTAAGGAGATCCTAAAAACTAAGTTTGATGCACTCTTTATACAGAACCAAATCTTGAAGAAAATAAGAAACAAGAAAAGTCATGTAAAAGTGAAGACAGATCTCGGAGTTCAGGCAAATCCTTCAATAGTTACGTTAGAAGGATGAATTAAAATTAGCTATTGTACTGTTTACTTAAGATACACATATGATGCTATAAATCTTGTTCTGGGAGATGAGATTGATTTCAATGCCCTTCAGCTTGTGAAAGTGCAGTACCAGAACAGAATTCAAGCTCTGAGGTTGATCATGATTCCCCAGTATACCAAAGACAAGATCCATACCTGACAAACCTCTTATGGAAGTATGTAAACCTGTCGGTAAAAGGAAATTGGAGGAACTTGAAACTGAATACACCAGATGTACGAGGGTAGGTCCACAAGTTTCTGGCCTCTCCAATAAGGATTATCGCCGTCACAAAACCCTTATCTAATGCATACCTTATCTGTTAAGTAAATAATTGCAACTGTAACTTCTGCTCTGCTGTGTTCACTTGTTCAGATATAGTTGCATAAACAAGGCTGTGTGCAGAAGATTTTTACATGTTCAAAATGGAGTTTCAATCTGTTATTAATTTCTTCACAAAAGAAGGATTTACTCCAAATGAAATTAAATAGCGATTGGATGGTGTATATGCAGAAGTATCCCCCTCATATTCTACCATAAAAAGGAATGGGCAAACATTTTTGAATGGGTTGAGAAAGCATTGAAAACGAAGAGCATGCAGGTCAGCCCTTGAAGGTGCTCACTCCTGAAAACATTGCTCTTGTGAAAGGAGAAATTATGGAAGACCGACAGCTCAAAGTTACAGAAATAGCAGCAAGGTTGGGCCTTTCTAAAATAACAGTCCTTCGAATTATTCATGAACATTTAAATATGAATAAGGTCAACAAAAGATGGGTGCCTAGACTTCTTTCCTCAGTCCAAAAGCAGTAATGAATCATCTGTTGTCAGGCATTTTGGAGCTCTGCCATGGTAACAAGAGAGAAGTTCTGCAAACCATTGTTACAGGAGATGAAACTGTGGTCCTCTACTATGATCCCTTGTCCAAAACAGAAACAATGGAGTGGTATAAACCTTGCAAAACTATGCCTCTAAAGGTCACTCAATCAATCTAGAAGATCATGGACACAATCTTTTGGGATTGTGAAGAAATACTCTTCATTGACTTCAAGGAGCTGAACACCACAGTAAATGGCAAGTACTATGCTGGCCTACTGCACAGACTGCATGCTTCCATCAAAGAGAAATGGCAAGGAAAGCTGAGTGATGGTGTGTGCCTTCAAGGAGATCTACCGTACACCTTACTGCCCAGATCTAGCTCTCAGTGGCTATTTCCTCTTCTCAAAACTCAAGAAGGACCTTCCAGGAAGGAAATTTAAGTGTGACGAAGAAGTGATGAATGTTGCTTATGCCTATTTTGCAGACAAGACTTCTGTTGGGGGGGGGGGGTGAAATGTTAATTCAAAGATGTGAGAAGTGCACTGCAATAAAGGGTAACTCTACTGAAAAGTAAAATATAGTTTTTGTCTTTATCATACCTAGAAAATAATTAGGCCAAAAACTTATGGACCTACGCTCCTGTTGGGAAGATGTGGCATATTTAGAAAGGGAAAAACTCATATAGTACAGAAAGGAAATAAGAGAGCAAGAGAATACATACGATTAAGTCACATATTTGTATTTGTAAATCTTTGCATAATTTTTTTCATTACTTAAGTAACATTTCTATGCATATACATATAAGGTTAGCAGCACTGTAGCGCTAAATAGATTTCTAATTGTAACGTACCATTTATTATTATAGTCATATTATTGACTAGCCTTCTCCTATGCATTGCATTTGTTTTTGTAACTTTTGCAGGCATGATGTTTCACTAACTGTGGAATTGTTCCTCTTTCCTCTCTATCAAGTCAGTTGTCGGCAGGATTGCAAGGGATGCTGCCTACAATGATGTTTATTGCAAGATAGTAACATTTATGGTAAAGATTGATTTTTTGTAATATTAATGACAGTGATATAAAGAAATATATAAAGGAAAGTATAGTATATATTATTCTTGCAATCACCCCTCTTCTTTAAAGTTCCCCCTTCCTGACATGCACAGCTTCTTCTTTACCACCACCCTGATCTGCTGGAATTTTAAAGTCTGCATCCTGGAGATAAACAGTCACATTGCAGAGAGCCACACAGCAAATAATGACAGAAGGTATTCTCTCCATGGCATATATTATCTTAGTCTGTAGGATACGAAGCATTGTCTACGAAGCATAGTGAACCTTGTTCACTAATACTTCATGCTTTCGTTATACATCTATTATATGACCTCATGAGCAATGGTGCAATACACTTCTCCAAGAAGTAGCACATTTTCCCAATTTCCTGAAATTATCTGGTGAGCATTGTGGACAGTTCCAGACCAGTTTGCATTACATAAGACCTGAACATTTCTTTTCTATTTATATATTCATCATCAAGATTATGGGGTTTTTAAATTTGTATATGGGTAGAATCCACTGCTCCAATGGCATTAGGGAAGGGTAGCTTTTCCACATTCAATTTTACCAGCCTACAGTGCTGCTGCTGTTGTTTTTAGAAATCAAATCCAGTTTCTTGATTTTTCCTTGTTATTACTTTCCAAAATTCATCTGAAACTGTACCTTGTGAAACACTAACATTTGCCACACCACATTGGAACCTGGGGTCTCCAACACAATGTAAATCTTTTCTGATAAAAGCCAGCCTTCCCAGTATTTTCTGTGGTTTCAGAAGGAAACAAATGTGAAAACAATTGCATATTTGCTTTTTGAATCCTGTAAAGCTCCTTTAAATTGTGAACATCAGAATCCCTATGTTTGTAAGCTTTTCCTTCCGTTGATTAATATTTACTCACATTTCTGTATCAGACAGCAACTGAGAAATCATGAGAAGTCGAGAGTCAGAGCTTTTAACTTGAAGCCACTGGTGTGTTATTTATTCCACAGATGGAGCCACGACTCAATGTAGTAGGGAGTTAAGTCATTGGGTCACATTAAGCTCAAGTCAGCGGTTTTTATTTTTGTGATAGTGACACACAACTCAGAAATTGCTGTACTTTACTACTCACTTTATTTGCCACAAATTTCACTTACAGCCATGGGGAGTGAACTTACTTCATCTTAAGGAAGATCAAATCCAACCGCTCAACCACAGCACCATCACCATGAATATGTTTTGGATGATATGTGTATGAGAAATTTAGACCTGCAAGTACATTTAAATTCACTTCTTTAAAATTTAAGATATGTTATTCTTATGTTTTCTTGGCTGCTTTTGACCATCTTTATCAAAAATTGCTCTGCTTCCAATTTCTTTTTGAAGCACAATGAAGTAAAATGGATGAAGAATAATTAGATTTTCATATACTGCTATACACTAGTTCAAACACTGCAGCTCATCTTTATAATTTCATTAGCTCTTTTAATGATACAGGTATATCAATATTGTATTTCAAGAGTGAAAAGTGGAGAGAAGGGGAAATCTGGTGCACCTTTAATAGTTTAGCATGACTCTCCCGACTTACAAGAAAAGCTGAGAAATAAGTACAGAAAAATAATTTAAAGGCAGTAGTAGTTCTCGTTCCTGAACAGTCATGAGAAACCAATCAAACAGTTCTTTGGAGTGGCAATGAATTCAAAATATGAAAGGAGACAAGACTATGAGTATTCTAGCATATACATATAAAGAAAATATGTTAACATCATCGTTCGTGAAAATACCAGCAAGTATAATGAAGAAAATTTCACAAGTTATTGCTACACTCAAAGCTGTAAACAACATCACAGTGCTCTTAACTTTATACAGAAAGTGCAATAAATAGCCAATACTGACAATGAACGCGACTTTTGCTCTACACAAGTCAGAGCTATTTTTGAACACAGTTCAGTGCTTTGTCACTGACAGTGAACTACAAATGCATCTGTGCACTTCATTGCATCAATCATACATTTATATAAAATGCAGCCACTTATGAACATCACAGGGGTATTAAGACAGTATGCTTTCAAGAACTTGGTGGCAAATTTGAAACATATGAAGATGATATCATGTATAACACCAAATATTGTTTTGTTATTATAGTAAAAGTAGTAAGATATTCTAAACTTATCCTAGCCTAACCATACTGTTAGAAAATTTTGAAAGGAGCAAAATCAAGTGTCCTGTTAATAATTTTCCTGCTAGACATCACCTGCCAATGTTGAGTTTATGTGCTGCAGAAAGAATACATTACTTGAGATTTAACCATGAAATAGGAAGATTATGAATACTGTGTTGTTGTGATAGCCCTTCACAGTGTTCAAAAATCACTAGCAAGATTTTCCAGATCCGTAAGTCTGGAATCTGTAGGATGTTTGTATACCACACTATGCAATGCTTAGACTGGTACTATGGATGATCACTCAAGATCCAGTTACCTGCTTAATATGGTGGCACAGCATGTTTGACAGAATCCATTTGGAAGTAGGCAGTTATTGCCCCTGAGTGAACATATTCAGGAGATTCACTTCCAGAGGAACTTGGACAAGACCTTGACTGAAAGCTTTTCATCCCAGTACTGGGGTGTATTTAACTGCAGAACTGAAGCAGAATATTGTTTTGAGATGCAGACTGTTACAGCATTATGCTAACATGGTCATTGGAAAATTCTTTTACTGATATGAAAATATTCAACATTAAAGAAAACTCACAAGAAATGTGCAAGAGTGTCTTAAAAGTCCGAAGAAGGCACCATTCTGCAGCAAAAATTATTTGGTAGGGATTGAACTATAATGGTGTCACCATGCTCCATTTCTGGCAGAATGTTATTAAAACATCTTGCTGGAATCTATAAAGAACCTGAACACAACTGCATTCAAGAATAGACATTAGAGCTCCAGCTTACAAAAATTTACTAAGACTTGGCTTGAAAGAAGTGAAAGACCTAACTCTCTGGACTGATTACTTTTCTGACAGTGATGCAAAAAAACACAGTATATAATAAATATAAAAACAATTGAAAAATTAAGTTCAAAGCAATTCCTTTTCTACTGATGTCACTATTCAGTCAAAACACCCCCCCCCCCTTGAGACAATAAAACAAAAAAAAATTCTCATATAGCACACAAAAAATTATATTTAAATGTTGCCTGGGCCTAAAAAACAAGCCACAGGATATGAATTTTATAATTCATAATGAAATTACGGAAAAACGTATGCAATACACTAACATGTACATTTACTCAAATAAAGAACAATCGCTTGTCAGAAACAAAGATTCTTTATGCTTCGGAACATAACCGGAATTGCAAGCAGCTTCTACAGGCAATATTATTACAATACAGTACATTACATATGATTGCAAATGGTATTGACATAAATCAACCTTCAATGATACATTTGCTTCTTCATGAAAACCATAGAAGTTTTCCATTTTCTTCATTAAAACAGAAATGTACAGAAACATTAGATTTTTATTGATTAAATAGAATACATTCAGCAGTTATTTTCTAATATGAAAAGTGTATAAAACAGAACAGCATTAATGTTCAAACCTCAAAGTGTCTGAGCAGTTAAGGCCTTACTTGATTGATTATATAAATGAGGTAATGTGGGTTTAGATCTCAAAACAATTGCACACTTTTTATTTGTAATTTTTTCATCATTTGCATGACCAGCAACTCAGTACAGTTAATTTTTAAATATAAAAGGGAGTTTTAATGCTTGTAATACTAAAATGTATATTACTGCCTTAAGACTTTTCCTCTGTGACCTTAAAAAATAAATTTTTACATTTTAGACAACATTTGATGTCTCTTAAAAATTAAAATAACCCAAACAAAACATAAAAATTACCAACCCACTAACCAGTTCAATATCCTTTCTGCTTGAAAAGCTTGTTAATTCTTCTCAGCATGCAGTCTACCAGCCGGCAAAAATAATTTAGTCTTTCTGCAAGGAAATCCCATGTCTTTAACCTGCACCATAGCTTAACAGATGCCTTGGGAGGTGGGAAATGGGAATTTTGAAGAGTCTCCTTAATTTCAGCCCAAACGTTCTCAATAGGGTTCAGACCTGGTGATTTGGGAGATAAGGTGTTTAATGCCAATCAAATAAATACAGAACTAACCTTGACTTCTGAATGCTATGGTTATCCTGCAGGAACAGGATTGTTCCATCAGGATACTTTTCTCTGTCAGATGGGACTAAAATGAATTCCAAAAAGAGGCAGTAGATCAAACTGTTTAACCTATGTATTTGTTCAAGATATTCAAGAACTTCAAATGAAATGCATCCACAACCAGAGATGCTTATGCGACCACTGTAGTACAATAGCCATGTCAATTGTGATGACATGGTCAATATATGCGCACTGACCTTATATGACATCAACAGAACTTAATCCGCAAAGATTACTCACTGCCAGTCATGTTCCTAGCTTTTTTCTACCTCTGCCCAAAGATGTTCATCTCCTATCCAGTAGAAAGTCTTTTATGACCTGTGCTATGTCATTTTTCTTCCTGATATTGCTGAATCCAGCACCTCCCAGTTTTTTCTTGTGTGCCATGTCTACAAGCAGCCTCAGGCATCACAAACCCCGCATTAATCAAAGCTAATACAGCAGTACATCTGTCCATCAAGGCAGTTTTTTCTAAGTAAGACATGTATATTTATTAAATGACTAGAAAGAAATGTTTTATTTAGATGAAATGAACAATCACATAAGTTTTCTTTCTTAATTTGTGGAAGGATGTTAGTACTCAAAAAAATGGTGATGACTTACGTAACTTTTAGTTTCAAATGATACTCCATTGTAATCTTAAAAGAAGTTAGGAACAGTGGAGTTGTTACATATACAAATGAGTCAGTATTAGGTGACACTAAAACTTCACTAACTGGTTCCATATTTAATTTTGGACAAATTAAATTGTTCATGAAAACAAAGAAAATGGAAAAATGCATAAAAATATGAGATTCAAGTGTAAAATGAAGATGTGAGATTCGAACTTGCAACACATTCATTTGAGTCATCTAAGCCACTCGGATGCAGTTGTAATCTACCTGTAGGCTTGCTGTAGGGAGTATTTGTGTTTTCTTTAAACATGTACTCAGTCTTCCTCTAAAATGCATCATCTATAGAAATCTTGAGGGGATTTAAGCCTTATTTTGTCATCCAAGAATGCAACCATTCTTTCTTTGAGTACATACATAGAAAGAAAACTTGCCAAGGTTGGCTATAAAAGACACCTGCTCAGATGAATAAGTTTGATGATAAACTCAAGAAGAGCGAAATGCATATTTGTTGAATATTCTACTTATGATCAAAATCTTTTTTGCTTATTTTGTAATGAACTGCAAAGAATTTTACAATGGGAAAGTTTTACTGTTTATGAAAAACTAGAAGCATTAAAGGAAGATGTTCATTCAAAATGTACCTAACAAGTCAGCATATTTTTTGGATGTAAAACATTTTACATCAGTCCATTAAAACAGCATTCTACTGCATAAGAAACTATTATTACTAAAGGGGAAAGAAGACACTGTGTGCAGGGAACCTTATACTATGGATCAAATGTGCAGCAAATATTCCATCTACCATGAACAGTGGCACTATGGTACTCTCTAATGACCACATTTAGTTAGTATAAATTCATACATGTTACTCTTTGCCAATCGACTAGATGACAGATATCATAGATGAGTTTTTCTAAAATATGTTTCCCTGTAGCTCATGAAGGTGATCTCATCTCAATGTAACAGAATTTTTAATACATATAAATATGTATTTAAACCTGTTGGATGATCAAGAAAGCAACGGGCTCATTGCGATATTTGTGAGTGCCCTAAAAATATAAGTAAATTGAAAATTGTCCCATTCATATACCAAATAAGCCAGAATCCTGTCTACTTTGGAAAAAAGTTTCAGTCCTGAAGGAAATCATACTATGTATAAATTTTACTGAATAATATGGAAACTGCTCAATCTGCAATTACTTAATATGTAAATATGAATATTAAAATACATTTATTTTGGAATATGCTGTGCTTCCAAGGAAACTACAAATGTTTTAAACATTTTATTTTGGGACATATTGTACTTCCTAGAAAACTGCAAATGTAGGTCATTAAAGTAAATGAAATTTCTTTGTAAATGCGCATACTTGAGCAGAGACTGCATAAAGGATGAAAGAATAGGGTCATGGTTGCAAATGTGTGCTTTTCCTTCAGTGTTGTCTGTTGGAACTGTGTTTGTATTGTGAAAAAAGTTGTACATTTTGTGATAAAAGATGTCTTGTAAAAATGTGGTACTTTCTTTAAAGGACAAAGTGAAAATGATCAATAGGACAAGAGACTCCATGTGTATGCAATAATGTTAAGATTCCTAGATGCATGTGCTAGTGCAAGGACAAAGAAACTCAAATATACAGTGCAACATTTTTTAATTAGTGTTGTGATGAATGTGTTGGTGAAAGAACAGAGAGATTGAAATAATGTATGTAATGGATTATGCAGCGGATATTAAACTACATATGTATGCTTTTTAATAAAATGCATGATATTGAAACTATTGGTATAGTTTTGAATTGCGGGAACTTTCACTTAGTGGAACTAAATTAGTGAAATTTGAGTGATTTCCTCATAAATAATTTGTTATATTATACTATATTTCACTGTGAAAATTCCCGCAATTCAGAACTATTTGTGAAACGTAAGTTTATCTGGGAAAAATAAGATTCTAAATAAGCCAGAAAAATAAGTGGAACTAAATTAGTGAAATTTGAATGATTTCCTCAATAATAATTTGTTATATTATACTATATTTCACTGTGAAAATTCCCGCAATTCAAAACTATTTATGAAACGTCAGTTTATCTGGGGAAAATAAGATTCCAAATAAGCCAGAAAACAAGTGGAACTAAATTAGTGAAATTTGAGTGATTTCCTCAATAATGATTTGTTATATTATTGGTATAGTATTTGCAGTTAATCTTAAAGCTATGCATAGTTGATTTGTTTTAATGACCAACTCTCTTTAACATTATATGTCATCAGTGCCCCTTTCAATACAGGTAATGAAATGGCCAATAAATTTTGCTCAGAGTCTTTTTCTTTCAGGCTTGAGTTTTTTTTACATGCTGTAAATCTACGACATGGGACCCATGACTTTACTTTCCTTCCAAAGGAAGCCATACTTAGGAAACTATGCATTTAAAAACAAATCTGGAATATGTGAATAATACAGGAACATCACCAAAAAAGAAACAATTTAGGATCATTTTACTTTCGCCTAGAACAGGTTTCACTATACAACAATCTGGTGTTTCTTCTGTGATTTATGCATGTATAAAAGGTATTCATAGGTATCAGTCACTTGTAAAAAAAGCAAATGTGGACCCTCAAAAAGTGCAAGAGAATAAAAGTTATAAGGAATTCAAATTACTTAGATTTACATGTTTAATGCAATTTCAAGGAACCTGCTTTAACTGAAATTAATATCTTTTCCTTTAAATAAATTGTACTTACGAAGCTGTAGACAATGGAGTGGTAATATATCCCACACTTATGTATTCAACTTGTTTACACTACATCTTTTTATTTACACAATGATGCTAAATTCTTCAACTTTAATTAAGAATTGAGCATTATTAATTTTTCATTACAGAACCTATGTAATCATAAAACAAATTTATATTTGGAAAATGTGTCAAATATATTGAGTGTATTAAAGAACTAAAACTCAAAAATACAACACATTGAATTTAATAAATGCTCACCTATCAATTTAATGCCAGTTTGATGTGGTGCACTTTGCTTATCAGTTTGGGCAAGTTTAACAGGTGCTTCTATTTGAGAATTAAACCAACATTGCATGGAATTTCTTTAAAGTAAAATTATTCTCAGCCGACATAAAGACCTTATCCTGCTGATTGGATGTCACAAACCAATTCTGGCAAAAGCCACATGCCATTACCATTTAATGTATATTTTTTTAGTCCCTTTAAGGTTTAAGCAAAGCACTAGATGGAAAGTGCAGGCTTCAAATTTACGGGATACATTTGTGAACTTTCTACACAGTAGAGAATGCAAAAAACAAAAATATTAATATATCATCAGTATAGCACTTTATAATGATTTCAAAAAGAAATTAGCGAACAAAAAGATAATATTTTAAAAGAATTAGTCATCGAAGACACCAACTCACTAATACAAATAAAGGAAGATATTCATTACAAAAAATTCACAAACTATTTAGATGTATTCAACAAGTTCAAAAACATTTTCAGAAAACATAACTTCCTCTAAACAAATACAGCATTAAAAACCTTTGTAAAGATTCAATACCAAGTGACAAAATGTCACACATATATTAGATTAATTACAACTGTGATCAAAATGGATGATTTTGATCATTGACAAAATAAAAAAAAAGTTTGGAAACTCATAAATATTTTGGAAATATTTATTATAGCCCATTTGTTGTCAAAAACTTATGACACTGATAATAGAGCAAAATTATTGAAACTCATTAAGAATTCTTTAAAATTAGCAACATGGAAAAAAATTTTATCATTAAAATTAAAAACTGTATAATGAGCTTTGAGATTTTATCACTGGATATATTCAAGTTCCTCATGCACCATCAGAAAGCTTTTCCTCTAGTTGGTCTACTGCTACTGACAGGAATGAGTATTGCCAAAATATGTCTGTGTAAAAACATATATGGAGTATAAGTGTCACAAAATTAACTCTAATTATTAACTTTAATACTCTACTTTTGATAACTAATAAGAAAATAATTCATGAATTCATCTGCCTGGAGGTCCATCTCTGTTGGCTGATGTTTTAGGCACATTTACACAAGAAAGAAAAATGTAAGAAATTTCATTTAGTTAATATACACTGAATTCAGGTAGAAAATATGAGACAAAAATGAGTAAAAAAGAACCACCAGTGACAGAAATAAAAGCTTAAAAACTTACAACAATTATCAGCAAATGAATGAAATATGTAACCTAAATCTGGACAGATACTAATCAGCTCCAACAACTTGCAAAATGTTATTGTTATTTACATACATACCTTTTCTTTAACATTTTCAAAGGAAGATGGAGAGACTACAGAGAAGCACACCAAAAAGACATCAGTTTGGGGATAGCTGAGAGGACGCAGCCGGTCATAGTCTTCCTGACCTGCAAAAGACATGATTATGACAATGCTGCTAAATTCAACCACAATGCATATATACAGTCATTTAAAAACTTTTTTTTTCCAAATTAAACGCTAAGGTAGAAATATTTTGCTTACCAGCTGTGTCAAAAAGTCCTAGAGTGTATGGTTCCCCTCCAATCATAACAGTCACTGCATAATTATCAAAAACCTTTAAAAGGAAAGAAAAAGTACACATAAGATCATGTCTCAGAGTTCTAATTCTATTTCTCCTTACCTTACCAGGACTGTAAACAAACTGGGCTACATTCTTCTTCAACCCCTTGCCCTCATTGGTTAAAGCTATACAAGCAATTAAGTGTGGCTTGCTGAGCACAACAGAAGCCCTAACACATGACAGATAAATTAAAAAAACAAAACAAAACAAAAAAAAAACACCTGTAAATTAAGCTTTGGAAGCACGTAAATTTACAGTAAAGATATACTCTAGAATAGTGAACTATGATAAGGAATAAACTGAAGACCTTTTCTAATCTCTTTACTGAGCACGGTCAAGCGCCAAGAAAATGCACTAGTCAAGTTGTATGTGCTCATGTCATTATGAAGCAAGCTTTAACGGTTAACCTGAGAAGTAATCTCCCACCGAGTTATTTTATTTGTTTTATTTACAGACACTCTGTAACATTTCAGGTCATCAGGATCCCATTTTATTCAGGTGTGAAATGGCAGACACATTTGCTCTCTTCCCTTAGCCTCATATATGGGGTGAATGCTTGCTACTCCCATTTTTAAGGAACCCTCTAATTTTCTTTAATTATATTCATAAGACTAGTCAAACATTTTAATCTAACCTGATTATCACACCAAATTTTGAAAAACTCTATATGTAAATCATCAATTCTTACTGCTTTATTCCTCCTTAATTTATGAACCAGATTATAAGCTTTTTCACAGGAAAAAGTCTACCTAATTTTTTTCTAATAACTGTTATATAATTCCAAAATTAAATGTTCACCTTCATTTCCATAATAATACATTCTGAATATATCTAAGCCATTTCTTTGCATTTAGAGACATGTTTCTTTTTCACACCCTACACACACACTAATTATCAGTTTTCCAAAGGTGTTGTCCCCCATTTAGATGCATCCTTTGTTCAACTTCAAAAAACTATAACTCTCCCCCTCTCTTGTTTCTTAGACTCAAGTGACAATCTATACCTCTTATATAACTGAACCATGGGACCCTTATCAGATATCTTACTCTTCTCTCTCCAATCTAATAACTGCATCTTTATTAAGGCTCTCATCTCTCTAATTTCTTCTCAAACCAGGTATCATTAACTTTCTATTTCCATTTACTTCTAATAATCATATTTGCCCCAGTCCATTTACAGATAAATTCATATAACTTAACAGTTACATCACGTTTCCCTTGAGAAGTAATTAAATCCATTCCATACACACACAATTCAGTCATGATCAAATCCAATATAAAATTCCTCAAATTTCTCAGGAATATACTTGTACTATTTTTACTGCTTCCGAAGTCCTCACCACAACACCCTGAAACCATAAGCGGAAAATGCGAACTTGCACCAAAAAAGTCCATTATCTTGATATCATAAACTTTGCATACAGTATCATCTCTATATAAAATAACCTCTATAACACTCTGCTCACAAGCATTTGTATTGTAAGTTTGCCGGCACCATCTTTATCCCGAACAACCATAATTTTCTACCCTATCTTTATTGTGCCTAACCCATACTTTGTATAATCTTCTCTCCCTACTTCAACCAAAATACCTAATTCTTTATTGTTATGAAATCACTCAAATCTCATTAATTTTGTTCCATTTACTTGGACATGTTTCAAAGGCGATTGCCTCCATCTTCCGCTCAGTCCCACTGGCCGCTTACCAGTGTGGTATTAAGATGTCGCTCTATGACTTTAACGAACTTATTGATGAGGTAGCTGTTGTTTGGGAGATCAAAGTTAACCAAAAATTCTTTGTTTTTGTTTATAAATATATTTTCCCATATTGTTAATTCTATGGGTTTTTGAAGAGTTTTTAATAGTTTTGGTTCCTTTTGGAATTTGTGATTTTTTTTTGGGGGGGGGGCCAAAAATGGTCTGCCATTGCTGATTTTTCTGTGTGTTTATATTTAACATTTCTCATGTGTTCCTTAAAACATATGGTAATATTTCTTTTTGTTTTACCTGTGTATTTCATGTCACAGTCTTTGCAACCAATTTCATAAATGCCTGATTGCTTTCCTGGTGGATTTTTTTCTTTTGTGTTGGTGTTTTAATTGGTTTTTTAAATTGAATTTATTTACTGGGTCAATGATGTTTGCCTCTAAAACTCTTCTGGAATTTTTGGTGTGCCCATGGGGGGAATGTGAATTTTTTATATATGTAATCTCCTTTGTAGCCCTTTAGTGTGGTGATGGTGATGTGGAATTTCTCTATTTTCTTGTTAACAATAATTTGTCATATTATAATATATTTCACTGTGAAAATTCCCGATACAAAAAATTACCTAATTCTTTAATTTTTAACTCTCACATTCAAGCTCCATCAAAGGGTATTCCATTCTTTTATTTTCTAATTTAATTTTCAATTTTTGAAGAGTTTGGGTTGTAAAACTTGGAATTCAAGGACAGATTGTATATTATACCAATGTACAAATCCCACTTCAAAATTAACACCCACATTAACCCATTAATTTCAGACTTCCTCTCCTTTCACTATGTTTATCAAAGCATTCTTCAATAACAATCCAAACCCCCAAAGACACTACCCTTAATATTCTTCCTCACACCATGTCTGCCTATAAAATCAAAACCCTGCTCTGTAATATACTCATTACCCTCTAGACATGTTTCAACTTCAGCTAACAAATGGATCTTAGTCAGCAATTTCTTAAAGAAATCCCCATCCTACCCTCCGCATATTCCTTCACAGTTCCAAAACCTAAGTTTCACCTTCTCTCTTTCTTTCTCCACCTATTGCAAATCAGAACATTGTCTAAAAGTATCCATCCAGTTTATTCTTGCTCCTAAGCATTCTCCTACTATTGACTTATTATTTGCTGTTCCTTGCACACCAACACCAATGTCAGATTCACTACACTCTTAAACTTCCTTCTATCTGCAACAAACTTTCCCTTAGCACAGAAATAATACTGAACAAGCTTGATTCCACCATTACTGCCCTGTGATGATCTGCTCTTCACCTACTTTCAGCTGAACTGCTAAGGCCACCTCTTTCTTGTTTGTCCAGAGAAATTTCTGTCATTGGTAACATCCTCCTCCCCACTACCCCTTGACCTTGAGCATTCTCATTCACATCTGTCATCGCATTCAGTTGGCTTACTGCTAGATCTGCATTCATTTTGACTATTGGACTTACTGTTGTTTTTGTTTCCACCAATTTCGTGGTAACTTGACATTTCATTTCCTCCACTTTCCCTCTATTAAAGCCCCTTAGATCCATTTCAAACTGAAAATGGCCGGCCTTCTACTCAGAGCTATAAGTTACATACATACACCTGCTTACCAACTCTAGTCTTCATCTGTTGTAAGAGTTCTCTCTTTAGATTTCCCAGCTCCAATGATAGGTCTCTATCAATAAATATATTTATCCCTTGTAATTTCTTAGATTTTTTTCTTTTCAATACTTCATACACATCTTATGTAGTTGCAAATCTGACCACTATCATCCTTCTTCCTCATTTTTACCAGCACAGAAAGCCTAGGCATTTTCCCATCCATTCAACACCATCAACTTCCAAAATCTCTCACTTCTTGAAAGGACCCATACTCCTCTTTTTTCCTCTACTTCAGATATTACCAGTTAAACTTATATTTTTCTTCTAAACTGTCTCTTCTTTTGATGACCTAAACTTATGAATTCATATTCTGTTTTTCAATTATTATTTCTTCATTAATTTCTTTCCCTACATCATTAATTTTTTTGTCCAGCCTTTCTTCTATACCCTGCATTTTGTTCAATATTTTCCCCTAAAGCTGCATGATCACCATTTAGTTCAGGATTAACTTCAATGCCTCCAATAATAGTATACTAATCACACACAACAAGAAAACATTTACCATTTCTCAATTCTGAACTTTTCTTAGAACACATTCCACTTCATATTACCAAACAAACCAATTTTCCTCTGTAAATCTCACTGCTTGATCCCATCGTTACTTATACTCTTCTTTCACTTATTACTGGAGCACTCAAAAATACCTCTCTTCTCCACCAATACCGTAGCTCTCCCTATATCTTCATAAAGGACAGGACAGTCAACTCACTGGGATGTTGTGTATAAACAAATAAATGAATTGCTTCTTCATCCTAAAGCACATTTAATAAGAAGGGAATATGCAGCTATGTATGAATGATAGTTCATAAGTCAATATCTGATAACAGATTTGAAAGAAACAATTAATTATGGATCTGGTGAATAAACCAATAAGATAAAATCCTAGATCACAGAGAATTGACAATAAAAGGACAAACTTGAGATATCAGGAAAGAAAGGAGGATAGCACACAATGTGAATAAATATATGCAAAATGCAAAGAAAAAAATATGAAAATGGGGTCTCTTGGTATATGCAGAAAGAAGCAATTAGAAACTATCATTATTCACAAAAGGTCATTAACAGATATTAAAGAAAACTAGGCAATGAGTGAGTTACAATAGTTGCAGGGCAATAAATGAGTAGGCAACAAAAAGAATATGAAGTGCAAACCTAAACAACCATTGCTTTCAGCAAATAGCTATATTATATACAGTTCAATTTCATGACTTAAAGCATATTTCAATGCTTAAGAGAATTTTGGAAGTGCACAGATTTCTCGAAACTGTACGGCAAAAGAAACATTTCAGCATGACAAGAACTGCACAGGGAATGGCAGTGGCTCTTACAAACCCTGCAGAAGAACCCAGCAGTCGTGAATAACATGTGTTAACTTTATGAGCTCATAATACAAGTGATTGCATTTTCAGTTTGCCTTGTGCAAGCTTAGTAGCGATTTTTCAAGTTATTGTCAGGGAGAAAAGAAGGGGGGTTTTATATGGAGTTTTTGCTGCTGTGTAGGTTAGCCTTGGGCTCTGTCCAGTTGATGTTTGCCCTCTTCTGGGATTTTGCAGAATATGCCGAACAGGAGTAAGATGCAGGTGATATCAATTTAAAATACAGCATTTTGCTAATCTTGGCTGTACTGTAGTAATATGGAATAATGCAATTATTTTAATAATAAATACCAATGACTTAAATTCCCTTCCAAAGTGGTTGATTTATTTGCACAGAAAAAGGACCCAATGATTAAGCAATGGATCGAAACTCTGCATATTACTGATCCTAAGTTTCTTGTTCCCAGTCATACATACACTAAATCTGATTGCAACCATAGCATGTTCAAAAGCTACAACAGCTTCAGCAGGTCAATAGCTGATGATGGAAGCAATTAGCTTCCAAAACATGCCCAGTGTTATATAAGTAAATGGAGTTAGTGAACAGTTGGAATACATTAATGAAAGATAGCCACCAAAAAGTTTAATGGAAAACCCAAATGACTAAGCTCAGTTGATGGGGCAATCAGCAAAAAAGCCATTAGTTGTCAAGGAACTGAAATGTGAAGATTTTTAGACTTTTCTGCCCTTTAGAAAAATGCTCTGCAAAACCATAGAAGCAAGAAAAATGAACACCTAGATGGACGGAAGTTAATTGGTTCCATTTTGACTAAGCTAAAAGGAATATTCTACATTACAAAATACTTTTAAACCATAGCAAATTTTAAGAGGTATCTTAGGTTAGAAGAGGAAAATTTCCAGTCTTAAAACCATATCTGGCCTAATGGCTTGTTCTCACCACATCAATTCATTGGGCCTCCTGCAATTTGTTTCTTCTGTATTCCATACATTTTTCACAGAATTGTCTATATCCAGTTCACCTCAAGAAGAGTATCCCGACACTGTTGATGTTAAGGATGAAGATTTTTTTTTTTTTTTTTTTTTTTCCCCCCAATTTGGTTTATTTACGGACGCTCTTTAACATGTCAGGTCATCAGCATCCCATTCATATCAGGGCATGAAACAGCTGACAAACTTTGCTCAGAGGTCTCTTTTTTCAGACTTATTGTGCCGTAAATGTATGACAAGGACTCACAAATTTACTTTCTTTCCAAAGGAAGCCATACTTAGGATTTTTACACCCAAAAAAAATCCATTGGTCCTGGCCAGGATCAACCCCGTGGTCTTGGGTTTAGGAGGAAAATGTGGTTACCACCAGGACCTGACCGACTAGAGGATGAAGATGAGAGGAACAAGTTATGAAGGGATAATAAGCATATGTGTTCTGATATATATATATATATATATATATATATATATATATATATATATATATATAATGAGAGAGAGAGAGAGAGAGAGAGAGAGAGAGAGAGAGAGGAATTTCCAAACAAGTAATATACCCATTTTGAGACTGGGTTATTACTTTTCACAAATGTCCAAGTACATATGTGTGTAAAATGTTAAGTAGTTTAATTTGCATCAGAGCTTTCTTTTCATATCTGTAAACAATCAGAAATTTTGCGTTCCCAGATGCAAAAAGATATATGATGCTTCAGAATACTATCAAGACTGAACCTGAACCTACTGCATGATCATTCTACTCACCTGACAATAAACATTTAGATTGCTTTTTGTAGGAATGTGCAAAACAGAAAGTTGCATCTACAACAAACAGAATATGAAGAAACAAATAGTGAAGTTTGTGCAACTAATATTCCTGTCTCCATTAGAAAAAATATGTTAAAATGCTAAAAATATTTCTGTGGCTTAACTTCCAATGAACAAAGAAGCACTCTGAGTTAAAAACATTTAAAAATGTTGATACAATTTTTCCCTTTTTAATAGTGTTTAATACCGGTTTTTACTACTGAGGCACTACAGGTGGTGGACACTGATGATACATGAAACTGAATGATTTGTTCAGAAAGTTTTTTTAAATTTTTTTTTAAGGAAGGAACTTTCCAAGCCTATGTTTAGGGCAACTTCCCGGTATTTGCCATTTAGGACTGAGGAAAACCTGGAAAAAAAAAACCTTAATCAGGGAGGACTCCTGTTCACAAAGTCCACGCCTTAATGACCTAAGCCACCCATGGCAGGGGGGGGGGGAGAAATTGATACAACGATAAAACACATTTAATGTTTCACTCTCAAAATTAAATTAAGTGTATTTTATCATTGTATGTTAATTTAAATGTTAATCTTACATTTAAATGTTAATCTTCCGACATTCTGTAAACAAATTTAAATGTTTTTAACTCAGAATGCTTCCTTGTTCATTGAAAGTGAGGCCAAAGAAATGTTTTTAGCATTTTAAAATATTTTATCTACTGGAGATTTTATACTCATTTTCACTATATTGATTCCTGAATATTTTAAATTTGAAAATATATTCCTGTGTTTTGGCAAATGCTAGAAAAGTCTAAATTACTAAGTGTTTAGCTGTTAATGGAGACTATTTACTTAATAAAATAGCTTTGATTTCTATTATTGCTGTTGATCTATATCAAGTATATGTCTTATTTAAAACACCCTATAATTTCTCAAAATTTCATTTAGAAAAAAAAAATGGTTTGAACAAAATCTTGCTTAATTTCCTGAGGGCAGGGCAATCAGAATATCTAAAAATTATACCATCTTTCCATTTAAAATTCTGACATTCCTTTCCAAAGCCTCATGATGGAGTGCACTGAAGTATTGCACAGGAAACTTGTAAGTCCCTTCCTCCATACAGTTTAGAAAAAGTAATTTAGTTACATTTATCAATTTAAGATATATTATCTGGTACACTAGTATGCAGATGAGGTGCAATCAAATCATTTGTCCCAGTTTTCTGTTTGGGGCCATGCACTCTTCTGGTTTAGATCTGTGCAGGGCGAGGGTAGAATGAGCAAAAATTGTGATACAGTTCTGAAAATGGTGACCTCAGGCTACTCTGATTTACACCAAAGTCACTCAGTACCACACCATTTTACTTCTAGTTGGGCTTTCTGTAAAACCACCATCCTAATCTCAGGCTTCTGCAACTGCATTACTCAGGCTGTGATGTCTATCACTACTGATATGCTACCATGTATACAGAATGAATTAAACTATCTATCAAATGTGTGCATGCCATTTGACCATAGGTGCCCACAATGACTTTAAATGTATCATTACAAACTCATAACATTTTATCTATCAGAGGTAGTTAAGAATAAATTAGTTTAAATTAGAACTTCTATTAGTGCTCACCCTGCGAGTGTGTATGCATGCATATGTGTAAATTGCATATTTTATGGTAAAACTGAGTTCTATAATTGCCAATTTAGAGAGTATAAAAGCATTACAAAAATCATATGGTGGTGATTGCTAGCCAACTCACGTGGCAATTATATATTACAATTCTGCATTTGGATGATAGGGGAAATGGTATAACATGTTTTAAAGTTATATTCCTGAATTTATTATACCACATGGTGGAGATGAAAATAAAATTGGAATCAATCTCAGGTCACTTTAGTTGAAAGCAAGCAGTCTAATTAGGTTGCTAAGTAAAGTGCAAAATTTTAACAGATTCTTTGCTTGATGCAAAATAACTATGCTAATACTCACTGTGGGGACATATTCAGATGGAAACTTATTGGTTGTATATGAGATGAGGAGGCAGGTTTTACCAACAGCTCCATCACCCACAACTACACACTTGATAGTCTGCATTATGTACCTGCAACAAAATCAATTAAATGTATATCACTTACAAATAGTACAATTAATATATATAACTTTATAAGATTAATGTATATTGCTATCATTACTGTGTCCACTGTTAACAATACATTTCTGCACAATGTAAATGAAGTTGAAGTGCAAAATTTAAATTATTACTGTTTTAAAATATTTTTTCTATTAATGCACTGAATGGAAAGATGTAATTGCAAAATTCTCTTACTTCTTACGACATCACCTTATTCATTATGGGGAATTCCTGATATAAAGAAGTAACAGATTTCAATAAGACATAACAATATTAAAAGATGCTATATTCATAATTACAAAGCTAAAAAAATAGACAGGATATAATACAAATACATATTTAGTTTTCATGCAAGATATGGCATCTGGAACTGATGTGCTTTATGTTTTTCTGTTCCCAGTTCCAAAATTTCAAGGAGATTGATAAGTTTGGTAAAAACACATAGTAAATAATGTATTTTGCAAAAATATTTTTTTTTTTTTTTCAACATTTGAGCTCAATACATTTGGTCCTGTGAAATGCCAATGTTTTAATTTCCTTTATTTAATAAATAAAAAAAAAATTAACTGTGCATAATAATAGTTTACCACACAGATAAAATCTTTATTAGATGAAAATTTCTTACTCCAAGTAATTTTTATATTAGGAAAGAGAAAAAAGTCACATGGAGCCAAATCTTGTAATAGGGTAGGAAAACTGTTTCGATGCCCAGCATGTGCACTTTTACTATCTCAATGTCCGACGTTTAAGCAGAAGGAACTATTTTTTGCATGCCAATCTTGGTCACTTTTGCTTCAACTCACCATGTAAATGATCCAATAATGATGCTTAATAATAGACAGTCACTGTTTTACTCTTTTCCAAATAGTCAATCACAATGAGTCCCAAAAAATGTTGCCACCACTTTTCCCACCAACAAAACGGTTTTATTAATTGATATCATTGTATGATTCAGTTCAATTACAAACTCTTAAAGCCTCACTTACTTTTCATAAATGTTCTCGAAACCGGTTCCATGCATTTATGAAAAGTAAGTGAAGCTTTTAAGAGTGTGTAGTTCAACTGAATCATACAATGATATCCATTAATATGATTAGCTTCACTGTGCAAGTTCCAATTTACATTTATGTAAAAATGGTTTTAGCTTTTTTGGTGCATTTTTACATTTGCAACCCACTGTTTAGACTGCTGTTTTGTCCCCAGGGTCTCGTGGTGGATCCAAATTTCATTTACAGTCACACAATGATACCAAAAATCATTTGGATTATGCTGCAACATTTCAAAATACGATGTTTTATCACTGCAAGATACTCATCTTTACCCATTTCTACAAAATGTTTCACACTGATCACTTAACATAATTGCCATTGCATCTGTTTGAAAAGTTGAACAAAACCATTACAAGAATCATGCTCACTAGAAGTCATGCCGATTAACAAAATTTTCCTGCCATTTCGATGAAATTTACCAGACTTATCAATGCACCCTAGCATATCTGCATATTTTTGCATATAAAATGCATTTTTACATATACTGTGCATATTTTACATTTTAATGATAAATATGTGCAATGCTTACTTTAACATATAATACAGAACAATTATAAATCTGAGGATTGCTGATAGATTCTTCAAACATACTTTTTTTTTAATAAGATGAGAGTTATAACATAGCAGCCAGTCACTTGCCAGCACATGAAACTAAGGTTTATGAAGTTCATGAAATATCTAATGGCAAATATGCTTGGAATACACCATCAGCAACTGTAAGGTACTTCATGTTATTTCTGCATTAAGTGGCACTTTATTAGCCATGAATAATGCTGAAAGATTTAGTCCTCCAAAAGAGCTAAGTTCTATTATATGAAGGTTGATCAATAAATAATGATTTTTTTCATAATTTTTCTATTTATTAATTTTTTGCAATCTGAGGAGAGAGTATTTTCTACAGAATACCCTTAGATAACATTACCATATTAGCCTGTAGCTGGTAGAAGAGCTATTTTATGTAAATGCAGTTTGCCAATGCAAATGATGGTAGGGGAGCAATATGCAACAAAACTGTTTTCTTTTATAAGCAAACCACTGAAGAAACTTTTTCTTGCAAATATTTAATTTCTAAAGATCTTGGAGGCTGATGAGTGGAATGAATAAAATGATGGGGTAAATGAGCCTAAAATCCCTTGATGCACATGTTACCTGTATTCATCTTTGGATAAAGTCCATGTCAAATCAACCAAAAAAAAGCTAATTTTGGAACATGGTGCTATGAATTACTGTTTATTATTTATATTTGAACCTTACGATAAAATAAATAAAATGTATTAAACTCTCTTCTTAGTGAAAATATTAAAACACTCTTTTTAACTCACACTAATTTTATTCCTTGGGAATGAAGACATAAAGTGTGTTTTAAACATTTTAACTTATAAGAGATTTTATGCTTGTTTAACGGTGTTTGATTCGTAAATAGATTAACATTGGAACAATATATTATTTTGTTTTAATGTTGACCATTCATTTTTATTATATGCATTTTTCAAAATACCAACAACCTGCATAATTTGCTAAATACCATTATATGTTGGTTATTTGCAAACCATAAGAGATACATACCTCAGATGGACATCATTTCAAAGCTTGTGTAATTTAATACATAACATGAAATTGTGTGAAAGGGGGGAGAAATAACGTGGATATAAGCCCAAATAAATGGATTAAACATTATCAGAGTTAGTTTGTTGTGGAAACTAAGGGATGGGGGAGTCAGGATTTAGAGGTTTTTATTAATTATATAGAGGAGTTGGAGAGAGCATTTTCACAAGAAGTTAATAGTCAAGTTCATAAATTGAAGAGAAATAAGGCAGTAGGAATTGATGGTTTACCTACAGAGTTTTTTAAAATTTGGTGTGAAAATCCAGATAGACTAACATGTTTAATCAGGCTTTTGGATGTAATTAAAGAGAAGAAAGTGCCAGAAAGTTGGCATATGGCAATTATACACCCTATATACAAAGTTAAAGGGAATGAAAGTAACCCAAACAATTATAGAGGAATTGCATTGTTATCCAATTTTGGGAAAATTATTATAGGAATATTGGCAGAGAGAATTCAAAATTGGTCAAAAGAATACCAAAGAATATCACCCTATCAAACTGGGTTCAAGAAAGAGTACAGTGGATAATATATTTATAATTAAAATGATAGATAAATGTTTAGCAAAGAAAAGAGGTAGATTTTATGCTATATTTACTGATTTAGAAAGCATATGATATGGTGGATAGAGAAGTTTTATGGTATAAATTAAGTAGGAAGGATCTAAGTGGAAATATAATCAGTTATATTATCAAAACGACTTTGTGTCAAGTGTGGCTTTAGGGGGGTTACTAATGCTGTGGTACACGTGAGAGGGCTTAGTCAAGGTTGTAAATTAAGCCCCATATTGTTTAATTTGTGTATTTATGTTTTGGATAGCTTGAAGCAGGCTTGTACCCACATGCCTACAATTAACAATGTAGATATTCCTGGGCTGCTTTATGCAGATGATTTGGTGGTATGTTCAATATCAGTAATTAGTTTAAAGTTAGCTATAAGTGAGATCGATAGGTATTGTGAATAGTGGGGATTGAAGGTGAATCAGAATAAAATTAAAATCATGGTTTTTAAGAAGAGAAATAAATTGCGTAATGATGAGAAATGGTTCACAGCAGATAAAGAAATTCAGAATGTGAATTCTCATATCTGGGCACAAAGTCGAATAGTAATGGAGATTGGGAAAAACAGGAAAGAACTGTACTGGCAAAGGGAAAAATGGTCATGACAGCAACAAGAAAATGTTTATTTAGGATGCCAATAATGAATATCGAGGGGTTTGAAAGGCTTTATTTTGCCTTGGATGAATCATGATAGATTTATGGAGGGGAAATTTGGGGTATAGAGGGATATTTTCTGTAAATTAATTTTGGGAGCCCTCAATAATACTGCAAATTCAGGGGCATTGATAGAGTTAGGAATGGTGTCAGAGGTTTATTGATAGAGAAAGTTTTGAAATATTTATTTAGTGTTCAAGAGCTATTGGTCACTGACATTATGAAAATATGCCTGAAATATCTAGGAAAAAAATTGGGTATAATGACTAATACTTAGTTGAACAAAAGTACAGAACAGTTATTTAGAAATGAGTTAGGAGATTTTTCGTTAAAATTGATATTTTCGAACAGGTTGTTGAAGGGAAGTGAGATCAAGAATGAAGGATATGGGTAGACAAGTTTTATTTGCCCAGATAAGGAAGAAAAGCTCACTAGCATATTATAAGGAATTAAAAGATGATACAGAAAAGGAGAAGTATACACTAATTTGCAAGAAAAATGAAAGAGACGGGATAGCATGGTTTTGATTAGGTGTTTGGAAATTACAGGGAATGAGGGGAGATGTTATTCCAGAAATGTGTCCCATCTGTGGGGAGAAGGAAGATCAAATTCATACACATCTTCCAATGAAAAGCCAAAAACGTTTGAAGGGGAAGTTTAATTAGTAAAAAATGGTTATTGAGGAATAACGGAATTGTATCGAGTAAGATCTTTGAAGATCGTGAGCAGATAAAAAAATTGAGCTTTTATAAAAGATAAAAATGAAACTGCATGGGTCAGTTGAAAGATATGCAATTTAGATCAATTTTAGATGATAAAGAATACCTGTATGATTATGAAAAATGTCATTGGTATGGGAATGGATGGTAGTGAAATTATATTAAATTTATTACGTAAATGGTTAACGTTGCCCAACCTGCTTTTAAGAATGGTGGAGGAAAACCTTCAGTTAAAAGAAATACACTTCCAAGTGGGGGAGGTGACCATAGGAGGTTAATAGCTTTTAAGGTAACTTTTAAAATGTTTTAGTTAGTTTAGTATAGTGCGATATTTATTTTATTCTATAAAAACCAATAACACACAGTAGGAAATGCTATTATTTGATGATAAGACTATAATGGGCGTAATGTTACCATTCTCAGCACAAGAAAAAATTCTATATCGTTAAAACATTCCGAGAATTTAAACATACTGTAATGTTTAAAATATCAACAATATACTTCAGCCTTCCACGTGTGCCTACAATCATTGCTAAAAAAAAGTATTCTTGTTATTTTATCTCAACTTTTAAGATTGTCATTGCTCACCTCCACTTATCCCTCATCATTCTAATTGTAGGTAAGAAAAACCTTTACATTTTTGAACTTTAGCAAAGCCTCTTTCGCACTCCGCCACCCAATAAAAGGACTTCGAAAAAACTCACACACACCAAATTTTAATCATATATCAAAGTATCAAAATAAGGAATTAAAAAAGTTAAAAAGGAAGCCATTTTGATACAATGTTTAATATCCGGTGTTTGACGTTTACAACACAAAATATAGTCATTATAAATCCATTATAATGCATTTCGTTGGTACATTTAAGTTCTACAATAACACATACGCTTATATTACATAGAATAAATATTGTTTAAAACACATTTCATAACTTACAACAGATTCTGGGCGTCGTCAAGTACCTTCTTCCTTATGTACACCTACTGCAATCTCTCGATATAAAGCAGAACTATGACGTGTATAGCCATTGCCTACGGGCATAGATACCCAAAGAGATTACAAGGCCTGGAATGGCGCGAGGTAAACCGCAGTCCGAAATAATTTAATAAACGGCAACTAGAGAACTCGATTTTACGTTGTAAAGTTCATGCCGAAACAAAGGAAAATGTATATGTATGCTTGTTTTTAAAGAGCAAAGTAGAGTATAGAACGAAAAACCATGAAAAAATATCTTAGTGGCAAATAGTAATAAATTACACAAAGCTAAATGGAATAGTAATATATGAAGACTTGCAGACAGAGAAAGTAAAATTCATACTTTTAAAATTTTTCGGCTAAGAGACTTTACTCTAAAGTTCTTTCTCAAATCATGAGCATCTGTGATTGTGCGCGCTATTTGTCGAGAATTGGTTTAAAATTGTATTCCAAAGTATTCTCCATCCCTTTTGCTGGTTTGAAAATGTATTCCACTCGCCTTCCCTTTTTGCTTCTCCCGAGCCTTCCCTTTCGTATCATCTTCCTTCAGCTGTTCCTCCAACACCACTCCCCCCTCATCTGGTCATACTTGCTACCCCTCCACCACCCTATTTCTTCCCCAAATTCGGTTGTGTTGAGAGTATTCTCCATCCCGCGTCTTGAATTTAGCAGACGAATATGCTGTTACCTGTCGTTAATCCACAATTCCAAAACTTGAACACAACTTTCTCTCCCCTAGCCCTCGCATTTTTCATTTCTCTTAACAGAATATTTCTTATTTCTCTTTCTCTCTTCCCGTTATCTTGCTCAATAAATGCTCAATAAATATTCTTGTCCCTTTTAAAAGCATTTTGGCGTTTACTAAGATTGCCAGATTTGTTTTCATCGTAGCGAGCTTGACAATAATCGGTCTTGGATTCAGACCTTTTCTGGCTACCCTAAAAACATCAATTATTTCCCAACCACCAAGCTGTCACTCAAATTTGTCTTAGAAGATCTCCTCAGTAGTTCCCACACTCGTTTGTCTGTTTCTTTGACTCCAAATATTATCCAGTTCGGTTTTCTACTGTTTTCTTCCCCGTTCTCTAAGTATGATAATCTCCTATTGTATTCTTCTAATTCTCTATTTACCTCACCTTCAAAAATTTCCCATAATGATTTCATTATCTTGAAATTTCTTGTTATATTTTCATCCATTCTCCTTTCCATTCCTTTTAAATTTGCCATATCTTCGGAAATCCACTTCAGTATTCCTATGCTTTGTTCCATTTGCTACACGGGATTAAGAGATCAAGATAATCCTGCGATTATAAGTACCACCATTATCAATATGCACATACCACGACATCGTGGCTCTCTGCTCATGCTTACTTTCACTACCCAAGGTGAATCCAGAAATACCAAATAGGCCAATTCTGGCTCTATACACTTTCAGCTGCATTCCCATTCTTTAACTCTAGTGAGCACGCGTATACACATCTCATATAAGTATTATAACAGAATCAACTGTATGCTTAAAAAAATAAATAAATAATAAAAATGAAAATGAAAAAAATGGATACTATGATTCTTTCACTAGTGATTGCACGCAATACACCAACTTTTTCATCATGGAGGGGCATTTCATGTAAGAAGTCAGGCTTATTAGTGCTCCAGTAAAGATTGTTTTAGGTACACACACAACCATAGAAGTGTAACCAGGCCTCTTCCGAGAAGAAGATTAACTGTGGATCTGTTTGTCTATTGTACACATTTTCTAGAATCCACTCACAAAATGTGCGCTTATGTACGGGGTCACCTGGATGAAGAGCCTGTGCCACAATTATTTGAAGTGCAATAATGCAGTAGCCTTTTGCATAGACCCATATGAAATTTCCACTTGTTGTGCAATATGACGAAAGATTTTCTAGGGAAATTTTCTAAACAATTATCAATGTCGTATAATGTTCCTTCGGCGAGAACCCTTCGGTACATTTTTGGTTTCTTAGGCTGGACAGTACCAGTTTCCTGACATTGTATCAATCAACGACAGCCGGAAACAGGTGCGCTACAATTGCGACAGTTAGCAAGGTGAACAAGTAGGCAGCCAGGCTTGCTACCTCCTTCATGGGGCAGCAAACCAGTGGGAGCTCGCTCATAGGAAAAACCTCACGCTGTGGGATAAAGCATCACTGATAGCACCATATAACTTTTTGTGCATGATGAGGATTTTTTTTAATCAGTTCATAATTTTCGTGCTCTAAAGATTATCGAGCCCAGGCTTGCTTGTATTATTATTTGAACCAGATCATGGAGATGGTAGTATACATGAAGTGTATATTGATTTCTTGTTCAGTTTGTGAACCTATGGTTCTGCAGATGTTATGTTTGCTTCTGTTCTTAAGAAATAAAATGCATTGAGAGGAGTTTATTGTACTATCACCTTCCTCTATAGTAGTAGATTTTTCTCTGAAGTTGAAGTAGTAATAATTAGATTTCTTTTGAACTGTTCAATTTCAATAGTTTGAATGTGATAAAAGTTCACTTTCTTATTTATTCAAGTTCATCCTGCTTCCATCTGTATAGATTATGTTTCAGTCTTTTGATCTATTACAAATTACTTTTTAGTAATTTTTTTAGAAGTATGCAATTGTGGCTATTTGCTATTAATGGGTGCATTTATCACTTTGTAAAAATGTAGTTTTTAATGTTTCATCAGTAGAGAGAAAAGTTCGTAAAAATATTTGCTCTATATTTATTAATTTTACTATTTAGTTCCTTAAAAATTATTATTCTAATAGTTAAATATGCAACAAGCCTGTGGAGTGAACGTGGTGTTTTATTTGTGGAAGCTTTTCAGGTTTTCTTTTTCAGTTCTGTGATTATTTTAGTAACATTTATCTGTTATATGTCTAAAAAGTTAGATTGGTTTCTTTAGCTGTATAATAAATCTGGTAGGTATATTTTATGATGGCATAATAAGGGGGTGGCATTTGTTCTTAAGGTACTAGCCTTAGTTTCCCAACTTCTTCCTGTAAATATTTTATTAAATCAAGATTATATCTGGCTTGTTTACGATGTGCACATTTGATAATAGTGTAGCTGAGAAGCAAGTAACCAAATCATTTAGCACATCTATTGCACTACAGTAGTTAGTTTTAAGTAGAACTGATCTCAGAGATACAGCTTGCTATTTTGGTAGTGCACAAATCTGTAGGGCCTAAATAAAACAGCACATATTTTTTCATATATAAAATAATGAGTAATAGATTATGCTTTCATTTCTCTGTTCAGATATGCACACAAGAGCAAATGGAATGCTAATGCCAACTGGGTTGTCAGAGCCTCAAGGGATCATTTACACGAGCTCTCTTTGGTCTTCGTAATTTATCACAGGAAGTGGATATTCCATGGTCACAAAGAGGCCACCAGTGTAGCCCGGCATCCTTATCATGGATTTTTTTTTTTTTTTTTTTTTTTTGCCGTTGGGGGCTCTGATGGAACCATTCTTTTCTGGCATGTTGGGTAAGCATTTGCAAATAACAAAGTAATGGATATTGTTAAGCTGAATCCAAAAAATACATTGCATTCATAATACTCTTGATTTCCATGTGTGGCAGATCATTCTGCCATCTAATATTTTGGTTTCATAAAGCTGTATTCTGCGTGAAGAATGAACTACGAGGGCTATTTTTTTTTTTTTTTCAACTTCCGATGGGTCATAACAAAAAGATAAATATGAACCACGAAATAGCTTTATTACCAGTCAAGTACAGTCAAGTTATTTTTCCACAGTCACCGTGAATAATAAGTCATTTTTCATATCGATAGATGAGCTTTCCAATACCATCTTCATGGAAGGTTGCCGCCAGCGTATGGAGTTTGGTCTTGGGGGGGGGGACCCAGCATGCACAAAGTTCTCGATATCCTAGGTGTTCTGTAACAATCGTATTCAGAGCTGACCTTGAAATGTCCGGAAATTCTACAGACAACTCACTGATGGTAAACCTCCGTCTCTCTCGAATCACTTGATCAACTCACTGAACAATATCTTCACTTGCGACAGATCTGCGTCCTTGTCCACCTTCATCATGAACATCAGTTTGGTCTTCTTTAAATTTCCTACACCATTTGCGCACAACATCCTCACTCATACAGTTTGCACCATAAACATTGCTCATTTTGCGATGAATTTCTGCTGCACTATTCCCTTCTGCCTGTAGAAAACGAATGACGCTCCGCACTTGGCAGGAGAATCAATCATGCCGGCGATGTTTAAGTGCCTGTACTCAACTCTAACTGATATATTGAACTTGGCCTTGGTGGACGTTATGGTGGAGTAGTAGCGCGGTAGAACAGTGCGCAGATCCGCCTCCTTATGCTTGTCTGGTCACGTAGCAAAACGATTGGAGGTTGAAAAAATAAAAACTCATATTACAACACGACAAGAAACAGGCAGAAGCAAAAAATAAGTGTCATTTTTTCTTTTTCTTAGCAGTGTATTAAGATGTTTAACATATCGATGATAGAATTTCTAAAATTATTGATTTAATCTCATAAGCCCTCTCTCACTAAGCATTCAGGTTTGCCCTTATTTATGATAATGCTGGTCCTTTTTAAAACGTAATGTTGTTTAAGAATACGTTTGTTGAGTTGCCTTTATAGTGAAAGAGTTTCTTATTGTTTAGATTTCTCACAAGCCATTGGTGTAAAAGAACTAACGGCTGATGGGAAATAATGACATTAACCTCAGGACAAATTGCTTAGAGAAGTCCTCTTGCAGGCACTACGATATGGAAAATAGGCTCAGTGCGTGTGTGGAAATTCCACAGATCCTGCGTGTCATTCATGAAGCTTCACTGTTGTTGATTTGATTTATTTACGAACGCTCTTTAACATCTCATGTCATTAGCGTCTCATTTAATTCAAGACGTGAAATGACCGGTAAATTTTCCTCAGAGGCCTTTCTTTCACGCTTGAGGTTCTTTACATGCCATATATCTACAACATGGGGCACACGGCTTTACTTCCCTTCAGAAGGAAAATATACTTAAGATTTTTACGCCAGAAAACAATTAATCTAATCTGTCCGGGATTACCCGCGGTCGTGGGTTTAGGAGGCCAGTATGGCTACCACTACGCCACCAGGATTGACACCCCTTCATCCCGTTGCCCACAAATTTCATAACAACTCCACCTTAGTCAAAGCATTCTGCTCTGTTAAGCCCGGACACAACGAGAATATGCCTAGCCCGTTCTCTCCATACATTCGCAAAAGTCACTTAAACCGCACGTCTCTCATTTATACTACAAAGTGTTGAAATGTTCAGGTTTTGCGTCTATAAAAATCTCTCTCTCTCTCTCTCTCTCTCTCTCTCTATATATATATATATATATATATATATATATATATATATATATATATATATATTGCAAAAATTATTTAAAGGTATTTGTGCTTCAAAATTAAAGGGAGGGCTCTTGCCCTTGTGCCTTTTAGCGCGAGCCGCCACTGCTATAACCATTGTGTTAAAAGCGTATGCGGTTAGAATAACATTACAACTTTGGTTGTGGAAATCTTGCAATATTTAACAATAGATATATGCTGCGAAGTTGATAGTTGAATTGTGTAATATATTATCTGCGTCAACAAAGGAAAACTATCTATTCATTTAAATACAGTATCAATGCATGGGGCGTTAAAGAGACAGTAAGCGGTTATTTTAATCCAACAAATTAATGTTTAACTTTTAATGTAAACTGGACAGTGTAGTTTATGTTTAGCAGAGAGAGGGGAGAATGTTGTATTGTGCTCCAAGCTTTTGTTGTTGCAACATGTCTAAATGGAAAAAGCAAGTAATTTACTCCGACACTGGATTTATTATGCATTCCCATTTTTCAACAAATGGAAAGATAATATTTTGCTTGGTTTGTCATACACAATGGTAGTGACAAAAATTCACATTTCGAAAAGCATCAGGATTCTAGCACCCATGAAAAATTACACAAGAAAACCAAAATTATTAATGCGACCGTTCATTCCATCGTTTATGACAAGTTCCACGCTTAACCTTTTCAATATGAAGTTGTATGATGCACTTGTATTAGCAAATGTGCTATGGAATGTATTCTAGTTTCCTTGATGATAATAGTGATTGCAAAGCATAAGAACTACTTGATGCACTTCAATAAGAAAACGCTGGATGGTTGGATACCATAAGAGCCGACGTACGGTGCCTTTTGTGTTGATGAGACCATGAACAGCCGCGTCGTTAGGTTCCTAATGTTGTAATCGCTAAGCTAGAGCCAACAGAAATGCAAAAGCCGCACTCAAACTATTGTAAAGAACCAGAGAAAAATCACATCACTATAGCTTATTTCATTAAAGATGAAAAGTTTTTCATCTTCCTTACTTATCGTGCCGCTTACATGTTTAAAGTACAAAGGTTCTCAGTGTTTCTGTGTAAATATTATCCACGTTACGCGTTTATCCTAGCGTTACATCGGTTGGCGGAAGAAGTAAGAAAAATATTCCAGAGTAAATGAGATCGTTTCACCTTCAGAGAAAAAATTTATTAAATCATCTCGCATTCAACCATCAAGAAAAATGCTGCCAGAAATGAAACTTCCTCTAAAGCCAATACTCGCTGGATAACATGCTTGTCAGCCGCACACGACTGAGCAGATTTAAAAAAAAAAAAAAAAAAAAAAAAAAAAAAAAAAAAAAAAGCGTAATAGACAAATTCGAAATTAACAAAGGTGACTGCATCTTAAAGGCAAAGAGGGTCTATAGGAGGGGGAAAAGAGAAAAGAAAAGAAGAAGAAAAAAAAAAAACACTGCTTCCCTTTGCATTCATCAAAGCCAACTTTCTGATTTTACTGCTACCATTAACACTTAGAGGATATACCTATTCCATTGAACAAAGTAATTAAATGAAGCAATATTAGAGAACGAAGTATCAGGGGAAGAGGGAGAGGGACACGATCTCTTTAAAATCCTTAAATAAAAAATATCGATTACAGCTCTTCAAGAATACTCAACTAAAGAATCATCTTGAGAACCTACGGCAGTGGCATCGATGAAGTATGCACCCATGACTTCAAGTTGTGTGGAACGAAGCTTATCAGGCTATAAAAATTTGTTGAAGGACAATTGTAATAATTCATAGTCCACCTTTAAAAAGTATGCACTTTATGTTGTAATCTTTCACTGAAAATTGAGAAAACAGGAACAATGATTTTTTTTCTTTACCCAATTTGTTTCTTTGTGTTCTGCCAATTTTTAATATATCACGGAAAAGGATTTTGTGACTCATTTATTTGCAACTTATTTCATTTTAATGCAAATATTTGTCAGTTTAATACAGATGTGACAGAAAAAATAAAATCTTAAAAGAACTAAATCAACACTTTATAAAGCCTAAAACAATGGTAATAAAATCTTAAAATCTGGGGTATATTATTATATATTTCATTTATATAAGACATGTTCAATATCTTGGAGGGTTGCGCAGTATAGGAAGAGCTGAACAATACAACTTTACTATAATTCTCTTATTCTCTAGTCGGTCCTGGTGGCGTAGTGGTAACCATATTTGCCTTCTAAACTCAAGATCGCGGGTTCAAACCCGGCCAGGTTCGATGGATTTTTTCGGGCGTAAAAATTGTAAGTATGGCTTCCTTCGTAAGGGAAGTAAAGCCGTAAGTCCCCTGTCGTACATTTACGGCACAATAAAAAACCTCAAGCCTGAAAGAAGAGCAAAATTTGTCGGCCGTTTCACCCCCTGATTCGAATGGGACGCTGATGACCTGAGATGTTAAAGAGCGTCCATAAATAAAATAAATCAACAAATCAAATCTTATTTTACTAGTTCACTTAAAGCTATTATGCCTATTTCTTCACTACTGTTCGAGCTCCTGGCTCTATATATATTACCAGCAACTTGCCTTATTCACCGACTCTCTGGAGCACTGAAAGAATCTCCTACCAACTGAGGGAGGACCCAAAATTGGTGTCTGCATGCCTTCCAGTAACCAAAACTTCACAAGCATCCTACATCATGCACCATATGCAAAATTTAAGTCCAAGAAACTCAAGATTTATTTATATTCAACATGCTGTTTTATTCTCCTCTAGAACAAAGAAGGGAATGGAAACAGGGTGATGTTACAATAAACATCCAAATATTCTCTATATTTTCTAGCAGAAATGTTTCCTTTTGTTACTTAAAATGTTTTCGTATGAAGAGAATGATCTTTCTGTCACAGAGTGGTACCACAAAGAGGTTATGTCATTTGCAAAATAAGAACTGAACTGTTTTTCAGATTCACCAAGTAATATACT
Organism: Metallyticus violacea; assembly: GCA_030762175.1. Classification (NCBI taxonomy): domain Eukaryota; kingdom Metazoa; phylum Arthropoda; class Insecta; order Mantodea; family Metallyticidae; genus Metallyticus; species Metallyticus violacea. The sequence goes on along the minus strand of CM060840.1, from coordinate 96,589,461 downwards.
GTTAATATCCTGAGGTGGATTTCTGGCTTCAATTCCTTCATCTTGTGATATGGGCTTTTCCCAATTTCTCCAGGTACTTCTTTAGTACTTCCAGGTAGCAGTTTCATATACCTGCAGCGAAGAAGTTAGTGGCATCCGTTTTCTTCCAGACATGTGATTGCAGCTGGTATTTTGCTAAAATAAGTTCTAATAAACACTAATTTAGCCTGGAAGCCCTTACCATTACAAGCATCCACTGCAGCTTCATTCTTATCCAAAGCTTCCAACACCTTTTTTAACCTTCTAGATGGTTACAATATACAATAGATGAGCATATGGCAGGATTTCAGAACATTACTGAGCTCTTGATGTACCTTTCATGAAGACTTTCTTCACAGAGAATATTAAAGCATTCATTTCAAGAAAGTTTGCTCAAATTTCTCCTGCTAATCCATGAAGACCATTGCTAGACATGTCACATGCATTGCCTTAGGATAAAATATATACAAAGCTTTAGTTGCCTTAATCACATATGCTACCATGTCCATAACTTTAAGCAAAAGTTTTTTCTAATTTTTCTAAACAGGCCAAAGAACATGTATGCATCAAGAACAACTCAGGTAATTGTGAAGTGGTGTGTTTCTTCCAGTGCTGTGGAAATAATAAGATGGAAGTGTTCTGGTTCATTTTCCATAAGTTTTTCCATGATGACAATGGCAATTACTGTCCACATGAATCTGTCCTTTCATCTACAAATAGCCATATATTTGAATCATCAATGATGTCGCTGATTTCTTGAAGTACCTAAATATAAAAATAAATACATTAGAAATAATGAATAAAAAATAACATAAAGTCCGACTTAAAATATACACCATTATAAAATTTTACCTGTTTTTGTGACAATTTTCTGAATTAAATAAGCTTGCATAAAGAGGTTAAATGTAATTTTTCCTTAACCTAGATCATCCGGAACGTTTCATTTGTATATTTTTCCAGGGGGTGTTTCATCTGTAATATTTTCCCAGGGGGTCCTTGGAATTTTAATTGTTTTTTTTACAGGAGTGCTAGCTAACACTAATGCCTTCTACAGATCCGCTGCTAAAAATTTTAATTTCTTCAGTTTCTTGTAGAAAATGCCAATGTTAAGATTGACTGAACTTTTAATAATTTTTCCAGAGTATTATTTTATGAGCTGGTGTTTGCAAATGTTGTATAATATGAAATTTTGTCACAGGGCACCTATAAAAAATTAATAGTTAAATATATATATATATATATATAAAAATTAACAGTAATAATAAAAGTAGATAAGGATAAAACACTTAGATAAAGTCACACTTGTCTAGCTTCTTGCCATTGAAGAACTCCAGTAGTTAGAAATATAGCAATTTCAAGTGTGATTTAATCTAAGTGTTTTATCCTTATCTACTTTTATTATTACTGTTAAATTGTTACATTGATAATAGTGTTATTTTATTTTTATTTGTTATTTATTTTATATTATAATAATAATAATAATAATAATAATAATAATAATAATAGTTAAATTTTAAAAGCCATAAATAATATTTAAAGGACATCCACAGCTGAGTTGTATTGATAATTATGACATATAATACAATAAACTCATATTTTTGCCACAGACTTGACAGAGTACAGTTTTGCCATTTATTGTAAATGTAGGATTTCCATTAATCCACTGTTTAAGCAAATATGTTTCACTAGATTTCCTTCGGTCTTCTCTCTGTTCACTCACAATTATAAAATGACAATGATCAGCAAGCTGCTAAGGATTAAAACTACAGAGAAATAAACACTTAAGTTGAAAGGCGAGTTCCAACTGCCAATAAACTGTCCATTGTTGATGAGTATGTTCTTGATACTTTCCATTTTCGCATTGTTTAGATTGTTTATTTGTAAAGATTTGTCTTTGTCACTACCTATTGCGCAAAAGGGAAAATATTTTATCACAAAGAAATGCCAGTTTTGAAGTAAAAATATTTAATTGCCTTGATACTTGTATTTTCATTAAATTTTATTCTCACAGTTATGGAACAATTTTTATATTTCAATGATGTCTAAGTATAAAGTGTAATTTATGCAGTCATTTGCAAATATTTATGGTTATACACAATCCTCAAATATGTATTTATATGCACTATAAAATTACCCTATTTATTCCCCATAGCATGAAACACATTACTCTCATATATGCTTATCTTTAACTTTCAAAGAATAAAACATACTATTATACAAAAATCCACCTTCTAGTCATGATATTACTGCACTTAATTCAACACATTTTGTATTGACCATATAAAATACACAAAAAACAACTACATATTATACTGCACTTAATTAGATCAATATCTCAATAAGAAATTAAATTTTTTTCTTTTGTTTTTGCACAAGTAACAATCATTTGTAACTGCATATGCATATATTAAAACTTGCAAAGAATGCAGGGTGTGAGGAAGGAGGCAGAAAGATCTGCAGGGCAGTTCAAATGCACTTTGCTTGTTATAAAAGAAATAGCAATCAATCATTTGTGCTATTTCTTTAAATGATTCATAAGAAAGAAAGTAACCAAATTACGATTTTATTCATAGTTTTATCCAAGATTAATTATATATTTTTTTATATTTGCAGAAATAAACACTTTTTAGCACTACAAAATATAAAACAAGAGTTCAATTACATTTTTAGTTTAGTTGGTGACTAAAGCCTTAATTACCATTCCCCAATTTAGAATAATATTCTTTTCTCTTTTCTGACAACAGCAAATGTTACATATATGAGAAGAAATTCTATGATTTCTCCATGTAGAGATGCCTACACACCTCTGATATATGAATATCAGAAACTGGTGGAATACCTCCAGGTGGTACAGTCTTACCTTCCAGAGTAAGTGTATGAATATCTCTCACTGTGCACATATCATTTAGAGGAGGAGTCATTGTCAGATTGATAGCAGGATATACTACAGATGCAAAGAGAGCTATGGCTACTCCCATATGTACTGGAATAGCCACAGCCCAATATTTCTGTGGCCAATATGTAATACCAATCGAATGAAGCCACTCAGTTGGCACAAAGGCCCATATTAGATAAAGGGCAAATGCAGTGTGACATCCAAGGTATAACACAAAGCCATATACTGCTCTACTTGGAGTTGGCGCTGGTGTGTGTTCTGGCATTAGTAGTAGCTGTAAGCTTCACTTATTGGTGGTCCAAACTTATCCATTGCCTGCATCACTAATAGTAAATTATCCAGTACACCATTTACTGCTACTCGTAACTGACGAGCTTCAGATGCAGATAGTTCACTGAAACAATAATGATCAATCACAATGGGTAACACAGGTTTCATGGGAATCCTGGTATTTTTTTTTTTTTTTTTTATTAATTTATTTACGGACGCTCTTTAACAGCTCAGGTCATCAGCGTCCCATTCAACTCAGGGCGTGAAACGGCCGACAAATTTTGCTCAGAGGCCTCTCTTTCAGGCTTGAGGTTCTTTTTCGTGCCGTAAATGTACGACACGGGACCCACGGCTTTACTTCCCTTCCGAAGGAAGCCATACTTAGGATTTTTACGCCCCGAAAAAATCCATCGATCCTGGCCGGGTTCGAACCCGCGTTTTGGGAGTAGGAGGCAAGTATGGTAACCACTACACCACCAGGACCGACGGAATCCTGGTATGCACTTATGTATCAAACAAAATATTAATGCTCATTAAGAACTAAACAATAAAACTCATATATAACAAAATACATAATATCAGAATATTCTACAACTTCTGCTTCAGTTTTTATATTTATGGGAATTATTTGGTGCTTTAATAACTTATTTATATAAATTATTTGACCAAAAACGTTAATCATTCACTAATATTATTTGCATATTTACAAGCAGAGACAAGGCTTACTGCACATCGCTTGGTGCATACAGGGAACTAGAGAAGCAATTTTGCAGCAACTGGACATCCTCTATTTTAAAATTCCTGGACATTCCAGAATTGAAGATGAGGTTGGAATGAACACTTAATACTGTATTTTCCCCCCATTGCTAACCTTGGATCTCCAAAGACTGAATGGAAGGAACTATACACACAAAAGAACATGAACTTGTATGATTTACTGATGGATCCCGCATTGGGATACAATCAGGCAGGTGCAGGCATATATGGCCTATCTCCAAGGACTAACATCAGTATCAGCATTAGTAAATACTGTACAGTTTTTCAGGCAGAAGTACTTGCTATCGTAACTGTGCCTTTAGAGGACTTGAGAATGGTTACCATGGTAAACAAATTCTCATCCTCTCAGATGGTCAAAGTGCTTTAAAAGCACTTTCCTCCAACCAGGCAATATCTAAACTGGTATGGGAGTGTCTAAGTGCCCTATCTGTTTTGGTATCTCACAACATGCTTGAACTGTGGTGGGTGCCAGGGCATTTATGGAAATGAAAAAGATCATTTGGCAAAAAGGGTGTTTCTTTGGCCCTGAACCTGCAGTTGTAATCAGTACATGTACTGCTAAGACCACAGTTAAAACATGGATTGGGGACAACAACAACTAAGATGGCAAACCTATCCTGGACAAATGCAAGCTAGGAAATCAGTCCCTGGTCCTAGCAACACTCTTTCCACATCTCTTCTAAAATTGGAAGGAAAGTAGTTGCATTAATTACTGAATATAGTCACTTCAGGAATCATCTACAAAAAGTGCGACTCTATAAAGATGAACCCATTTGTATAATGTATAAACAGGATGAGGAATCTGCCTTGCATATCCTATTTGAGTGTCCATTCCTGGTAAGAAAGAGACTTACTCTTTCTATAAACATAGCAAACCTAGAAACGAATGTAACATTGAAATCAAAATACTGCAACTTGCTCAAGGAACAGATTTTGGGAAACAATGAAGGCTATGGGGTAGCACAATAAGCCTTATAGGCTGATGTGCCTGAGGTTATTTAAACTCCATTAAACTCCCCATTATCTAATCTAATAATATTTGCAAATGATTAAAGTGTTTATATTTTGGAGAAAATGCAAAACAGTTCAAATGATTCTATTGTTATGGCAATGAAACAAGTTTCAAAATAATAGGTTAATAACTAATAAAAGAAAAATACACTGCTTTATATTTTCACCAAAAATAGGATAAAAATCTTATGTGTCCCTTTTGGAAGCAAAATTATATGGCATATATAACTTATGCGATTTTCAGAAATAAAATTTGGTTAACATTTAAAATGATAACTATGTATATTTTCACTGTAGAATAATTTTAGGCGACATATCATACAGAAAAATAAGTTTTAAACCAAACATACACATAAAAAGGCCCTGCAAAAATGCTTTGTAGGTAGCAGGTAATATGCAAACATGCTTTAAAAAATCACAAATAATAGTTTATCAATGTTAGTTAAATGAAACATTTAATGTAACAAAGGAAAGGTATTGGTTTGAACACGAATCTGTCATTCAAAAATTATACATTGACTTCCCTTACAATACTGAAAGACTTTGTTGATTTGTTTTATTTACAGATGTTCTTTAACATCTCAGATCACTGGCATCCCATTCAATTCAGGGCGTGAAACAGTCAGTAAATTTTGCTCAGAGACCTCTTCTTTCAGGTTGAGATTCTTTATCGCGCTGTAAATCTATGACAATGGACCCATGGCTTTAATTCCCTTCCAAAGGAAGTCATACTTAGGATTTTTATGCCCAAAAAAAATTCATTGACCCTGGTCGGGACTGAACCCACAATCTTGGATTTACGAGGCAAATATACTTACCACTAGATCACCAGAACTGACTCTGACTGACAAAGAGTGTAATATCAACCATATATCATACTATTTAGTATGAACCTTTTGGCCATGGCCTAGTGGTCGATTTATATTTTTTATGACCTGACGTTTCGTCCAACACTGTGGCGGACATCTTTAGGGCAATAAAATAAAATGTCTACTTGACACTCAGCCACTGATTCTAAGAATAACTGAGGTGAGAGTGAGGCTGAGATTTGGGAAGTGGAAGGGGGAGTGGCATGGTCATTGTGGTAGTGAGTAGTGATCAACAGCAGGAGTTCTAACAAACTTCTTAAGAGTAGGAATCCAAATTCTGTTATGTTTCATACCTTATTATATTACTGCACTGTTTAAATGTATTTAGATCATTCTTTGTCTTCACAAATGTAGATGAGGGTCTTCTACAAAGTAATTAAGACAGCAAAGAGTATCGCAATAGCACATAGAGTAAAATAAACAAAAGAACACCTTCAAAATCACATTCCATAAGCAAGATGTTAAATGGCCTTGAATTACTGACATCAGTATGACATACCTACTACTACCAAGCATAATGTACCTACTACTACCAAGCATAATGTAGCACAAGGTAATAAACAGCAGCACATAATTGAAGGTGAATGACTGAATTTTGATGTTAAATGCATGATTTTCCAGTTTTGTTTCTTGATTACTGACCAGAGCATGTATATAACCATATGCACATCAAATTAATAGTACAGTTTCGAACAGAATGCAGAAGTGGACAAACCAAACAATTTTATTGATAATAATAATCATTCTACAAGTATTCATGCTGATTCTGAGATCCCTTTCATAAAACTTGTGTATTATGATTATGATTCTTCAGAAAAATCCGCTATGTTCTTGTCAACTAAGAATTCATGTAGCATTAATTCTGGGGAACCAAGAAAATCTGAAAGTACTGATATTGAAACACCATATACCTCTTCTCTCAGATGTGTAAATAAAGGAAGGAATCAAAACTATAAGAAATTATGGATTACTGATTACATTTCAGAGGATGATGTATTTTCAGATTTCAGGAAATCATGGAAGCCAGAAGAGGCCAAATTGGATGAATTCTGTATGGAAGATCCACGAGGAATATGGTTAGCAAGGCTTGGTTCAGGAAAAATGTAAAAAAAGAAAGAAAAAAAAATAGAGAGAGATTTTCAAAACAAATTAGGGTGAAAATTGATAGCTCTTCTGTATATAATCAAAAAGTAAAATTCATCTCTTGGGTTGCTAATAATTGTCTCAATATGTATTACTCAAGTTTAAAAAGAGATGACAGAATAATGATTCATGAGAAATACTGGGATTTGTGAAACAAAGGTCGACAAAGAGACTGGCTTCTGTCTTGTATTAAACTTGAATAGGAAACATAACAGTAACCAACTGAATACCTATGAGTATGTAATTCCATTGAATGGTGTGGAAATAGATGTGTGTCAGCAATTTCTTTTAGCTACTATGGATATTTCTAAATGACAATTGTATAGAAGAGACCATGCAAATGATCTGAAAATTACCAAACCTAATGTCAGAGGCCAACATTTCAAACATTTGGGAGGCCTTCCCTCCCAAAAAAAAAAACTATAAGAAAGATGCGGATATTGTATCACAGTTCATAAAAATATTGCCAGCAGTATTCACACTTTGTAGAAATCAATCAAGTAAAAAGCACTTCCCAATAGATCTGAAGAATGTGGCATACCTTTACAAGGTTTATAAGAAACAGTGCAATTTTCTTTCTCCCATAAGAACACATGTTGTTAGCCAAAAAGTTTTTCGTGGTATTTTAAAAACCAAATTTAACATAGGATTTCATTTATTGAAGAAAGACAAATATTTCCAATTGGAGATGTTCAAAAGCAAAGAGACAAGTTCCATTTCTGTAGAGGAACACAGAATGCAAGAAATGCATTTCAAAGAAAAAAGATTTAGTTAAAGAAATTTATTTGTGCTAATTTGGACTTGCAGAGAGTATTGAACACTTCCCTATGACAACAGTATATTGTATTATTCTTGAAAACACTCAATGTACAATGAGACAGTGTATGAGAATGGAAGTAGGAATGAACTTTGTTACATTTGGGGACAATCTGGTAGTCAGAGAGGAAGCAATGAAATGTGTACAACTATTTGAAAATGGTAGATCAAGGGGAAGATGTCAAAGAAATATCTCTATATGCAGATAGTTGTATCAGTCAAAATAAGAAGTGGCAATGCTAAGCATGTTGTGTTATTTTATACAGAAACCATAAAATATACAATTTGTAAAAACCAGTTTGATTCCTGGGCATACATATATTCCTGTTGATTCTGTACATGCAACAATCAAAAACTTCTTAAAGAATAGGATGGTATGAGATTCTTTTGAGTGGTCAACTTTAATAAGAAATTAAATGCACATAGTTTATCAAGGAACTATGAAATTATAGAAATGACTCATTGCTTCTTTAATTGGAAAGATTTTTCCTAAAAATTTCTTTGTTCAAATGCAAGAACAGTGAGCCCTTTAAAAATAATGGACATGAAAACAGCTCTTTTGTTAAGAAAGGGAGATGAGACATAATATTGAAATAAACTATTTCTATCAAACTACATTAATCTTGCCAATAGGAAGAGGGTTAAAAGAAATAATATGAACTCAGATTATCAAAGCCCCTTGCCAATTCTACAGAATTACATCTATGCTCCAAAGGTATACCAAGTAAATACTATTAACTCCTTTCATTAATCACCAAACACTCAATTGAATATTTGCCAAAATAAAAAAAAACATTAAAAAAATCCAACATGATAGAAATAGAAAAAATGCAAACAGTATCTCTGGATTCGAAGTTCCAATTGGAAAAATTAGAACAGGCAGTGAAACACTAAAAAATAAAAAGCAACCAGGACCAGACCTTATACATCCGGAATACATTAAGAATCTTGGAATAAGCATAAAAGATATTATTGAAATTGTTAATAAAATATGGTTTCAACAAGAGAATTTGCCATCAAGCTGGTGCAAAGCATTAATAATACTGATTTTAAAACCAGGAAAACTATAAATGAAACAAAAAGTTACAGACCTATATCATTGACCTCAATTCTGGCAAAAATAGCAGATAAAATGGTAGTTAATAGATTAATATATTACCTTGAAACAAACAACTTATTAACAGACAAACAGGTTGGATTTGGAAGACAATATGCAACAGTTCACCCAACGACAAGATTAATAGAGGATGTGAAAAGTAAACTAGCTAACAATATGTCAGTAGCTGCAGTATTCATAGATTTTCAAACAGCATTTGATCCAGTATGGAAAGAGATGTTAATTAAAAAATTAATACAAATGAATTGCCCAAAAAATATAATTAGATGGTATAGAAGATTCCTACAGCAAAGATGGATTGCAGTTAAATGGAAGAATACAATATCCAAATACACCCAACTCAAAACCGGAGTGGCACAGGGTGCAGTGTCCAGTTGGTTTTTATTTAATATATATATTAACGACATGCCAAAGACTATAAAACAAACCAGAATAAATAGTGCATAGTATGCAGATGATATAGTAATATGATCAGCTGAAAAAAATTATAAGAATGTATATATCAGACTAGAAGAAAAAATAAAAAAAAACGTCTTAAACTAGCAAAATGGGCAAAATTAAATAATATGACCATTAATGCAGCCAAAACTAAATATCAAGTCTACACTATGAAACACTTTGATGAAAGGGAAAAAAACTTAAAACTTGAAATTAATGGAAGTCAAATAGAATATGCAGAAGAAATCAAATATATGGGAATAGCACTGGACAGGAAATTAAAAATGAAAGACCATGTACAAAATATCACACAAAAAGCCATAAAACAAAGTAACATATTGAAAAGATTAGCTGGATCTAAATGGGGCAGCTCAATGGAAGTTTTAAATAAAACATATAATAGATATATAAAACCAGTACTAAAACATGGATGTGAGCTACTATTAACAGCAACAGAAGAAAAATTAATAAGATTGAGAAATGCCAAAATCTATGTTTAAGACTGATAACAGGTGCCGTAAAAACAACACCAATAAATGCACTTCTGGCTGGACCAAATAATAATCCAATGAAAACCAGCTTTGAAACACAAGCGGCACAATTATACATAAAATTAAAAACAAACCCAAGTAAACATCAATGGTTTCATCAACTACTACCCAAAGAATACAAACTAAAAACACAGATCACAAATAAAGCTTACTTAGAGAAGAATTACAATTATTTAAACCTGGCAGAGAAGAACATCCCACATCCCTCAAGAACTAATCCAATGGATTATATTAAGATAGTAACAGATAAAAAACTGACAGAACAATTAAATAAACAAGAAGACTCAACAGAAGTATGCAGAACTATAGGACTTGAATATTTACACAACCAATTCCCTGAAACAGACCGAATTTATACAGATGGATCTGCAGACAAACAGAGAAATAATGTTGGAAGTGGTATATATTGTAAATATTTCTCGCATTATTTCACACTGCCTAGACAATCCACATGTAATGAGGGTGAAATGGTGGCAATACAACAGCGTTGGAACAGATATACCATAGGACTGATATAAAAGAAAATAAAGTAGTGATTCTTACAGACTCAGCTTCAGGCATACAAGCTATAGAACGATATGATAGTTCATATTAATCTTACAATGTAAGGGACCGTGAGATAAATTTTCAACAAATAATACTACTGTGGATACCAGTACATGTGGGAGTGATAGGTAACGAGAATGCAGACTTTCTGGCCAAAAAGGGGGCAGTGCTATATTCAAAACCAATAAAGCCCTGTGGATTGAATGCAAAATTAAAAAATATCAAAGCGATCATAGAACAAAAATATCAACATAATATTCAAGTGGAAATATCTAATAAAAATTATTCTAATATAAAAGAAACAGTACAAAAAATAAAAAATCTATCAAGGAAGGAAGCAGTTGCTCATTTTAGACTGGCCACTGGACATGATTGTCTGGCTGAACATCTACACAGATTCGGTTTTATGAATGATAACACATGTAGGATCTGCAATACTGACGAGATTCTAAATGGAGAACATCTATTGGAATGCACAGAACTATGGAAAGCTGCACCTGATAGGAAAATACACAAATTATATTGGCTGGCCAGGGAAAAATTGATGAATCAAAATCCTGCACATTAGATCAACAACAACAACAACAACAACAACAACAACAACATATTTGCCAAAAACTGATGAGGAGGAAGAATAAGTTAATGTAAATAGAATTTTGATTAATCTCTCTTCCAAACATAATAACATACTCTATTTCTATAAATTTTGTGTGTATTTTGTAACTTTCTTGCATTAATGCATTAGAATTTTTCACATTACAATTCAACTTAATTATTGCAACTATAACTGAAACTGTACAGTTATATCACATTATTATTAAAATCCAAATCATTGATTTTAAAATGTATTAACACTTATTTACCTTGAAACTAAATTTTCCTTACCAAACATCCAAGGCTACCAAAATTCAAGTAAATATCTCACCGAGTTGACAAAATGATACTCTTAGAGTAACCAGTATAACATCTTAAGCACTAGTCTTTAGAACACAATGCCTGCCATACCATCTTAAGTAATTATAAGATACTGCACCAACAATGTAATTAATGACAAAAAAAACTTAAGAACCTTTTCAGCCACTAACAATCAATTTCAAGAAACAACACAGATGTACATGCAACTGTGCTTCTCCCAACTGCATAATGGTATAATTTTATTCAAATTGGCTTAATGAACTGTAAGAAAAACATTTTTTGCCTTTTGCCCATTGATATATATCTACTAACTCCCTTATTTTGCAATTTATACCACAGAGTTTCTCTTATCATTCTATCCTATGTCTCTTATAGATCTATTAATATCCTGAAGTGACTGCCCTAAAGCACTGATAATGGCAATTTCCAATATGACATTTCTTAATTCTGTTGCTGAGAAAGACAAAACCAGAGTTGCATAAAGTAAGTTGGAAATCTCAATATTATCAATAGCAGGCATATGCATGTTAACTGCTTTCAACCCTTCCATAATGTCATCTATGAACAAATTAAGCAGATAATTGAAATCATTGCATGATTGAGTGGAACTAAACACACTAATTGCTCCACTTACTTGTCTATAAATGTAGAACAGGTTTCACGAACCCTTGTTCGCATCGTCAAATAAATATTTCTAGTTAATTGAGAACAACCTGTTCTCGAAACCTGTCTACAATAATGACAAGTAAGTGAAGCATAAGAGTGTGTAGTTCAACTGTATCATAAAATGTTTTGAATTATATGATTGGCTTCACTGTGAATGTTCCAATTAACGTTTTAGTTAATTTCTAGTTAAATTAAACAGAACTGCATTCAACTTGCAACTCTGCATAAATCCTGGTTCTTCTTCTGTTATTAGCTCACCATATCCATATTTGACACAAAAGATATTCTACTGGTGCAACTCTTGCATTATGTCAACCATTTCTATCCTTAATTTCTTCATCTTTAGTTTATATCATAATGTCCCCCTTATAATTTTGTCATTAGCTTTTTCCACATTTACAAATGCATCATACACCATGTTTCACTGCGAAACACTTATCAATATTTATCAATATTTGTTTTAATAATAATCACATAAGCCATTGTACTTCTACACTTTCTAAATCCTTACTGTAATCCTGATAATCTATTATATTCTCTCTACCCAACATTATATTCTGTCTGCCAAAATATCTGTAATTGCTCCATTTGACTTGGAATGAAAATTACAAGCTAGATGTTTGGTTCCTGTATTAATGACGCATGTTTTGATTTCTTTTATCTAGGACTGTTGTTATTGGATATACCCTAAATACTGGAGGAATAGAATTCTGCACAATATTGCATTATTTGAGAACAGTTCCATTCACACTGAGCTTGCTATTTATAATGTTTTACCAAAACAAACCAAGGATTTGCAATAATGTGCATCCCAGTGAACTAATATTGTTAGGATTTGTTCGGTTCATGGTCAGCAATATGTCAAATGCTTGAATGGAATGTACAGTAATAAATTATAACCACAAATAAAGTGAAATTTAGATCTTAGTGATTTATGCATTATAGAATTTTTTGATATTATTTATAAAAGAACAATGGAAGAATATGGAATAGATGCAAAACAATAACACTCATATACAAAACATTAACATATGCCATATCACAAGGGTGAGATCAGAACCTATTAACACAGGTGTCAGACAAGCAGACAGTCTCTCCACAATCCTATTCAATGTGTCTAGGGGAAAGTGATCACAGAATGAAAGGAGTAATGAATAAGCACAAAATTATAAATGAAATTAGATTAGGCCATCAAAGGACTAGGATTAAAATTGAATGTCTTGCATGCTCAGATGATATTGTATTCTTTGAAAAAATCTATAGATCACAACAAGACAGAAGTTCTGAAAGAAACAACAATGAAGATGGAGCTATCCCTCCAAAAACAATGAATCCAGGTTATGTAATAGGGATATGTAAGAAAAACAAAACCATAGACAGTAGTTCGGCATGTAAAAAATTTGTATGTGGTTCTTGTATAATCAAAAGCTCAGCAAAACGTGTCACACGAATATATCTGAGAATGTTTCAATGTAACAGCTTTCTGTATAGAGATAACCCGTATTTGTATAACTTGGTACAAATAATTTATTGTTACTACATAGCACAGAGCAAACTCAATACATGTAATAAAATATTTCTTATTTTCAAGAAAGCAAGCACTTATACTTGAAATAAAAAATAACCCCTCCCCCCCCTTTTTTACTAAAAACCATTTAGTCAAAGATGAGCTATAAAAGATGAACAAGAGAACGAATGAACAAATGTGCGAATGCATCATTGAATTACCAACAAAATAAATGAATAGATAAAAGGACCTGGGGACATAAAGTGCTAAACATATGTGATACATGAGCAAAAACTATGACCATAAAAATATCTGAAACCAGACCTTCAAGCTGGATTCGAACCTGGTTGGTAGCTCAAAAGCCATATTGTTTCTTCTATATCATTACAGTTCGTCTGGTTAAGTTAGAAATTTCATTGGCCTGAGTCAGAAGAGCACTTAAATATGTGATACCAAGCAGACACCAAGTATATACAAACTCACTCTGGAAGATAAATGCAAACTGGATTTGAACCTGGCTTGCAATTTAGAAGCAAAATTGTTTCCTCTATGCCATCACCATCACAATAGGTTAGAAGGCAATAAGGAAAAAATTCCATAGTTTACAGTGAGAAAAATAATTAAAAACGCATAAAAAAAAGTAGTAGAGTCACTAGTGGGCATTTTAGGGGATAGATGAAGCTCGGGCATTCTAGTTTTAAGAACCTTTTCATTCATTTTTTTCCTTCTTTTTTGCAGTAGTTATTACTGTAATCTCTTGAACACCTTCATTATTCAACACAACTGATATACTTGCCTAACTCAGCTGAAATAATTTCTACTTGTTGCAAAGTTTGTCATGCACTCAAAGCTTGTTCCTGGGACATTCTATTTGCTAAATACCAAATCATATGCTTCTACATTGTATACATGCTCACATGGTATGTATGCATATATAGTCCACTTCCTTCTATTTTATCAGTGGTACAGATCTTTGTTATTAAGCATTGTATAGTTATGTGTTCCCAAGGATATTACCTCACATTATGATGAACTAATTAAGTGTATAAAGATTTTTCATTCGCCATCCATTTTTGTAGCATTCCCAATTTATAGCATAAGGAACAAGTGATGGTCCAATATCATTAAGTACTAAATGCAACCTTCTCAATATTTTACAAATTAATGTAAGAGAACATTTCTACTGAAAACTGCACATTTTTGCAACTTTTCATTTAACATTTTAATTTTCAAGGAAGCTCTTAAATTAATATATAAACATGTCTTATTAGAGAAACCAGTCTGAATTTTGTGATTATGTATCAAGTATTCTGAAGATAAGAAACTTTGTACCTATGTTTCTATTGCCTTTATTGTAATAAACACTTTTTGCATAGTGCACATAACACGAGGGGTATGTGTTTAATGCATGTGCTTTAATCAAGAAACTCTACTTGCAGATTAAGAGCAAGAGAGGGTGGAACATTTTACTAATTTTCCATACTTAACATAGGAAAACATTTAGGCAGCAAAAGTAACTAAATGAGCAAATCCAGTGAGAGAAGAATATCTTTTGGAAATACTTGTAAGGTTCTGTGAGCATAATTAAAACTGCATTCACACAAAATGAATACTATACAGGAACTGTTGGCAAAATATGTTTAGAGACTCTTATGAACCAGTGATGCCACTTGTTTATGGAATTGATAATATTCCAAAGACAATAAGCTTAATGAATGGTAATAATGTTAGATGAAGTGTAGTTTGATATGTTAATGATTAAAATTTACAGATATGGTCTAAGAAATTTGTATTGATACTGTATAAGATCAAGAGCAATTTTGTTTGGATATGTATGTAAATGCTTGATGGAAAATTCTTATTATTGGTACTGGTGTTGGATCAAGCGCAATTTTGTTTGAAAATGTATATTAATGCTTAAAGGAAAATCCTTATGTCTTGCACAAGGAAGAAAGTAAATAATGTATAATGCTTATATCACAATAAACAATTTTCACAAAAATGTCAACAGTTAAGAATGAGATTTACAATAAAAGAACTTGTGATTATGCTGTTAGGTGATGACTTCTGCAGATATGGTTTCAATAAGGGAATGTAATTACACATTATACTAATTAAGAGGTTAGTATTAAGTGACACTACTTCACTAACTGATTAATTTATCATGTTTCAAGAGCATGTAAAATTTATTCTTAATTAGCTAATGAGTCAATTTAATACTCTTATGCTCCACTCATGATGCGGACAAAAGCCTGTGAAACATGTTCTGTATAATTCAATGGTAAGTGGAGCATAAGAGTATTAAATCGACTCAATAGCTAATTAAAAATAAATTGTTATATTAAGATCATTGTGTGAATCAGTCGAACTAACACTCTTTTGCTCCACTTACTTGTTTAAATATGTAGGACCGGTTTCACAAAACTTTCATTCACATCTTCAGCCCCTAGTCGACTGGAGGATAAACTGCTATGCTGTGGGAATGTGTAATCTGCTCTGGTGGAGGTGCGATGAACTTGAAGTTTATATTTTCATCACCGGAAGTGTTGAAGTTCATTAAACTGTCTTTGTACTTGTAAATGTAGATTTTCTCCCATGTTGCTAATTCTGTAGGTCCTTGTGCTGATTTTAATAATTTTGCTTTATTCATATGTCATGGTTTCCTGTCCAGAAACGATATGCCACTGCTGATTTCTCCAACTGTTTGTACTTTATGTTTCTGAAATGTTCTTTTAACCATGTGCCTATGTTTCTCTTTGTTTTACCAATGTAGATTTTTTCACATTCTGCACAACTTATTTTATCCTACTCTTTTCTCTTGTGCAATACTGTCATTAACATTATCATCAGGAGATTTTTAACATTAAATTTTTTTACAGGTGCTAACCTGATATTGAAATTTTTAAGAATATTGTGAAATTTTTTTGTAGCCCATGGATATGTGAATTTTTTAAAAATTAGCTATCTTTTTTTGCAGAAAGTGTTATGGTTTCTTTAATAAGTTTTTGCCTCTTGAATTTCTGTACTTTTTGTGTACTAGTTCTTTGTCATAACTATTTTTAACTGCTGTTCTTTTTTATTTGTTTGTATTCTTTATGGTATTCTTCTTTGCTAATTTTTAGGTTAACTAGCCAATGAGATAAGGTGTTGAAAATTGCATGTTGGTGCATTACAGGATTAAAACCATCAGCTTTGATGTGATTGTTTGCATGTGTATTCTTTCTGTATATTCAAAATTCCAGATTTTCTCGATGTTTCATTATTTTTATGTCCAAGAAAGGTAACATGTTATCTATTTCAGTTTCATATGTGAATGATATGTTTTTATCTTGTAAATTCAGAAGTTTTATGGCATCATTAATGAGTTTTTTTGTTAACTATGGAAAATATATGGACATATCTGTAATATATTTTAAATACGTATGGGAAAGCTGAGTTAATATGTGTTTCAAAACAGTTCATGAAGAGGTTAGCTAGAAATGGAGGCACTTTCAGCAAAAAAAGATAAGCTAATTTTTAAAAAATTCCCACAACATCCATGGGCTACAAAAAATATCACAATATTCTTAAAGATTTCAATATAAGGTTAGCACCTGTAAAAAAATTTAATGTTAAAAATCTCCTGATGATAATGTTAATGACAGTATTGCACAAGAGAAAAAAGCAGGTATTTATACAATAAGTTGTGCAGTATGTGAAAAAACTCTACATTGGTAAAACAAAGAGAAACGTAGGCACATGGTTAAAAGAACATTTCAGGAACATAAAATACAAACAGTTGGAGAAATCAGCAGTGGCATGTCATTTCTGGACAGAAAATCACAACATATTGGATACAACAAAATTATTAAAATCAGTGCAAGGACCTACAGAATTAGCAACATGGGAGAAAATCTACATTTACAAGTACAAAGATAACTTAATGAAGTTTGACACTTCCGGTGATGAAAACATAAAACTTCAATTAAATCTGTCGATCAACACTCTTCATGCTTCGCTAACCTTAAAAATATCCAGCCGAAGATGGAGATAACGTATCTTTGAAGCCAGTTCCGTATATTTTTAACGTTAGTGAAGCATGAAGAGTGTTAGACAACAGATTTAATTCATGTGAGCTTCACTGTATTAGTTCCATATGAATTTTTTAAAGTTTTTACAATTTTTAAAAATTTTTAATAAAACTTCAAGTTCATCACACCTCCACCAGAGCAGATTACACATTCCCACAGCATAATGGTTTATCCTCTGGTCGACTAGGGGCTGGTGATGCGAACCAAGGGTTCGTAAAACCAGTCCTACATATTTAAACAAGTGGAGCAAAACAGTGTGTTCGACTCAATGATTTTAACATATGAATAGCTTTACTGTGCAATGTTCCAATTAACAATTTTAGTTTTTAAGAATAAATTAATTGCATCAATGTATTAGTTCTGACACAAAATTAATTTTAAATTTAATGTTCTGATAAATTAATCACTTACTGAAGTAGTATCACCTACTACCCACCTCTTAATGTGTATAATTAATCAACTTCACTATTTTTAATTTCTATTAAATTTACAATGCAATTACATATTCTTACCAAAGCTATGAGATTTATTTGGAGTCTTGAGTTTTCTGAATGATTCACTTTAAAGAAATTGTGGCCCCATTATGCCCAGACATTTTCTAACACGGCCTTTCAAGAATGGTGTAGCTTGAACTATTCTTACTCATTTTCAGAGTTTAATGCCCAATGTGGAATGTCTGCTAACATAATTAAATTCACTCTCTGTAAAACAAATTAATCATGATGGATATTTTCACAATAGCTGGCAGGAAGGGGGGGAAAAAAAAAACTCCATTGCTTTACAAATGCTGTAGCTATATACAGGTGCTCACCCTCTCTCCCTCCTTCTCTCTACAAAAGCATTTCAAACAGGGTTACAGCTCTTCCTGTAAATGCCCATGAAAACAAGTTCCTTTTTTATTTACATTTTCAAAAATTGCAATTGCGTGAACTTGGGATTAAAAACTTAAATCTAAAACTAGCCTAGGTATCTTAAGAAATGTAAAGGTTCTGATCATGTGTCTTCCCTAGAATAATTATGGTAATAACTGCTGGTATTTTGCTGCTGGAACAAAATTTTAATCATACACAATAAGAGCATTTAAGCATTTAACAGGAAGATGGGATAGCAGTTCTGCAAAGCACACACGAAAATAAAATCATCTTAACTTTATCATTCTGTTATATTACAGCAACTTTATATTACAGTTCTTATTTTAAATTATAGGTAAACAGTTCTTGTATACAATACATTATGCTATAATCTAGAAGAATATTTATCTCTCTTGTTAGAAAAACCACATATCTTATTTAGAAATGCAGTTAATGGTAAGCGAGCTCAGAAAATGCACTAATATGGTTTCACATACAATTTAGTCGGTTCTGGTGGTGTAGTGGAAACCATGCTTGCCTCCTAAACCCAAGATCGCAGGTTCGATCCCAGCCAGGACCGATGTATTTTTGGGCGTAAAAATCCTAAGTATGGCTTCCTTTGGAAGGGAAGTAGCCGTGGGTCCCGTGTGGTACATTTAAGGAACAATAAGGAACCTCAAGCCTGAAAGATGAGGCCTCTGACCAAAATTTGTCAGCCGTTTCATGCCCTGAATTGAATGGGACACTATGACCTGAGATGTTAACGAGTTTTCATAAATAAACCAAATAAAAAAAACGTACAATTTACATATCAGTATAACATTTTTGTTATTAGTGATTCACAGTAACTTCATCATTCAGTTTGCAACAAGGCTTTGAAATCAATATTGCATTGCCTAAAACATTTTTTTATACTTAATAAGATGTACATTTAAATATGACTAAGTTTAGGATAAATAAGTGAGCTGGTATGCGTAAAAACTTACATGGAAAGAACATTGTTATTTAAACTAATTTCTTTTTTGACTAAGCTTCTTTTTGGTTCTGTATCAACACGTAGAACATCATATGCTATTTCTGCTTCTCTTCTTTTAGCAAATGGAACTGAAATGTTACTGAATTACAGTTAAGAGATCGCTTAAGATACAGTTCTATGTGGTGGTGGTGATGGTGATGATGATGATCCTTGAGACTATACTTATATGACATTCTGAGGTAGAAAATATGAATAACAAAAGAAAAGAAAATAATAATAAAAAACAGACAAAATACAAACCAGCAGGATAAAAAAAATTAAAATAAATTATGATGATAAAGTTAATAAATAAAAATAGGATTGTTACAAATCAACAATACCTTGTTTAGCAATAAATTACAATATCACCATAAGCCACAAAACTGAATCTAGTCAATCAGATTTGAATGCATTTTGAAAATAGTAGGTGTGCTGTTTTTGGGCTGCACAAAAAATGTTGTATGCTGCCCATGTAATAAACATCTTTCAGTGAAAGAAAGGTGCCATATGGCATTTGATGACTGCTGGATTTCTGTCTAATATTATAAAGACCTCATATTCCAAAGATCCTGGAAATGAAGATGTCTTCACATGTACTGTCCACAGAATATGGTACCTAATACAGTCCAATTAAGTATAAAATAGGCATTTGATATAGCAGTGATAATAAAGACACATAATGCAATACATAAATTTTGTTAAGATATTATTTCATTTAAGAACTTTCGAAAAATAAGACATTTTTAAAAATTCTGTTGGAACTTACACATTGAAGCTTGTTAAGTGTAAATTATAATTAATCTGTCGTCTAACACACTCTTATGCTTCACTTACTTTTAAATATGGTAGGACCGGTTTCAAAGAGACATCCTCTCCATCTTCAACCAACTTGACGACTGGTATGAGAAATTAACATCTATGAGGACCTGTGGCTCCGTCCTGGTGGTGTTTTTTTCTTTATAAACTGGAAATTGGTATTACATTCTACTATAATGTCGAAATTCATAAGTTGATCCCTATGTTTATGAATGTAAATCTTCTCCCATGTGTCAAATTCTATGTCAGTGTGCTTCTTTTTGTAACTTTATTTCTCTTTTGATGTCATGATTATCTTTCCAAAAACGGTGTGCCACTGCTGACCTATCAATCTGTTTGTGCTTAATGTTCCTGAGATGTTCCTTTAACTGTGTACATATGTTCCTTTTAGTTTTTCCAACGTATATCTTATCACACTCTTTACATGTTATTTTGCAGATGCCCGACTTTTTCTCCCAATGGAACGTTATTAAAACTGTTGTCCTAAAGCATTTTTCACAGTGTATGTTAACAGGTGCCAATTAAATGTTAATATCTTTAAAATTTTTTTGGAATTATTCATAGCTACTGGATGGTAGGTGAATTTTTTAAAAACCGGTCTCTCTTTTTCAGTTAATAGTGTCGTGGTATTCTTGATTAATTTCTTCTTTAGCAATCTATTAAGTTTTTTGTTTACTAAATTTTTGTTAAAACCATTTATAATGGCAATCTCCTGTATATTCTCAAATTCTTTTTGTACTCCTCTTTAGATTGGTAAATTCACCAGTCTATGTATTAAGCTGTTGAAAATTGAGTGCTTGTGAGCTATGGGGTTAAATCATTTGATTTTATACAGTTATCTGTGAGAGTATTCTTTCTATAGAATCCAAATTCTAAATTTCCATGATTATTATTAATTTTTATATCTAAAAACTGCAACATTTCCTTAGTTTCTGTTTCCATTGTGAAGGATATATTCCTATCTTGTATATTTAAAAGTTTCAAAGCATTTTCAACAAATTCTTTTTTCACTATACTAAAAATGTCATCAACATATCTGTGCCAGCATTTAAAATAATGTGGGAAGGTGGAAATTATGTGAGTTTCGAATGTACTCATAAATAAATCTGCCAAAAAGGGGGACAAAGGATTTCCCATTGTGAGTCCTGTTTCCTGTTTATAGAACTCTCCTGCAAATGTATAATATGACTGGCTTATACAAATGTTAGTAAGGTGGATGTATTCTTTCCTCTGAGTTTCATTAATTCCTATCTCCTTTAACCAATCATTCAAAAATGATAAAAGCTTGTCAGTTGGAATACTCGGGAACAAAGATACTATGTTGAAAGACACTAAAATATCAGAGGGTGGAACTTTAAAATCTTTTATTTTTTCTATTAACTGGAACAAGTTTTTTTATGCTTCTATTTTGAAACCTTGGTAGAGCTGTAAATCTGTCTGTAAGCCATTTTGCTAGAAAGTATGTAGGGATATTTGTATTATTAATGATGGGTCTCATGTCCTTCCCCAGTTTATGGATTTTAGGTAATCCATATATTCTGGCTATATTAGGATTGTTTTGCTTTAAACTACGTTTTTCTATGTCTGGTATCGTATGCAAGTCTGTACAGCTTCATTCACTGCTTTTGTGCACTCTTTCAATGGGTCAAATTTAACATGGGCATATTCTTATTTGTTTAACAACTGTAACATTCTGTCAGTGTAATCTTTGTCCAATATTACTATTTTATTCCCTTTATCAGTCTTTTTGTAAATAACTCCTTTTCCCAAATAAGTGTACTTACGAAGCTGTTGACAATGGAGTGGTATATATATTATTACTATATATAACTCCTTTTCCTTTGAGTGATGTAATAATGTTACTGTAATTTTGAAATCTATTCTAATTTCTAGTTTCTCATACCAGTCGTCAAGTTGGTTGAAGATGGAGAGGATGTCTCTTCGAAACCGGTCTCACCGTATTTAAAAGTAAGTGAAGCATAAGCGTGTGTTAGACAATAGATTAATTATAATTTACAAAGATATTATTTATTTATATACATTAGCTTTTACTATTTGTTCAAATTGGCATGAGTATAAGCATCATCATTACAGAATCGACAAGGGTAAATGAGGTTGTTTATACATGGTCTTTGAGTGGGAGGTCTGGAATTAGATTCCTCCAGAAGGGTTCTCTTTCACTAAGGTTTTTTCTAAGTGTCCTCAGTCTTCATATATGGTACTGCGGAGGTACTTTAAACTTAGGTCTGGAATGCTTCCTAAAAATTCTTTCTCAATTTATCATTTCATTTCATGCATCACAGGGTCCATTACCTGTTATGCCTTAACCATAAACATGGATGTTAAACACTGTTAAAAAAATGATAACAGGTTCCTTTAATCTGATTTTCCCCCCAATTTTAGTTTTTTTACGTTTTTGAGAAAAGCATTAAATATCCTTACATACTCTTTATTTCACTATGAAATGTAAATGAAATTGTTATTCTCTGAATGCCATACCCTGAAGAGTTTGTATTTTGAATTTTTGTTACATACTGATATGCACTATGTGGTATTAATGAAAATATAATAAATATATTTAAAGTATATTCATAGAAGAGTCTAAAGACTTTTAAAAAGATTTCTACATAATTTCATATCTAGAATTCACTTTAGAGGCATGAACTCTATCCCAATTCAAGAGATTAAGAACTTCTGTGAGTCTTATTGCTGAAGACTTGAGATGCAGCAGTGTTGTTACAATTTGTGAAGATTGTTGATACAAGAGAGGGATTGAGAAATTGAGATAAAGGAATTTTGGGAAGGAAGCATTCCAGGCATAAGTAATAAGGACTGAGGAAAACCTGGAAAAAGCCTCTGTCAGTGAGGGTGACCCTGGCTAATGATTTGTGCATGGATATAATTTCATTTAAGGTATTGAATCTAATTTTGCAATTACTTATTCTAGAGCTGATTTTGAATCTATAAGAATGATCTATTTTCTTTCTTATTTAAGTTCTATAGAGTAGCTGAAGCAATTTGGACTATTTCTGTATAAAAGTTTGTAGATCCTCGATCTAATGTTAGGTATTCTGAGAATACTTCACTATAGATAGCTGTGACTGACTTTCTTTGGAGTCTATTAATAAACAATCTGTATAAATTTGGAACCATTTATCTTGAGAGTATCGCAGATCTATTGTTTAAAGTAAAAGTTTTAAAAGTTGATCTGATATATCATATTTTTTTAAGACTTCTTCTATCACTTTCTTTCGCTCCTTATTGCTGACAGAATTAAGAGTTGTTATTAAGGTACAAGGT
Source organism: Metallyticus violacea (assembly GCA_030762175.1). Taxonomy (NCBI): domain Eukaryota; kingdom Metazoa; phylum Arthropoda; class Insecta; order Mantodea; family Metallyticidae; genus Metallyticus; species Metallyticus violacea. The sequence continues at coordinate 96,565,869 of CM060840.1, read as the reverse complement.
CACGTTTTTTAGGATAGTTACCTGATCTAGGCCAAAAATTCACCAAGCTGAACTTAATAGCAGTTAATTTAAATTATTATTAATTTAAATAAATTGAAATAAATAATAAATAATATTTATCATAATAATTGTATAGAAAATGATGTTAAATTGTAGAATATTCATCAAGTAAAAAACAAAATTTTTATATAATTAAGATAACTGTATGATTGAGTCAAACTACAAGCTCTTAATGAACTATTCAGCAGTCGATGGTTAGCTGAGGATGCTAACAAAAGGGTTCATGAAACTAGTTCTATATATTATAAACAAGTATGAGAAGCAACAAGAGCATCTAGTTCGATTCAGTCATACAATGATCTTAATTATATGGTTAGCTTCACTGAATTAGTTCCAATTAACATTTTTAGTTAACTTTTTTATATTTCATCAAATTATTAGAGGACTGAAAAGAAAAACAGATGAATTACGAAACAGCTCAATTTGTGACAATATAAAAACACACATCTGCCTATCTGAATATCATTTGAAATCACTATAATCATTACATGGTTATTGTCTGGGAGCTGAAGCTTCATGGAAAAAACTACATAAAGGAGGAGTTTGCATTTATTTAAGATGATATTTGGTATAAAACATTAGATATATAAAAATTTAATTCAGAACTGGGAACGATCCAATTGGATAGCAAAAATACAAATGTAATTGTAATTGTTATTTCTACAGAAAGCATGAAAAACCGGGCAAGCCGAATTTTGGTCGAAAATGAGTTATTGGCACCCAAAAATTCTCCGCGAGGATTTTCACATTGTGAAAAATCGGACAAGTCGAATCCCAATTAGTTGTGGAGATAATGAACTATGTGTGGAACACAGTGTTTGCAGTAACATTGTTGGTAAATCGACTATGCTTATTTTTCACTAACAGAATGCAGACGGGAAAAGTCATGCATGGCCAGTTACTTAAACATTGTCTCCTTGTTTTTCTTAATTAATACAGTGATTCATAATGGTCCTGTTCCATTAAGTGCTGAAAAGAAGAAAGACATCTTGGACCTGTTACTATGGATCAACAGCATTTTTCATGATTACTATAAAATTTAACAGTAGACAATATTCCCAGTACTGACCCTGACTTGGAGGAACTAAATGAAAAAGCATGCAATGCAAACTGTAACATGTAATAAAACGAATATAGGTAATATCTAGTTTTTGAAATTTTGCAATAAGAATTAAAATAAATACATGTATAATGTTTGAGTTAAAAAGAGGTGAATCTTAGAAACATGTGAAATTAAATATTTTAAATCTATTTTATGTGTAATTTTTCAATTTTTTTTTATACGATTAAAAATACGTTCATAGATGTGTAATTCAAAAAGAGTTAGGTATAACGAAATATATGCAATTAAATATGCTTTAATACTCCCCTGCTTACAAATTTGAACATTTTCTAACAAGAAATAAAATAAATGCTTAATATTTGACTCAAAGTGTGCTGTTTAATTTGAACATAAATAGGTAAGCCACCAAAACTGCTATACAACAGAAGAGAAAAACCGATTTAGGTCAAAAACTACAGGACATAGTGAACTGAAAACATTTCTATTTAAAAGATCTTATTTTAAATGCTATACCCCCTGAAACCTGTTTTTTGAACGATAATTCATGATTTTGGGGACAGCTTCAAACTTTGTTTTCTCTCTCCTGTAAAATTTGCTTTTGGAGACTTACCTGGTTTTTCACACTTTCTGTAGATTTATTGCTAACCATTAAGAAACATTACAACTTTCTTGATAAAACTTGTTTGGGGACAGCTTCAAACTTTGTTTTCTCTCTCCTGTAAAATTTGCTTTTGGAGACTTACCTGGTTTTTCACACTTTCTGTAGATTTATTGCTAACCATTAAGAAACATTACAACTTTCTTGATAAAACTTGAAGATGCATAAACTTTTTAATTAAGCCTACGCATGAAATAATTATGAATAGGGACATAAATATTGATTACTTAATGCCAACTGTCAAAATGAATAGATTATAGTACAATATTTTAAAAAATTGAGTCGAGATTGTAATATACACACCACTAAAATTCAATAAAATGGAAGACTAGTTTCGTCTTCCTATCGTCAGTTCCTGGTCGACTGCTGGCCTTGCTGTTTGTGGTAGCCTTCCATTTGATTGAATTTTAGTGGTGTGTATGTTACAATCTCGACTCAATTTTTTAAAATATTAATATTTGACACCACGGTTACAAAAGTTCACTATATTTTATAGATTATAGTGTTTAATCTATTACTGCATATAATATAGTGCACACAATTTACTTTTACACCAGAATACTAGACAAAAAGCAAATCTGCATAGATCAGTTTCAACACTTTCCTGCTATTAAAAAGGTGTTTATTATGATTGCATTTTAGTACAAAGAAACTTCCCACTAGCCTAAAAGCATTAATAAACCATGGTAGTCTGCTCTTAGAAATACCTGTGTAAAAAGGCCTATTATTCTGAAAAGGAATATACGATTAATAATATATTATACTGATTTAAAAACACTGTAATCATTTTATATTAATGTATATGTAAATGTGTATGAAAGTAAAATATGTATTAGCCAGTGATTTGTCTGTTTCTGTTTCTCCGATTTTTGTTGCTTTGGCTGAGTTGTCCTAGATGTTGCTTTTTCATTTTTATGGTAACCATTTATGTAGATGTAGACAATATTTTTGTAAATTTAGGATGTGTGCTACTGTGGTAATTGTAAATGACAAATTTCTATGATCATAAGTCTTTGTGACTTCTTTGCGATTTCAAAGAATGCTCCAGGAACTGAACTGAATTAGCTCTATCTGTTTCAATTTATATTGATTAACATGTAGTTTTTATTTTCTTATCAGAATCATCAATCATCAGAATCATCACTGAGAAAAATAACTTCTGTAGCTTCAGTGATTACATGTAGTATGCAGCATTTTTAAAAATCCTGACCAATACTAGTACAATATTACAAATATAATTGCCTCTATTGATGCAGGACTTTCTGATACTCAAAGTTAGTCATGCTTAATTCTTGATTCTGGGGGATTTAGTTACATTTTTATTAGGAAAGTTGACTTCAAATAACAACAGTTACAATATTTAGAAATGTATTAAACTTTTCATTTACTAGATTACTTAAATAGTATTGATTTGGTTTGATTTGTGTATCAGTAAATATTCTGTTTTTGTTTCTGTCTCTTTCTCATTCACGTTAAGTATAAACCGTGGTTAACGATTTGTTAGTCTCGAGTTAAATCAGATTTATATTGGCGTGACACAATATCTTGAATTTTGTGCGGTGTGTATAAAGTGTACCTTGCGTGACATAGTTTTGTGTGATGTGTGAAGGATAAGTTCAGCCTATGTGCGGGAGTTTTGTGTTGCATGTGGTTGTTAAGTGTAGCTTACATAGTTTAACCTAGTGTTGTGCCCGAGTTTGAGTGCAAAGAGTGAAAATGAGTGCTAAGGAGTGTGATTTGAATGGTAACTGTGGTGCGTGTTGTATAGGAAGGTGAGTAGAAGGCATGTTTTGTGATGGGTGTCAGTTATAGTTTCATTGGACTTGTGCTAAAACTATCATTGATATGGTTGCTACTTCTGACCAGTGGTATCATGAACTTTGTAAATATAAAGTCCTAGTTGTGAAGCAAGAGGAAACTATTCTTGAACTGTGAGAGGAACTGGCACTTGCAAAGATGCAGATTGAGAGCTATTGCTCACCAATTAAAGTAAATCACCTGAATTCAAGGTTGTGCCAAGGAACAATTGCAAGAGGAGAGTATTCTCTGCTGATGATACTACCACTATACCTCTGGTGAACAGATTCAATGTACTTGAAACACTGGAAGCTCACCAGAGGACAAGTCCTCCTCCAGTAGCAGATGCTAAGTCTAAGGGGAAGAGTAAGATTTTGTTGCTAGGTAGTAGTCATGGGAGGAGCATAGCATCCCTACTGAAGGACAACTTGGGTAGCAATTATGATGTTGTGAGCATTTTTAGGCCAAGTGCTGGACTTGCTGATGTCACAAAGGACTTGGAAAAACTACTGCTGATTTCAGTAAGAATGACCGTGCTGTAATTGTTGGTGGTGCAGGTAGCCTTGATAGAGATAATAATTATCAGATTAAGCAAGATCTTGGTGACATCAGCACTAAAAGCAGGCATACCAATGTGAAGTTTCTGGGACTGTTAGATAGGCATGATAGGCCTCAGCTTCATATAAGGGTGCATAGTATGAATATGAGGCTTGAGCATGCATTGATGACACCCACAAACTGCCACATTTGTATGACAGATGTAAATCACATAGGTAGAGATAACTTTACTGTACACGGCCTGCATTTGAATTCTAGAGGCAAAAAGCAGCTTTTGTTCCTTATTGCTGACAGAATCAAGGGTAAGATTCCTGTTGTTATTAATAGTTCAAGGTCCCATTTTTTAGGATAAAGACACCTGGTCCAGGCCAGAAAGTCAAAGTTAATAGCAGTTAATGTTAATTCAAACGACAATCGCATCAATGATAATGATTGCACAGAAAATGAAGTAACATTGAAGAGTATTCAGCAAGCAATAAAAAACCTTTATATATTTCATCAAAACATTAGAGGACTGAGAAAAGTAAAACAGATGAATTATTAAACAGCTTAACTTGTGACAATATAAAATCACATATAATCTGCCTATCTGAACATCATTTGAAACAACAGGAATTATCACAATTGTCATTACATGGTTATTGTCTGGGAGCAGGAGATTCAAGGAAAAACTAAATAACACAGGAGTTTGTATTTATGTCAGGCTGGATATACCATATATAAACATTAGATGTATCAAAATTTAATTCAGAACAGGACATTGAATTATGCACAATCCAATTGGATAGCACAAGTACAAAAATAATTATAATTGCTATTTATTGCTCACCGTTAGGAAACTTTGAAACTTTCTTGATGAAACTTGAAGATACCTTAAAATTTTTATTTAAGCCTAAGCATGAAATAATTATATGTGGGGACATAAATATTGATTACTTAATGCCAAGTGTAAGAATGAATTGACTGAATTTCCTTCTTACTGCATATAATATGGTATGTATAATTAACTTTCCCACCAGGATTGCAAAAAACTCTAGCACAGCAATAGATAATATATTTGTAAATTCAGACCAACTGTCATATTGTGTCTCCATTGATCAATGGTCTCTCTGACCATGATGCTCAAGTAATAGTGAAAAAGAATTCTATAATAAAACTCAAAGAATGTTACAGACATATAAAATAGAGATATTAATGATGCTAACCTCAGTAAAAAGGTGAAGACACTTCAACAAAAATTGTGGAACAGTGTCTTCAGTGCAAATGATGTTAATAGTAAATTCAACAACTTTTTTCACATTTTGAAATTGCATTTTTAAGCATATTTTCCACTAAAAATTAAAAAAAGTTATAATATGTGCAGGGAATGGTTAACCCAAGGAATTAAAAAATCTTGTCAACATAAAAGACAATTATATAATGAACAAAAGCTCAGTAAAGACCCTAAATTAAAATTATATTTTAAAAAGTATTGTAAGATACTTAGAAAAGTTCATAAAAACAGTGAAAGGCCTCCATTACCAAACACTTATCAGTCAGTCAAAAATACAAAATAAAAAGTACTTGAAATATAATAAAACAAGAAACCGGCAAAAATTTGCAACAAGATGCAATAATCTTAATTAACAATCAAGAGATATAACACCTTGCAGATGTAGCAAATGTGTTTAATGATTACTTTCTTGATGTAACAAAATATTTAAATTTATATTCTGGTGATAAAAAGAGATGCTTTAAAAATTTTACAATCAATTTCCCATTAAAATAATGAATTCAAACCAGGTATCACTACCCGACTAGAAATTAGTATATAATTAGAAAACTAAAATCAAAAAAACTTTTTTGACTATTATGAGATCAAAGTCATAAAGACCTACGCAAAGGAAATTAGTACCCCCCTTAGTCACTTGTGTAATGAATCTTTTACATTAGTGTATTTCCTGAGAGGCCAAAATATTGAATAGTGAAGCCTCTGTTCAAAAAGGGAGAAAAGGTAAATGTCTCTAATTACAGACCTATAGCTATTTCATCTACATTTTCTAAGGTGTTTGAGAAAGTAATGTACCATAGGCTTTACCATTACCTTGAAAGGAATGATATTCCAGTTAATGATCAGTTTGGCTTTAGAAAAGGAATTTCAACAGAAAATGCAATCTATAAACTCACCAATGAAATTTTAACTGCATGCATTTAATCAAAGAGCACATGTAAGAGGAATATTTTGTAACTTAGCAAAGGCTTTGATTGTGTCAATCATGAAATTCTGCTTCCTATGGAATAAAAAACCAATATTTAAAATGGTTTATATCCTGCTTTGACAAAAGGAAACAAAAAGTAGTGATAAATTGTCCTTTCAAAAATAAAAACAATGCTTCAGAGTGGGGAATGATTAACCATGGAGTGCCTCAAGGATCTGTTTGGACCCTCTTTTTTTTCTTATGTATATATAAATGATCTCTCCTAATCTATCCAAGATGTGGAAATGCTGTTCTATTTGCAGATGACACAAGCATACTGATAAATGGAAAGTGCCTTAATGATTGTGCCATTAAACTAAATCTGGTTCTGAGCTCATTGCGTATATGGCTCAAAGCAAACAAATTGTCTCTAAACATAGATAAAACAAATGTTATGAAATTCATTACTCACAGATTTCCAGATGCACGATTACAGATAGGATGTTCAGTGCATGCCATGCAATATGTGCATTAGTAATGTTGAAGTCAATTAAGACTTTAAAACTAATTTATGATGCTTATTTCAACTCAATAATGAAGTGCAGTCTAATATTTTGGGGAAATTCAGTTAAAAGTGAACATGTCTTGCTGTTACAGAAAAAAGCCATACGAATAATCGCTGGTACACATAGACATTAATGCAGAAACCTCTTTAGGAAATTTGAAATTTTAACTCTTCTGGTGAATATATATTATCTCTCACGAACTTTTATATAAGAAATAAACAAAAAGTTGTTTAAAATCAAAATATACATGACAAGAATACTAGACAAAAACAAATCTACATCGCCCAACTTCAGAACTTTCATGCCATCAAAAAGGCATTTATTATGAATGCATTTTAGTACAAAATGCTCTTCCCTCTAGCCTAAAAACCTTAATAAACAATGATAATTCCTTTAAATCTGCTCTTAGAAAACATCTATGTAAAATGGCCTATTATTCTGTAAAGAAATATATGAGTGACAATATTATACTGCACAATATATCAGTATATATGTAAATATGTATTAGTAAAATTTGTATGATTAAGTGACTTGTATGTTTTTGTTGTTTGGTTGAGTTGTCCTAGGTGTTCTTTTTCATTTTTATTGTAATTATTAATGTAGATGTAGACAAATTTTTGTAAATGTATATTGAATGCTACTGTGGTAATCGTATATGACAAGTTCTATGTTCGTAGGTCTCTATGACTGCTTCACGAACTTACTGAATGCTCCAGGAGCTAAACTAAACTAGATTGGTAAGCAATTTTCATTCCTAATATCCTGCTTAAATTTACTCATTTGCTAACTATTTACTGTTCTAATAGTAATATATTTCTGCTTTTTAGTGTTGGTATTTATAATAACTTTTGTTATTACATGCATTTGAGCATTATAATCTGACAGACCATTAACTAAGGAAAGACTGAATAAATTGGAATTTTTTTCTATCTAGAAAAACATTATTCTATAGATGTTGCAGTGTCTAAGCAGATTCGAGTAAAAAAAAGTCAATTATATATACCAATTATAGGTTCTAGTTGTAAGGTTAGTCTAGCTTTCAATTCTTTGTCATTAATGATCACATTAAAATTGCCACAAACAATTCAGTTAATATTGGCATTATAGTAAGAGAATAGTGAGTTAGTTGGTCTATGAGAATCATTTCTACATCTTATGTTATAATGTGTACAATAAAATTGCTAGATTATAAGCTAGATAACACAATGAATTTATGTATTCACAGATGAGAATACAACAAATCAGCATTTATAATACTGTATAATAAGCATGTCATGCAGCATTATAACCATAACTTATTTCTTTTTAAAAGATATTCCATCATATTTAGAAATACTATTTGGTCTAATAACATGGCAAATATATTAGTAAAGGTGTGTTGGAATCAAAATATTCATCATATTTTAGAACGCGCAAGTATTTAAAGAATTCTTGAATTTTTATTTAAAAATTTGCGTTTTTATAAATACCTTGATGATATGTTTCTGTCTCAAGTTTAGCTTTTAGATTATTATAAAACATTTAATATCAAGAGAAAGAGGTTATGCTGAACATTCAAATGAGAATTTAAGATAGCTGACAATATAATGGTTTATTTTATTAAGGATACAGTGCTAGTTTTTCTTCTCTTGCCATAATTCAATTACAAATTGGGCTTCCACAATTTCGTAACTTTCACTTCTTCCAGCCCATCCTTTCCCCTGCCCTCATTCCCACAAGCAGCCAACCCAATGTATTAAAAGTCCTCATATGTTGTTTGGTATTCCAGGGTAACCAGACTTGGAGAAATACACGTTAGTAAGTAAATACTTGTAATCTGTAAGGCTGGTATAGCACATGTGACGTCACTAATGGGTAGCAAGGTTGGTGAATGTGATAAGAATACGGAAGTTGACGGCTGAATTAGTGCATATAAGCCAATATGACGAAAGCAGTGTTGTTTGAATCGGAAATAAATACGAATTAATTGTCAAACTGGCGTCGTTGCCAACTTCGCTAAAACTTAAAATATAAGCGTGTTATATATTTAATAAATAGCGTTATTTTGTATAGTATGTGGTCAGTGTTCATGGTAATGAAAGTGCAACAAATGGCCTACTTAACTTAGCTTTCCAAGCTTAAGTAATGAGAGAGGCACTGAGAGAAAAGGCATTGAAAGGTATGCAAGGTTATCTTGGAAATGTTTGTATCGCAGACAAAGTCATAAAAACACTTACTAACATGAAAAGAGAGAAATCGAAAGTAAAAGTTGAGCAATTGGGAATATATAGGTTAAGGGAATCTAATATGCTGTCATATGGTAGAATTTTGATATTCTTATGACAATTGTAATAAGTAATGTAGTATAAAAAAATAGTGAATAGTCCTAACGGGAACGTTAAGAAAATAGGCAAACAATAGGTTTAGAGAATATACATCTGACTGATATAAAAACTTTTAATCTTATTGTGAAGCTATAGATTTGGGATTTACACAAATTCTTACATATGGATGTGACATAATAAGGTTAATTAGTATTACTATTTAGTGGCATGCAACAAAATAGTTATAATATTTGTGATCCTCATTTTCACAACAGCTGTATTGCATTCAAATAAAACAATTGTGTCAAATCCCAGATCCAACTTTAAATTACACAGTGTATTAGAACTTAATTGTTATGTATGCTGTCATTTCTTAAACTGTAGGAATTAAACCTTTTGCATGGTAGTTGGAATACAGTTTTTTAAATATGTAGTTATTATGATTTTAATCATCTTTATTACTATTGCATTCTCTATATCATTGCTGCAACAGTCATTAACTGATAAAAGGTTGCAATAAAGATGCAATGTAGTACCTCGTACAATTGGGAGGGTAATTTAATAAAGAATTATAACAAATGTTCACATATATGTCTGAATAACAATTCAGATTCTTAAGCTAGAAATTATTCTGCATCTACAGTTAAAAGTGTTTTTATCCAGAGATGTTTTGTTTCCAAATATAAATGCTTTACCTTCAAAATAACATGTATAATAAAAAGAGATTAAAAGCATTTATATTATAGTTATTACTAACGATAACTAATTTATATTGTTTTGTAGTAAATATTTTCTTATGCTTTGCAATTTTATGTTTAGTTTAGTTCCTGGAGCATTCGGTGAGTTCTCGAAGCAGTCACAGAGACCTACGAACCTAGAATTTGTCATTTACAATTACCACGGTAGCACACATTCTAAATGTACAAAAAATATGTACTGTACATATGCATAAATAGTTACAATAAAAATGAAAAGGTACACCCAGAACAACTCGGCCAAAACAACAAAAACCAGAGAAGCAGAAACAATCACACAAATTTTGTTATATGCATTGATATAAAGTTTTTGCATTTTTTTTTAAACTAAGTATAATATATATTACTTTACAGAATAATAGGAGACCTACGGACATAGAACTTGTCACACAATTATAGTACATAATCTACATTTACAAAAAATATTGTATGCATGTATATAAATAGTTACAATAAAAATGAAAAAGGAACACCTAGAACAACTCAACCAAAAACAGAGAAGCATAAACAGGCAATTTACTGAATCATACAAATTTTACTCTATACAAGACTACATGTCGGTCCTGGTGGTGTAGTGGTTACCATACTGGCCTCCTAAACCTAGATCGCGGGTTCGAACCCGGCCAGGACTGATGGATTTTTTTCGGGCATAGAAATCTGAAGTATGGCTTCCTTTGGAAGGGCAGTAAAGCTGTGGGTCCCATGTTGTACATTTACGGCACGAAAAAGAACCTCAAGCCTGTAAGAGAGGCCTCTGAGCAAAATTTGTCGGCCATTTCATGCCCTGAGTTGAATGGGACGCTGATGACCTGAGATGTTAAAGAGCGTCCATAAATAAACCAATCAAAAAAAAAAAGGCTACATATGCATTGATATAATATATTGTCACTCATATATCCCTTTACAGAATAATAGACTTTTTTACATAGGTATTTTCTAATAGCAGATTTATAGGAATTATCATTGTTTATTAAAGTTTTTAAACTAGAGAAAAGGCTTTTTGTACTAAAATGCATTCATAATAAACTTTTTGATGGCAGGAAAGTGTTCATACCGGTCTATGTAGATTTGGTTTTTGTCATGTATATTTTGATTTTGAACAAATTCTTTAACCCCCATTCAAATTTGTGCACAGAAAATGCTCTAGAAGTATATTTCAGTTTAAATAAATATTCTTCTAAATATGTAATTTCAAAATTATATGCACAAATGTTTCTAAATGGTACGACTATCCTAATAATTTATCTAATCATTTTCTGTAATTAGTTCTTTTCTCTGAACTTGCATTCAAGCAATATTTTCTTCATCACACTTTGGACATACCCCCTACTCCACTTCCAATTTCACTTTAACCTCTTGAACTCCATTGTTTCTGTTTGAAACCTCTCCAATTATCAATACACATACTTTTTTCCAAACTCAACTTTAATTCCATATAGAACATCAGGAATCTCCCATTACTCATTGAGGACCACAAAATCTCTTTTCTAATCTCATTTCTCCCAGACCTTATTAATTTGCTCAGTACATTATTCCAAATTTTCAGGGCCATATTCTGTGATATTCTTAATATTGTTCTGAAAAACAAAATCCATTTCCCTACTTTCTTTTTCTGCTCTCAAATCCCATATCCCATCTGTATTCTATTAAGGTGTTATATATGCCGTCAAGGTGGCCGAGGTTGTTAAGGTACAGACTCATGCGCGGGAGGCCTAAGGTTCGAATCCTGCCAGGGCATCCTCCCTGAATGAGGTTTTTCCCAGGTTTTCCTCAGTCCTCATAAATGGCAAATGCCAGGGAGGTATCCTAACTAAGACCTGGAACATTCCCTGCTTTAAAAAAAAATTCTTTCCCAATTTATCATTTTATCCCATTATATATATATATATACTATCAAACCAAATATTTTCTACTGAAATGAAACATCTATTAAGAATTTCATTGCTAATTTTCTTTATTGGAATATATTTTTTTGCACATTTCCCAATCCATGGTACTACTAATTAATACAGGAAATTATATGAATGTCAATTATTGTATGTATTTCTGTTTCATGTGTATGTACTGCGTGTTCTTGTTAATTTTGTTGGTTAAATATTAAATTCAGAAATTAAGTATTTTTACAAGGAAATGAATGATTTTGTGAGCCATGCAACTATGTGCAAATTATGTATACCTAACTTAATGAAATAATAAATACTATGCTGTAGTCTGTCCTGGTGGCCTGTGTTAACCATACATGCGTCGTAAACCCAAGATCACAGATTCAATCCTGGCAAGGGTCAATGAATTATTTTTTTGGGCATAAAAATCTTAAATTGGCTTCCTTCAAAAGCAAAGTAAAGCCAAGAGCCCCATTTAAAGAACATAAATGAACCTTAAGCTTGAAAGAAAACTGTGAGCAAAATTTATCAGCTGCTTCAGGCTCTGATTTGAATGGGATGCTAAATGTGAGATGTTAAAGAGCATCTAAATAAACTAAATAAATAAAATTATTTAGTGATAAGCAATTACTGAAAATTATTTATAATGAAATTATGCAACCACATATGTCTTATGGTATTGAAATTTGTGATAGTTGTGCAAATATGTACTTTGAAAGAGTAATTATACTGCAAAGAAATGCATTAGGATAATCTGGAACATAAGCTTGGAGAGTCGTGTGTAGGTGGATTTATTGAAAATAAATCTTTATTTTTATTCTTTATGTATACAAAGCAATACTATTTGCTGTTCATAAAAATCCTTTTAAAAAGCAATATCCATGAACATAACACCAGAAAAAATAATGATTATTATAGACCAAGAACAAACATGAAAAAGATTGATAAAGATCCAAATATACAAGGATTTCTGCTATATAACAGATCCAGATCATATTAAATAATTGCAAGGGATAAACAATTCAAATACAAATTAATTACTTAACTATATATAAATTTAAGTCTTACACGTGCAGTGGCAGAGAGCAGACATGCTTAAGCAAAGCTCTGGCACATTACAAGGATAGGAGAGGATTTAAAAGTTTTAACAGGTAAGAACCGGAAGGTTTAGAGGAAGGAAATCGATAAATGGAAAGAGCACAATGGTTATGAAGGTACATTTATGGATATCGGTGGTATAATAGAAGGAATAAAAGTGCATTTGAAGACTTGAATCAAGTGTAAGATAATTTTGAAGGATGGGATTGAATTAAAGAAAATGAAGAAGATAGATAGAGTAGATAACAGGATGGAATAGGTTAATGGAACATTGCACAATTTAATAAAAGAGGTAAATAGCAAATTGGTAGAATAAAAAAAAATAGAAGGGGAGATAACAGTGGAAAAAAGGAAAATGAATTTGATTATATTTGAGTTAAGGTGGATAAAGAAAGAGGGTTAATACAGTTGGTGGAAGAAATATTTGAGAGGAAGTGGAATTGATCTAGAAGGATGGAAGATAGTTAACTGTTTTAGAATAGAAAGAAGAAGAAGAAATGAAAAAGGTCAATAATTGTAAAGATAGCTACAATGATTTTATGGCAAGTTTTGAGAAATGTGAAGAAATTAAAAGATTAATGTTGGTGAAGATTTTGCTAAGGAAAAAAGAGACTGAAGAGTATTTCTATTTGAGAAGATTAAACAAGCTAGAGAAGACTGAAAAAGGGCATTTTTAGGAACCAACTTGTGGATCAATGTAAGGAAATGGAATATGAATCAGCGGATGGAATCTAGGGAGGAGAAGATTGCTGACTTTGCAGTAAGCGTGGAGAGCAGAGCTCTGGCAGGAGAAGAAAGGAGACTGCAGGTAGTGGAGAAAACAGCTGGGAATCTAGGGCATCGGAAAAGAAGAGCACAGGGTGAAGTTCTCCCCCTCAAGATTTTTAAAATTAATAAATTTCCTTTTTATAGCCAAAACGCAAATATTTTAAAATAAAGCATTTAAGATGAACATAACTGATTAACCTACACTTTCTTTGTTATATTGATTTTAAAAGTAGGTTGTTTAATTGATTTTTCAATCTGGTAAATTTTAATCATTTTTCACAAATATATTGCCCCTTTCTCAAAAATATTCTGCAGACGCCCTTACTGGAAATGGGAATCAAAAAGAAGAGAGCAGTGTTACATCATCAAGGAGACATGTGGTACCAGATGATTAAGAGAAACAGGAGGTAGTAGTTTAAAATTGCTAATAAAAGAAAAGAAATTAATATTGGCAATTGAGTGTTGTGTCTACTTGGAGGGTACTAATTAATTAATCCCTTGACCATTTCAGGTAAACTTTTAAACTAATTCACATACTCTGGGCTTAATAGTATTTGCTTTCAATCAGCTTCATGTGAATTTTATAATATAGTAAAATTTTACTTAAATGTAAAATTGGAACTTAAACACAGTGAAGCCAATCCATTAATATGATATCCATTAATAGTAAAATTTTGTTAAATTCTTTTAAAGAAACCCCAGATGATCAAATATGCTATAAACTAGTATATTATTTTTAAATGTTCAAATATTTTGACTCTGTGTATTAACTTGAGATGGTTCACTACATTTCTGTGTGAAAAAAGTCATTCATGGTTGTTTACCTCAAGCATGAACCTGTATGGTGAATAATTACATTTTCCAGATATTTAAAGTACAATTCATACCAATTGGCATTTCATCAAAGAAAACGTTATATACTTTCCTATTATCTTCATCACTGCGAAGGCTTCCACCTATGTGGGAACTTTATTTGTTGACTCATTTCTCTTCCTCAGCCTTTTTTTTCCTAACTGCAGTGTAATTTTTTATGCCTACATTGAGGATTTCTGCAGTCACTATTACATTGACTACAGAAATTAAATACTTTAGGTGAATATCTCCAGATTTTTCAATGAACCAATCCTCATTGTCATTGATTACTGATTGTGAATGAATTAGAGACCTAATGATTTAACAAGGAGTGGTAGTTATGCGAACAGAATTGAACATGTCACATATTAAGTTTTAGTGAACTATCAAGTTTTTTCAAGTAAATTCAGCTAAATGTAATAAATTCTGGAGCAGTATGCAATGATAAGAAATTGATTCCTTCCCATGCAGTACTGGCGTAATTTATTGCAGGGGTCTTCAATGCATGGACCACAGATCTCTGCCATGACCTATATATACCCTTTTATAAGAATTAAATACCGTGAAAATTTTCAATGAAGTATATTTTATTAGTAAAAACAATAAATTATTATAACACTAAATTATAAAATATTTTTTACAATGTCAATGAAAAATTTGGCAATATTTTTCCAACCAATGTGAGAAGTTGCGATGTTAATCCTAATCTTACTTCTTATCTTGGAATCACATGAATCATCCATGAAAAGAGTTGCTCACATAAGTATCTGCTTCCTAATAAAGCATACATTTTCAAACATGCAGAGAAGATTAGGGAATGCATCTTCAGAAATGCAGACTTTGTAAAATGTAAACAAGGACATACTGAAGAATTTTTCTCTCAAAGAAGAGTTGTTCTGAAGTTCAAGTAGCTCCATTTATACTGACCCAGGTATGTCAGCAGTGTCAATTACTTCACAACCTAGTTTTGTAGCGGATTGTTCAAAATGCAGAGAGTTGGGCTCAGCAAGATGCTGAAAATGAGTGGTTTTTTCCTTCTTCTCCTTTTTCCTCACCCAAGTTGTGCCTCCCAAAGCTTGAGCTTGGATACAAGATCTTTGATATGATCAGTGTGTTCACTAATTGCTCTTAAGATTGTAGCTCCATACTTGGGACATTCTATTACAATGAGATTTCAGTCACAAAGGCAAAGTCTCATCCACTTTGAACCAATGAATTCTGCGTTCAGCTTCCCCTAGCCTTACTGGAACGCTGTATTTTGGCCCGTAAGACAAAGACACTTTTAAGAACTTTCTCTCTGTTTAATCAATGAATAAACAAACATTGTCATGATCTGTTTGGCACTATTGAACCAAAAACTCTTGGAATTGGTGATTATTTAGACCTGCAACTAAACTTGCATAATATTCTCAAATGCAATAATTTTTGCACCAAATTTTCCTGGTGGATTAAAGAATGGTAATTGAAAAAATATTTTCCTTCTAGTTGTGGTTCATTCTGTAGCAGTGCTGTAAAACCTTCCTTCTTTCCCACCATGGCAGGGGCACCAAAGTTACCACACGCTAAAAGTTAGTTGAGCTGAGATGAAATATCAGAACATTTTTTGGACAACTTAAAGAATATCAGTGTTTATGTCATTCCTTTCATAGATAGGAGCTCTAGCAATTCTTCTTTTGCATTGTTGTACTGTATCTGTAACATGTGTGTTGTCATCTAATGCAAATGAAAATAATGTAAATTTGGATGACCATTTTTTTTTATAATTCCTTTGAAGTCAGTTGTAAGTTCTTCAACATATTATGCAACAGCTACCCTAGACAAACACAGTTTTCATTATTTGGGCACAGAATTTTCCCAGCAGCAATTACACATTCTTTCATGAGCTCTCCTCTATGAATGCTTTTGATTTTTTGACAATTTTTTCAGCCATTGCATAACTTATTTTGACACACTCTTTGGTCTCTGCCCTCAACCTGGCATTTTAAAATCAGATTACTTTGCAGACTACTTTGCCCATTCAAAGCTGCCCTTGAAGATATTCAAAATTAGGTGCATGATTTGCCACATAGTATCATTGTTTATTATATTCTTTTGATACCTACATTGACTCTCAACTCATGTAAAATGAAAAATGCTGGTTTTGCATTTTTGGCACAAAAATGCAAAGTGGTCCACTTTTCATTTAAAACATGAGACAAATTGCTTGACTTACACTTTTTACTATTAGACGCCTTAGTGATGGTAGGTGAAGATTCAATCCTTCATGGTTATTATCCACTGAATATGTCTCATCAATAACAAAATCTCTGGCAATATAAAATTAACATAGAGGTAGACATGCCATAAATGCTTGCATCTATAGGTGGAACACTTATGACTGACTGGTTGACTATAAATGAGATCCTTTTGTATAGGCATTTGTATGAAAATTACTCATCTTTGAAATATATCTGGAAGGCATTGGAATGCCCTTTGATGCCATCTACTTAACTATCACATTAAGTGTACTATTACTTTAGTGCTCCTTGGAACTGAGGCAAATGGCAGTACCTCACAGTTCAATATACTGCAGTATAGCTTAATGGCCCACATTAAGATTGAGATTGTTAATGTATAAAGATGTATCCACAATATTCGGGACTGGTGCTGCCATCTCGACAATAGGTGCAGTAGAGTTTTATACTGCTAGGTGGCAACACTAGCACATCTGATGAGTGAGTGTTTAAAGTTTCATGCAGCTTGGTAGATGTGTTGAGATTCTATAGTACTTTTCATGATACTCTGTATATAGTGTGTGGCGATTTTACGATCGATCTAAGATTAGAATAGAGATTGTGCATCAAATTCTGTGCAAATCTCGGGGAAAATGCTACGGAGACCCTCGCAATGATTCATCAAGTATTTGGGGGACAAAGCATGAGCCGTACACGTTTGTTTGAGTGGCATGCTCGGTTCAGGGCCGGCCGTACAGCTATGTAAGACGATGCTCACACCGGTAGGCCCGTCAGCCCGACATTGTTGCCAAAGTTCAACACCTCGCTCGTGAGGATCGACGTCGAACCATTGAAGACCTTGCTCATGAAGTGGGAATTGGTTATGGGACATGCCAACGAATTTTAACTGATGAAAGGGGCATGATGCATCGTGTGGCCGCAAAATTTGCGCCAAGAATCCTGACTGGCTTATCAGGAGGTGCAGCGTGTTGAAGTTTGCACGGAGCTTCATCAGCCGTATCCGATGATCCAACCTTCTTGTTCAGGGCCATCACTGGGGACGAAAGCTGGATGTACGCTTATGACCCTGAGACAAAACAACAATCCTCCCAGTGGAAGAGTTCGAACTCGACCAAAAAAAAAAAAAAAACAACCGAGATAAGTGAAGAGCAAAGTCAAGAGCATGCTCCTCGTTTTCTTCGATACCAAGGGGATTGTCCACAAAGAATTCGTCCCACCAAATGAAAATGAATTCCACGTACTACTTTGACGTTTTGCGACGGCTCCGTGGAACTGTGCGGAGGCAACGACCCGAACTTTGGCGACAAGGGAACTGGCTTTTGCATCACGATAATGCGCCCTGTCACAGTTCCTTGTTCACCAGTAGCTTTTTGATGAAAGCGACTTGACGGTTGTCCCCCCCCCCCCCCCTGTGTACTTGCCTGATTTGGCACCCTGCTACTTTGCAATATTCCCCAAGCTGAAAATAAAGTTGAAAGGATGTTGGTTCGACACAATTGAGAGAGTTCAAGAAGAAACACTGTCTGTGCTAAACACCCTAAAAGAACACAACTTCCAAAATGCACTTGGAAAATGGCAGAATTGCTGAGACCGGTGTATATGTGTGGAAGGGAACTACTTTGAGGGTGATGGCGGTCATTAGTCTCAAAATAAGTTTTTGACCAAATGGCAGCACCAGTCCCAAATATTCTGGATACCACCTCATAGTCTGCACTTCCTGACAAGTTGAAGACCGTTGATTTATAGCATCCAGAAGTATGACAGGTTTTGATGCCCTCATTGCCAGTATTTTCTAGATACTGCAGATTAATAACATTTATTCCATGGCCTATGGACTGAAGTTTGCTGGTTGCATGAGAGCAAATACACAGTTCCATTTTTTAAGGTTTGTTTGTTTGTTTGTTTTAAGATGGACAAGGCAATAGTTTACAAAATACAGAATATTATACCTAGCTTTTAGCATTTTGTTGTTCAAATGCTTAACCATGTGATACATCTGTGGATATATCACATGTAAATGCATGGAATATCTGTTTACATGCTTTATCATGTTTTAGTTGTTTTTCCTACTAGGATCATGCACTGTTTTTCAGAATCATCAGAATTATTAGTCAAGGAAACCATTATTATTTCTTTAATTGATTTGATTTATTTAATGCCAAATAAATTACAAAATAAAGAATGGCTATAAATTCAGGCCCTATCATTATCTCCATAGCCCCTATAGTAACAGCAATGAAAATCTTCATACTGTATTTATCCATTATTTTAACATTCTTCAATACCTACTCTGTTACTAATACAAAATTAAATGTTTATTAATGAAATTGCATCAAACATTCTAATTGCATACTGGAATATTTTTAAATTAATTTCCTCTATGGTATTTTTCTCCTTTAAAAACATATGTCTGGCATTAGTGTAAAAAACAAACCATATTTATCAATGAAAACATCGCAGGGTTTATATCTAGTACTCCATTTTGCCACTGTCTAATATCTCTTTACTGACAGATTCTGACTGCCTGGAAATCCATCAGTAAACAATTCCATGCCTTTGCTCAAACCAGTTGAACAAACTATTCATGGCAAAAAAAATCAGAGTTCCACCTGCAAATTTTTGTTTGCCTTTTCATTTATGAAAATCTGCTAATGTGTTGAGATTGATGAAGCCAGAATATTCTCCAATTCCTTGTGTTTCCCACATTTCACTTACTTCCTGTTATATTTTTCCAACAATGTTGTTATTCTTAATGCAAAGGCATTTTTAATCAATTGTAAATTGTTTATGATCCAGAATAGTGTTCTTATCATGCTTTTGGAAGATTTCTGACTTATTTAATAAAGAAAATGCCTTCCATTTTATTGTTGTATTCATGCTCATACAACTGCTTCAGTTCTGTTTTATACTGTGTACAACTATGAACAGTTCTCAGAATTAGCACAGTAAGCAATGTTATGTATGAAGTTGTAGACAAAGGAGTGAGGTTCAAAGGATTAATATTTCTAGAGATCAATGAAGGGCTAAAACGTTCAGTTTCTTCCAAACATTAGTAAAATGGAATAAAGATAAATAAATTACTGGAAAAAGTATCTTATGCAGATATATGAACATAGGATATGTAATATTTTATAAAAGTTTTATGCAGAAAAAATCCGGGAACTAGAGAAAAGGAATATATTATAATACAAGATAATAAGGGAGCATGCTTGCTTTGGATTTCACTACATTTCCTCTTTGGTGAATTTTCTCTCAGTTGATTTTGTTTTAATTTCACAAATCTGTTAATCCATTTGTTCACTCAATTAAATGTACTTACGAAGCTGTTGACAATGGAGTGGTATATATATATAAACAATGTAATACGTTTTTTTTCACACTAACTCCATTCACTTACATAAAAATCTGGACATATGTTTCGGGAGTGATCCCGAAACACTGAGGCTGAAGATGGGAGGGATCACTCCCGAAACATATGTCCAGATTTTTATGTAAGTGAATGGAGTTAGTGTGAAAAAACTGTATTACATTGTTTGTAAATCCATTTGTTCTCTGCCTGTAATAACTTTCATTAACATTCTCTTAATTCTGAAACCATTATCCTCTCATCCTCTTTTTTTTATTTATTTATTAGTTTTTTAATTCATTATAAACTACCTCGCTTATAATTCTCATATCTCTATAGGAATTAGCAAACCAATCCATTCTATGACTCAGTTTTTCTTTATTCATCCCCAGCTGATTTCAGAAATATCATTTATAAATAAAGAGAAAAGGCAGTAAATATATCATCTATTGGTAATAAACATTTTCACTGTATTATGAGCAAATCTTTTGCAGTTATTGAGTCACTGGCTAAGCATAGAAAATCCACTCCCAAATCATGTCATGTAAACCCTACAACTAAGGAAAAATAATGTAACTATGCTGTTTGGATCACTGTTTATTTTTTTACTAAAACATGTGGAATGTGAACCATAAGTAACAAATCTTCCGATAATTTTCAACTTTCATGTTGCAGGATTTGGTAACCTAGAATATCAGCAAATATGGGGCTGTTATTTACCAAAATTTGGAGCCTGTTTGGCAATGAGGGTAAGTATTTTTGCATGCCAAATGATATGGTGCACAGCTGCTTATAAAATAATGTGGAAGTTTCAAAAGTGTCATGTCTTTCATGACTTAGAAATGCATATGTATTTAATATGATTACTTTCAGAGCATTCACTAAGTAAATGGAAGGGATGAGTTTTCATTTTCATGATATCTAACAGAGGAGCTATATAAGCTTTTTTGTAGCAATTAACGTATGTAGTTTCAGTCCTTTGCTTAATGCTTAGACTGCTAAATAAACAGAAGATTGTATTTTTATTTTTATTATCTTTCAATGATTTCTTACATCAGCATATACAAGATGTTTCAGAATTTGGCTGCATAAATTCAAAGGGGAGTGGAAGGATGATAAACAATCATTTTGAGATAGACAACCAATGCTCTGTGGGCTCAAATTTCCCTGCAATGGAGTAAAATCTAAAATGGAGAGCATGCCACTGGTTTGACTGTCAATTAATTTTATGATCAATGTGGGCAAGCAGTTAACATAAGAATGCTGTTGCTCCTTGCCTCAGTGCCTAGGCCTACTGAGCAGGAAATAATCACACAAATAACACAAAAGTTTGAATCTGGGAAGTGCATTACATTTTTATGTTTATTTATTTATTTTTTTCATTTTAGTGAAAGGCTGGACTTGGGTTTCTATTGCATTACTTTACTTCTGAGGTTCTAATTTAGTAATTTTATGAAAATGGCGTCACATTGATGTGATTTTAAATTTATTAATTTATCTGTTTGTCAGCAGTGTGTAGTGTGCTTATAAATGTTTGAAAGGAGAATTTAAACAAAATGGAAACTTACAATTAATGAAAACAATTTACTTGCTTCTGAAAGGGTAAATGATGGTTATACTAGGTAAGATGATGGAAC
This sequence comes from Metallyticus violacea, assembly GCA_030762175.1. Lineage (NCBI taxonomy): Eukaryota > Metazoa > Arthropoda > Insecta > Mantodea > Metallyticidae > Metallyticus > Metallyticus violacea. The sequence continues at coordinate 96,544,114 of CM060840.1, read as the reverse complement.
AAGTTTTGCTTTTCAGTTGAGCAAGAGGTTAAAAAATTAATAAATAGGTAAATTAATAATAACAAACACAACAACAACAATAATAATAATAATAATAATATAAACAGACTTCATATTTTACACTTATACAAAGTATTAAAAACCAAATAACTTGAAGAAAATCTGCGTTCACTAACAATGATAGTAGAACGACACTTTTCCTTGTTTTCAAAGTTTGAGCATCACTTAGAAAACAATTACAGGAATTGTTAAAATGGTGACCTCTAACATCCCTGCAGAGATTACCTTCATTTGCACATAAATGACCCCTAACTCTTTCTAAGATTAATGGAATACCATGAACTTCATCACCGGCAGCAATTCTTCATCAGAAGCAACTGGTGTTTTGAACACAAAACACTTGAGGTGTCCCCATAAAAAGAAATCTATGGAGTATCAGGAGAGTGCCTTTTATAATCCAACAGCCAGGGATAATGTTCAAATGCTGTCAAACGTTCCTATCAAAATGGGGAGGAGCAAAGGCATGAAATTGTTACTGATAGATTTTCTGGGCATCTCCACTAAGGGGGCATAAATAAACATTTTGCACAGTAAATCTGAAGCATACACCATTTTAATTCAACATATCTGTCACTATCATACAGTGCCTTATATTATACATGTCTTCAAATTTTGAGCATGCAGGCCATAAGTTCCCTATCTCAAAATTTTTGTTTATGATCACTCTGCAATCCTTCAAGTTTGTGCATTTGAATTCTGAAACATTATGCATAAAGCTTGTGATTTAAAGATATTCTCTAAAAAACCTTAAGACAAATATGATTAACCTATAGAACATTTTTAAATAAGAACTTTTAACAGAAGCCTACATTGCTATTTTTTGTTTCAGTTACTGTACAAAAAAGTGATTTTTTGAAATTTAATATTTTTTTACATTGATTTGTTAAATTAAATAATTTCAAAATTCACTCACCAATGTCTTTTGAATGTTTAAAAATATTTAAATATTTAGTTTTATTATACTTGTCTATATGTATATGTTTATATTTGAGGCTGTTCAATAAAATTTTTATGACAGCATACCATTACTTATCCTCATAATTTTGATAATTTTTTTCAAAGTAGTACCCATTGGATGCAATGCACCTGTTCCAGCATTTCTGCCAGTCTTCAAAGACATGCTGGAAACAGTTTTGTGACAGATTGCCTCCACAGCCTTCAACACTGTTTCTGATTATGGAAAATGCCTCCTGCAAAGGTGTTCTTTCAATTTGGGTAAAAGGAAAAAAATTACATGGAGCTAAGTGAGCTATAGGGAACGTGAGGGCACACTTCACGTGAATTTTTGTGAGATATTCAGGAATAACATTTTTTTTTATTTATCATAATTTTTTGTACTTTTTATTTATTTATTTTAAACAGCTGTGCTGTTTGCTCTCAGGATCAAAATGATGCACCCAAATACATCATCATCATCAAGAGTGAAAGTTGATTGCTTTTGAAAGGAACTGTGCATTTTCCCTATAACATCTTCAACTGTATGCATATTTGCACATGTAAATCCTTTAATTTGGGAATCATTCATCTTGGAACCCACCATGCACAAACACATCTCATGTACAATGTTTCAATTACCAATGTGTAACCCAGTGACATTTTCAGAAATTCTGAAAGTGTTCTTAATGCTATTTGATTATCTTCTCTCACAAGCTGTGTTAATATGCTTTCTTCCATTAGAGCATAAACTGGAGTGCTGGATCCACCTTGCTTTGAAATTATTGCTTTCCGCCTTTAAACATTTTAAACCATCTTCCAAGTTGTGCTATAGGGAAGAACAAACTCTCCATAGGCTTCCTGCATTATTGCATAGGCTTGAGCTGAAGATTTGTTAAGATGGAAGCAGAATTTCAGAAGGCATATTGTTCATTACATGTCGCCTCCATTTTGCTATAGTTGGAACTGAACATGTCTCAACTTGTACAACTTGCACATCCGGGAATTGGAAGTAACAACAATGAAACTAGTACCACTTGTACATTATACATTAAGCTAACAAAATGTTGTAAAGTTAAATTTTAGTGCAAGAAATTATACCTGTAAACATGATTATTATTTATTGAACAGCCTTCATAAGTATACAGCTCTTTCAGGTCAAATTTATGTTCACAACAAACTCATTTCATTGTTGATAATAGTTCTTGAAATCTGTTAGAAAAATCTTGATCTACACTTGTTGAATATGGGGAAAACATTTACAAGTTATGGCATATGGATTACTCTATAAGCGGTTCTCAAGATGTCATTGAACCTCTGGGGAGTCCATGAAGCATTAGAATACAGTTAACAGCATTTATTCTTGAATGTAAAGATACAAACAAAGAGTTACTAGAAAATTAATGATGAAATAAATGTGCATTGTGCATTTTATTAAGATAAAGTAAATTAAAATCAAATTGGAATGGCTGTTTGTTCCAAAGGGAGATTTCAAATAGGTAAATGTGTACTGTCATAGGTAGGTTTCCTGGTAACAGCATGCATCTTTCTGCAGCAAAATTCATAGTAGGGGTTACCTGCACCTCTCTGAGGTAGGCAAGTCTCGAATTTTTGCAAACTATCCAAGAGGGCCATGAAAGTATTGGTGCTTTTCATACCAAATTAGTTGTATAAAAAATCATTCTCAGCACTCATTTATCTAAAAGATCAAATATAGGAATTTTTGAAAAAGGTAGAATTTGAGCTTAGAATAGAAATTCTCCTATTAAGCCTAATATATAACAACTTGTAAGTGAAATGCAGCATCATTCAGGAATTAAAATTGAGCAACATTGTCATCAATACATATAATTAAAATGGAAGTATTGAAAGAAATTGCATTTATTTGTTTGTTTATCTTTAAATTTTATAAATCAGTGATGAACAACTTTTTTTAAAAAAATATAGGTCATAAATGTAACATTTTTATCTTTGAATCAAATCTTAGGGATCTACGATAGAGGTTTTTAAAGGGGGGTCTGCAGAGGAAAGTGTTAGAATTGCTGCTCTACAAGATAATAAAATTGTGTTTCATATGCATGACATTAGCAGAGCCAGTCTGTATTTTTGAAGCAGCACAGTTAGGATTCAATATTAAGTAGGTTGGTGTACCTCAGGTAATATGCTAAAACAACTCTTATGCTTTATACTTAGTCAGACTGTAAATTTTGTCACAACTCTAAAGAAAAATTGCAATAACAAGAGTAAAGAATATAATTAAATACAGAGGGTGCCAAAAATGCTTTGCACCTCAAGTAAAGAAAAAACTGTATTAACATAACAAAACTAAATTCATATAAACAGAAAATTATGAGCACTAATCATCTTAGGCTTTTACAGTTATGCTCAAAATGCCCACCATCAGCCCACCATCGATACACTTCTGAGTACATTGAACTACTGATTGAACAACATTTGTGAAAGTGTCCTAAGCAATTGCAGCACATGCCGTTTCAATTTCTTCCGGAAGTGCTGTCAGTGTAACTGGATTTCTACGGTACACAACATCCTAAAGAGTTCCACATAGGTAGAAGCCCAATGGCAGTTTTGTTCTGTACATGTCTCCATTGCCTTTGAACTTCTTCAACAAAATTCTCAGTTTTCAAATACCACTTCAAAATTGATTTCCGCTGTTCAAACAATAATCTTGACTTCATTTTGTTTTAACAGCGCTAGCATAACGTGATGTGAGTCACATCTGTTTACAGAACATCGTACGATAATCTTGGCTTCATTTGTTCATTGTTGATTTACGTGACATGTAGCAATGCTGTCATAATCTATGTGACTGACATCTGTTTACAGAACATCATGCAATAATCTTGGCTTCATTTGTTCATTGTTGATTTACCTGTCACGTAGCAGCGCTATCACAATCTATGTGACTCACATCTGTTTACAGAACATCATACTACACATTACTGTAGTTTTTGGTCCAACTTTAAAATATATTAAATAGATCTCGACTGTGAAAGTGTGCATACATTTTTTGGCACCCTCTGTATTTATATAATTTGTAGCCTTTTTTAATAAAATTTTCCATCATAGATCCATTTGAAATATCCATCTTAGCACTAATACAAGCCTGTAGATATGGTGGCCATCCATCTGTAGCTTCCATTATGGACATTTATATCTAAATTGGCAAATGCTTACTTTAAGAAATTTTAAGAGACTCAGTGCTGTGTCTGAAAAAGCAGTCTTTTAGTGTATCACAGTCTTAGTCTTTAAAGTGTATCACAACTACAGTTCAAGGGATTAAAGTCTGGGTTGGCTGATGAACTCTGGAACATGTAAAATAAAATGTAAACCATTCTTGCAATGACCATGTATTGTGAGTTGAGCAGAGTCTTGCTGGGAGATCCAACTGTTGTTGAACGATTTATGATTGAGAAGCTTCACAACCATCCTGCTTCGTTTCAGTTTATTTAGACACTTTTTCACTAAAATGAACTTTATTAGGCATATTGGAAGGTCCTCCCAACAAAACCATCTTTGAGACAAAACCTTTTAATGAACCTAGTGGGCTGCATCATGACCAAAGGCACACACTGTATCATTTTATTGATTGAATTTCTCTTATATCATATTTTTTCCTTTTTGAAGGTAATTTTTTATGTTTACTTTTAGTATACTCCGTAGAAGGACCCTGTTCTCTCCAGTTTTATGTTCTGGAGATGTGGGATGAGCAGGTGAATTGTATTTCAGCAATAAATCCAGAATTTATAGTCTTCATGTAATATCCTGAACAAAGATTTCAAGCTTCTGTTTTCTGTTTTATGGAGATTTGCATCCATATTTTCTTCACTTAGTTTGAACTAAGCATGTATAGTCAAATCTCATATGGTCATCTACTATACCAAGTTCCTTGAAACATACACAAATTTGAGATTAATGCCGAGCAAATCCCACAAACTAAAACTTTTTATGGATTCTTTGTGCTTATGCAATTCATTGAACCATTCTAGTAGCAACTGCAAAGAATACTGACAAAAGGACAGAGAAAAGAATATTTTTCTGAACTAAGTATGTCCAAATTAACAAAAAATATATTTATATAGGAATGTCTAATGACTTACTTATGGTTTGACTAAGTATAAGCATTATACTTTTATTTAAGAACTTTCGAAAAATAAGACATTTTTAAAAAATTCTGTTGGAACTTACACAATGAAGCTTGTTAAGTGTAAATTATAATTAATCTGTCGTCTAACACACTCTTATGCTTCACTTACTTTTAAATACGGTAGGACTGGTTTCAAAGAGACATCCTCTCCATCTTCAACCAACTTGACAACTGGTATGAGAAATTAACATCCATGAGAACCTGTGGCTCCATCCTGGTGGTGTTTTTTTCTTTATAAACTGGAAATTGGTATTACATTCTCCTATAATATCGAAATTCATAAGACGATCCCTATGTTTATGAATGTAAATCTTCTCCCATGTGTCCAGTTCTATACGTCAGTGTACTTCTTTTTGTAACTTTATTTCTCTTTTGATGTCATGATTATCTTTCCAAAAATGGTGTGCCACTGTTGACCTATGAATTTGTTTCTGCTTAACGTTCCTGAGATGTTCCCTTAACCATATTCCTATGTTCCTTTTATTTTTCCAACGTATATCTTATCACATTCTTTACTCTTTCTTTTTCAGTTAATAGTGTGTGGTATTCTTGACCAATTTCTTCTTTAGCAATCTATGAAGATTTTTGTTTACTAAATTTTTGTTAAAACCATTTATAATGGCAATCTCCTGTATCTTCTCAAATTCTTTTTAGTACTCCTTTTTACTGATTGGTAAATTCACCAGTCTGTGTGTTAAACTGTTGAAAATTGAGTGCTTGTGAGCTATGGGGTGAAACCCATTTGATTTTATATAGTTATTTGTGTGCGTATCCTTTCTATAGATTCCAAATTCTAGATTTCCATGATTATTATTAATTTTTTTATCTAAAAACAGCAACATTCCCTTTGTTTCTGTTTCCAGTGTGAAGGATATATTCCTTTCTTGTATGTTTAAAACCTTCATAGCATCTTCAACAAATTCTTTTTTCACTGTACTAAAAATGTCATTAACGTATCTGTACCAGCATTTAAAATAATGTGGGAAGGCAGAAATTATGTGAGTTTCAAATGTACTCATAAATATTTAAAAGTAAGTAAAGCATAAGAGTGTGCTGGACGACAGATTAATTATAATTTACATTATACTTTTAGTTTAGAATTATTTCACTAAAGAATACTTCACTGGTGAAGTTACAATACTAAGTGAAGGATCTTGTAAATGGATGGTAACATAACTTTACCATTTTCTGTAATATGTTTACGGAATGTTGGAATCCACACAGTGAAACTTTTGTTAATCTTATTTTGATTTAAAGTAAAACACTAAAAATCATGTCGTCACATTAAAACTCTCTTTAAGTTTCACAAACACACTTATAAAAGTAATTTTGCTACATGTTTCGTGAGGTACACTAAAAATCATGTCGTCACATTAAAACTCTTTAAGTTTCACAAACACACTTATAAAAAGTAATTTTGATACATGTTTCGTAAGGAATGTACCTCACGAATTACTTGTATAAGTGTGTTTGTGAAACTTAAAGAGAGTTTTAATGTGACGACATGATTTTTAGTGTTTTACTTTAAATCAAAATAAGATTTTCTGTAATGTTTGCAAAATCTACATGTTATATTGTTAATGTGCTAAGCATTCTTATTGTATTGAACATTATAAAGTTAATGTATATTGTTAAAAAGTGGAGTCTATTATGCATTTGTTCTGCTTATCTGCACGTAATTACGTATGCTTTCACTTTCTTAAATCTATAATGTTGTGCTAAGGAATAAATATGATCAAAAAAGAAAGATTTGAATTCTTAAAAAAATGAGATCATTGTTCTTTTTAATTTCATTTATTTAATTATATTTAATTCATTTTATAAGTAACAGTAGGTAGCTTCAGCCTCATCATACTAACGCAAAATTATAAAAAATACTGTTTTTAAAAATAAATAGGTTTTACTGCATTACTTCAGAAAGTGAGATTTTGATTTGCTCCTATCTAAATATGAGAAATTTCACAAAATCTACTCATATATTTAAAAAAAAAGGGGGTTATGTAGAATGCTAAAGATAATAAAAGAAATTTTCTTTACAGGAAAAGAGATTTTGTTGTGCCCTTTGCATTTGATGCAGTGATTGTCTTTCAGATAACATGCCTTGCATTTCCATAGAACCTTCAGATAGTCAGGAGGTCATGATTGTGGAACAAGTTTTATGCTGCCTATAACCTAGATATGAAAATGAGAGGAATATTAAAATATACTCAGTTACATCATAAATTTTGTTATAACTTTGAGGAAATATTACAAGTTACAAAAACTTATGATTAATTATTTTATTATTTAATAGGACAGATTATTTAAAATATTTTATACTTTGTCAATCGAAATGTTCACCTTTACTTATTTTTTATGACACATATGTCCAAACTAGTTACTCCTCCCTCACCTTGAGGATTTTTTAGACTTATATTATTTTATCTTTAAGAACAGGTCTTAGCAGGTATTTAATGAAGTCAGTTTCATAACTTTATTGCATTAGTTTTTTTCATGTTTAATGCCTGTATGTGGGATATGTTAATATGGAATTTAATTTATGAACAAGTAATCACAGTTTATACCTTTGAAGGAATCCACACAGTAAAACGAAATATAACTTCTTTGTTTATTAAAAAGTTAAAATAATCAACACTCATGAGCGTTTCACTCCTTTAATTATTAAAATAACAGGACATGTTTCGTGAACATATCATTCACATTGTCAACTGAGTACAACTAACGTTCATGCGGGGTTTGAATAATGGGCGACTGTAAGGCGCTCTGGTGGATTCTGAAAGAATTTAAACAAAATATTGTCTGCTTCCGGAATTTCAAAATTCATAACAATTTTTTCTTTTTCCTTTATAAAGATGTTCTCCCATATGCTGAGCTCCTTAGGAATTTGGACAGCCTTCAGTAATCTTATTTCTTTATCAATTTCGTGGTGCTCATTCCAGAAATGTGCCGCCACAGCTGATTTTTCTATCTGTTTATGCCTGATGTTTCTCATATGTTCCTTCATTCTAATGCCTATGTTTCTTTTAGTCTTACCGATGTATACCTTTTCACAATCCTTGCAGTTTATTTGATATATACCTGATTCTTCCTTTTTTGATCTACTGTCTACTACGTTTAAATTCAATAATTTACCAACACTATAATTATTTTGAGGAACCAATCTAATATTATACTGTTGAAACATTTTTTGAAATTTGTTATTCAGAAGTGGATGGAAAGTGAACTTTTTATAGATCTTATCTTTAGATAAGGTGCTCAATGTTGTAATTTGTTTGATTTTTTTCTGTCTCTGAAATCTTGTGATTTTTTGATCAATCATCTGTTTTTTGAAACCATTAGAGAGGGCTATGTTTATTATGTGTTGGTATCCCTTTTTGTATTCATGTCCGTTGAGTGGTACATTGACTAATCTATGTATCATGCTGTTGAGTGGTACATTGACTAATCTATGTATCATGCTGTTGATTAGTCAATGTACCACTCAAAGGACATGAATACAAAAAGGAATACCAACACATAATAAACATAGCCCTCTCTAATGGTTTCAAAAAACAGATGATTGATCAAAAAATCACAAGATTTCAGAGACAGAAAAAAATCAAACAAATTACAACATTGAGCACCTTATCTAAAGATAAGATCTATAAAAAGTTCACTTTCCATCCACTTCTGAATAACAAATTTCAAAAAATGTTTCAACAGTATAATATTAGATTGGTTCCTCAAAATAATTATAGTGTTGGTAAATTATTGAATTTAAACGTAGTAGACAGTAGATCAAAAAAGGAAGAATCAGGTATATATCAAATAAACTGCAAGGATTGTGAAAAGGTATACATCGGTAAGACTAAAAGAAACATAGGCATTAGAATGAAGGAACATATGAGAAACATCAGGCATAAACAGATAGAAAAATCAGCTGTGGCGGCACATTTCTGGAATGAGCACCACGAAATTGATAAAGAAATAAGATTACTGAAGGCTGTCCAAATTCCTAAGGAGCTCAGCATATGGGAGAACATCTTTATAAAGGAAAAAGAAAAAATTGTTATGAATTTTGAAATTCCGGAAGCAGACAATATTTTGTTTAAATTCTTTCAGAATCCACCAGAGCGCCTTACAGTCGCCCATTATTCAAACCCCGCATGAACGTTAGTTGTACTCAGTTGACAATGTGAATGATATGTTCACGAAACATGTCCTGTTATTTTAATAATTAAAGGAGTGAAACGCTCATGAGTGTTGATTATTTTAACTTTTTAATAAACAAAGAAGTAATCACAGTATTTAAGTCATCTGTAAAAATATAATAGTTCTTCAAATATATTATTTGTTGAATTGAATTAAATTTAGTTTTGAAAGTAAGTTTTATATTCATCATTATTATTGAGTGTTGGCACCAGCAAATATCTATACGCATGAAAAATGTATGTTTCTTTGGGTACTGTTAAGATAGGCAAACTTTATCCCTTTCTTTTTAATACTGTACTCATAAAGATTTGGGTAGATATAGTAAAAAAACTGTTTATAAAATAGAAGAACAAAGAAGAAAATGTTAAAGTACAATGAAAAAATGACTAAAATAGAGCTAGAAAACACCTAATGTATTTAAGTATTATTCCATTTTTTACAAATTGTGCATCAGTGATTCTATGCTTGACCGATGCAGATGACTGAGGTTAGTAAGGCACAAACTCATGAACATAAGATCTGCAGTTTGAATTGCAACAAGACTGTTCTCCCTTAGAGAGATTTTTTCCAGTTTTTCCTCAGTCATGGCTAGCAGGTGCCAGGAAGATACCCTAGGCCTAGACCTGGAATGTTCCTTCCTTCCTTCCTTCCTTCCTTCCTTCCTTCCTTCCTTCCTTCCTTCCTTCCTTCCTTCCTTCCTTCCTTCCCTCCTTCCTTCCCTCCCTCCCTCCCTCCCTCCCTCCTTCCTTCCTTCCTTCCTTCCTTCCCTCCCTCCCTCCCTCCTTCCCTCCCTCCTTCCTTCCCTCCCATGAATTAAAATAGCCTCATTGTCTCTAATGCTTGGTTGCATATGCTTTTCATATTGTTATATGTACACCTTAAGACAGAAAAATGGTCCATTTCCAATTAAAAGTTCAACTTTGGGTAACATTGGTGACATTCAGTAAAACTGGATTCAACATAGGTGAGCTTGTTTTTGATTGCTATGTTTTCAGTGAATATCAAGCATATCAGGCATGCATGCACACACATACACTAGTACCCACTACTGCCAATTGGTCAAAGTGAATATTGAGGAAAGTTTAATGAATGAGGCACTGTGTCAAGCTGACATATTTAGACTTCAAGAGTTAGACCACTTTTTTGTCTTTAGGTGTACATATTTATAATGAAACTGTTAAAACAATGCATTTGCATTATAATTTTTTGTGTACAGGAATTATACTTTAGAAATTGGTCTTTATTAGAGAGCAAAGCACAGGGTTATCATTTACATGGTTACCTTCTCTTACAGGCATTCTTTAGTAAGGGTATTAAAATTGTATGATTAGAATTATATGCTGTTAACTTAAAATATTACAATATTCTTATCATTTTAGATCTTTTAAGATCATGATATCCATATTATGTGTTTTACAAACGTTAACTTATTTAATATGCAGAACATAAAATTGTGATGGTTGGTTTGGATAATGCTGGAAAAACCACTATCCTGTACCAGTACCTGATGAATGAGGTGGTACATACCTCTCCAACTATTGGTTCTAATGTGGAAGAAGTGGTATGGAAAAATATACACTTCATCATGTGGGACCTTGGAGGACAGCAAAGTCTGAGAGCTGCATGGAGTACATACTACAGTAACACAGAGGCATGTACATTGTTTTCTTTTTATTTGTCAACTTCTCTTAGCTCTAGAAATTGTAAGCAGATTAATATATTGTTTACATTTTAAAATAAGTTGAAAATGAAGTTTCTATGATCAGTTAAAAGAAATTGTCAAGGAAAACGTGGAAACTAATAGTATAAAATGGGTACTAAGCAGAAATTGGGAACATGGTGCAAGGAATAGTGGAAAATAATTAAAACTATGAATTCTAAAATTGCATAAATCCAATTGTTGACACTATGTGAATTAGGGCTGTCGTGTAGCATGTACTTCAGGCTTTAATGTGATACTGAGAGTGAGTTGGGTTTTATTTATTTTTTTTTTTTTTTTTTTTTTGACACTTTTCAACATCTCAGGTCATCAGCATCCCATTCAAAACAGGGCATGAAACAGCCAACAAATTTTGCTCAGAGACCTGTTTTTTCAGGCTTGAAGTTCTTTATCATGCCGTAAATGTACGACACAGGACCCATGGCTTTACTTCCCTTCCGAAGGAAGTCACACTTAGAATTTTTACACTCGAAAAAAATCCATCCTGGCCGGGATCAATCCCTCCATCTTGGGTAAGGAGGCAAGTATAGTTACCTCTATACCTCCAGAATCGACCAGAGAGTGAGATCAATATAAATTTTTATTCAAGTAATTTTTTGCCCATAAACTCATTTGTTCAGCAAATCATTGTAAAAGTTTCAGGTTAAATTGCACAATTTCACAGTATACTTTTGCCATTGTGTCCTGCAGAGAAATAGCTGTTTGCTATTGCTAGCATATATATTATTGTCTTATTTTTATCTGTCTCTCTCTTTAAATCAGCATTACAAACATTAAAATGATGTGATGCATAAGTTAAATAAATGCTGCTATGATAAGAAATATAGCAAAATATTGTTATCAATAGATCCCCAGCATTACCAATAATTTGAGTATATTCATATAAAAAAATAGTTTGAACAAGCCAAGAGTTTCTACCTCCTCTACCTGAGTGAGGAGCCTGTAGCAGTGGCTGTGTCTCTCTCCCGCATAGCAATAATCATATTTGGCATATTGTTTAAATTAACATTCCAGTAGGATTTGTGCTACCGTCAAAACTAGTGTCTGTAGTTTGTTTAAAAAACTGAAAAATGTGTTCTCTAAACAAAACAAAAAGATGTTTTCTAAAGAGAATCCTTACAAAAGAGAGATTTCAAGATATGCACTGCTAGTGTATGCAGTGTATTCATAGGAAAATCTAAAATAGATGGTCTATAGGACCAGTTCATAAATTATTGAGGCTGGAAAGGAAAATCAATGAAATAGCAGAAGCCAAGTTGCAGGTTACAGAAACATTTTTTTGTAGATGGAAAGTTAACATCACTTTCAGAATTTAGTATGAAATTAAAGTGAGATAAGGTAAAAGTATTAATCCATAATTGTCTAGTTATTATGTAAATATTAGTTTTTAAATTTATTTCTTCCTTTGCAACTATTTCCCCAAGAGGAAGTGAAATAAGTGATGGATAGAGTCAGCACATGCACCATTATTAGCATGTTCCTCACTCAGGCCATAAAACATGTAAACTCTTGATTGATCTTCCTTATAGGAAGCAGAGATATGGAAATGTAATTCTGAAAGTGAAATCAAGGGTTCAGGCTAAAGAAGTTTAAGAGTGATATTGTATCTTTCAGATTATTGCTAAAACTTATAAACCCATTAAAATAAATCATATTGGAATCCATAAACTTGTCCACATTCATTTTTTTTAATAGTGCTTAATGCCCATTTTAACTATTGAAGCATCACAGGCAGTGAACACTGTGATACATGAGATGAAATAATAAACTGGGAAAGGAAGTTTTTTTAAAGAAAGGAAGCATTCCAGGCCTAAGTTTAGGATACCTTTCGTGCATTTGCCATTTATCAGAACTGAGGAAATCCTGGAAAAAACCTCAAGTCAAGAAGTAGGGTCCTGGTAGGAATCAAACACCACCTCCCATTCATGAGTCTGCCCCTGAACGACCTCAGCCACCCATGACGGTTTCCACATTAATGAAGTACTTAGAAGATTCAAAGCAACAGCACAAAAATACAATTTTCAGTACTTTTTACTATTTTAACTACTAAACAGATATCATTAAAATTATGCTGCATCTACTCAAACCATTCAACTGCTTGAAAATGGTCATAAAGTGACAGACAGGATTTTTTTATTAAACATAACATTTACCAATTTCATGGAGTTAATTCTAAAGCTTGATCATTAATTCCAGTAACTCATGTATGTCCATATGTCATATAAAGAATGTAGTATGAAAACCAGGAATGCTTAAGAAAAAAATAGCTTCAATTTTCTTGCAACATACAGGGATTTAGATGGATTTGTTGTTAGAAATTTGTTGAAACTAGTTATTTTCGTATTCAATTTAAAACTAGTTTGCCATAATCAGTTTGTATGTACATTTGAGTTTATGTGAGATCTGCAAATAAAATAGTATGGAAAGCATTACTCAGGCTTAAGCTACATTTTTATAAGCTTAAATTGTATTAAATGTAATTTTGGTAACAGTCAGCCCTATTTTAATTGTTTTACAATGCATTGGTAGTGGTAAATGTGTATTAATGTGAAGCACTACACTACACTATTCACCAATATTCTTACTGTTTTGATACTACAGCAAAACTCTTAATTTTTCTTTTTGAAATTTTTGACAAAAAGACATTTATAAAAGTGAGGAAAAGAGAATGAAAGCTTTAAGATGCAATGAAAATATTTGTAAAATAAAGCCATTGAGTCGTATTGCCCTTGCAATGAATTTTCTTTATTTTTAGTAGATAATGGTAGGTGACTAGTAGCTCTGGTCTCATTTATGCAAAAAGAAATTTCATTAAGTACCTCTTACTATCAGTGGAATTCAGAAAAAGTGTTTATTTGTTTCAAACTCAAATTCCAGGACCTACTAATGTTAGTACAGGATTTCTGAAGTTTTGCTTCTTCACCTGAAATCATATGTCATTTAAGTGGTGGATCACAACATACCATTTAACTAGAATGTTGGTCAAAAATGGCTTAAATATGAAGGGTAAAATTTGAATTTTACTAATATCAAGCTTTTTGTTATCAGTCTCAAGAGTCAAAGGTGTACATATTGGTTGAGAGAGAGAGAAAGCAAGAGGGCAGAGTAATGTAGTGCCACTGCTACAAATTTCTGGCAGTCAGTATTTAAACACTAGCAAAAAGTGAGGATTAGTCTGATGGTCATTTCTTGTGTTTTTAAATTACATAAAGCAATCAACAGTTGCTCTTCCTTCATGAAATGAACAAGAATTGAGGATATGATGATTCTATCATCTTCAGTCACAATCTTTTCCTCCCTATTTTTTGGCAACTAAAATTAAGTTTCTGTGGGTCCTAAGTGACATAATCCCAGTGACATTTCGACATTGTATCTTCAATTAAATGACCTTCAAGATCTGAAACCTAATAGCACTAATTATTCTAAGTTGAACATATCTAATTGTTGGCATAAACTTCACTTAAAAGGTTTTAATAAGGACATGTTTCTGGAACCGTCATTCCTATTTTCAACTGTTGACTAACTGCTTGGCAAGTTCTGGGTTGCTTGATGTAGTCATGGCTGGATCCAAGCTGCTACTCTTGGCAACATCTATTGACTGGAATAGGAATTTGCTCAATTCGTTCAGAGGTAGGATGTCGAAATTCATTCATTTTTCTGGATTTTTTAAGAATTAAAAATTTTCCCAATATGGAGTGTGTATTTATTTTAATACAACAGCTTCTTACTTAATTTCATGGTTGCATTCTCAAAAGTGAGCTAGCCTATTTTTCCGAATGTTTTAGCCAGACATTTCTAAAATGTTCTTTCTTCCTCGTTTCCAAAGTTCTTTTCATTTTTCCTATATATTTTAAATTGCAATCTAAACATTCTGTTGCATATATGCCTGATTTTTCCTCTGATGCTATGCTGTCTTTCAACAATGAACTGAATAAGTACAAATATAATATAAAAAATTTATTACATTACACAATGAAAGATACCATCCCTACAGAGCAAAAATCAGGAATGTATGAGATTAAATGTGCGGATTGTGAGCAGAGCTACATTGGGAGAACGAAAAGAAATTTGGAAATTTGAAGAAAAGAACACTTTAGGAACATTAGATTGAAACAGATAGACAAATCAGCAATAGCAGCTCATTTTTGGAACAAAAATCATGAAATAAAACCAGAAATTAAATTACTGAAAAAACTTCACAACCCAAAAGAACCATCCACGTGGGAGAGAATTTTCATTTTAAAAAATAAGAAGAACTTAATGAATTTTGATTTTCTGCCAATGGATGAACTCGGCAAGTTTCTACTGGAACCACAAGATACCACCACAGGAGTGAATGGGTATCCATGCCCCATTTCGAACAATGGCATTCAGTCAACAGCAGCCGATGATGGGAGGGACCTCTCCTGAAACTAGTCCTAAGTTTTAAAAAAGTAAGTGCAGTTAGTGTTAACAACTTGAACACATTAATGTAGGATATATTACCACTCCAACGAATACAGCTTCGTAAGTACAATTTTACTTAATTAGTTAATATTGTATTTATTTTGTGGTGCTAATTTAATGCCATGTTCTTTGAAGATCATGTCAAACTTGTGATGATATTGTGGATAAGTGAATCTACTATATTTGTAATTCTCTTTGATATTTAAATTTTTTTAACTTATATTAATGTGTATCCATTGATTATTGTTGTAATCGAATATATATTGTAATTCTTATTTATATTCTGTTTTTGTAAGTAGGAGATTAACTAGTCTATGTTTCAAACTATTAAAAATGATATGTGGAATTGGGTTGTAGCTTTTGTTTTTTATATAGTTATCTGTATTTGTGCTTTTTCAATAAATACCAAAGTTGTTTTTAATGATTTTTAAGCCTTAAAACAAAAACAAAGAACCCAAGACTGAAGTAGAAGCTTAAAGATTTACGTAAAAAAGAAAACAGAATATTGTCGGTACAATGCCCATGACCACCAGGAAACTATGTAGTCATTGTATTTAATATGCTGATGTAAAAAAAAATCTTCTGATTGCCTCATTGAAGGAGAAGATCCAAAATTAAAAATAAATGTAAAATTTTAGATTAACCTTAAAAATTGAAAGTTTAAAAAAAGATACACACACCATAAGAAAATTAAAAGATAAACTAGATAAACTAGTTACGAAATCAGACAAGGGTTGAAAAATTGGATGGGAAAAAGAAATAAGCAAGGACCCACCCAAAATTTGCAACAATACTGTTATCAACACTTTAAAAAAAATGAAGATGCTAACAGGCAGCAAAAAACAAAATAATCCTATGCTGCTGAGACTTTGTGTCTCCAGAAATACATAAACAAGACCATAACATGAAATAAATTGTAAATAGCATCAATTCACCTACCTAACCATTAGCAAAATGGCTTAATAGTAAATTCAACTCCTTTCAAAAGTTTCAAAGTTTGAGTTTCAAAAATTCATTTGATCTAGTAGAAAAATTAAAACACTTCACAATTTCAACAGAAGAAACGGAGATTTAATAAAACTCAAAAACCTATACATACTGCAAAATTCATCTCTATTCAACCAAAAATTATCAACAAATATTGGGACTAGCTATGGGAAACTCACGTCCTCCATTTCTGGTAGACTTAGAAACACACATCATAAAGCTTTTCCATGTTATATAGGCTGTAGATAATGTTTTTGCAACAATATCAACAAATATTCATTAGTTGCTCTAAAACCCCTCAATTTACAAGAGAAATCCATAAAATTCACCATAGAATTTAAGAAAATGGAGATCTTCCACATATTCCCAAACGTGTCCTAATTAAAAACCCTGTAAGTGAAGTTTATTATCAATATTGTACTTGCAAAGCTGTTGGCAATGGAGTGGTAATATATCCTAAACTTAGGTATTCATTTTTACACTAAACTCCACTTACACAAAAATAAGACTTGTTTCGGTAGAGTCTCTCCCATCTTCAGTTGCTCACATGGGTTCAGTGAGAGATCTGGGGTTCCCTCAGGGCCTTCCTCCCTGACGGAGGTTTTTCCAGGTTTTCTGTTTTCTGCAGTCATCATAAATGTAAAATGCTGGGTATATGCCCTAAACATAGAACTGGAATGTTTCCTTCCTTTAAAATAAAAAAGCTTTTCCAATTTATCATTTCATCTCATGTATCATCAATGTCACTACATGTGATGCAGCAGTAAAAATGAGCATTAAACACTATTAGAAGAGATGCTCTCTTACTGTTTTACCACCATGTGCAAATTAATTTTTATACACAACATTATATGGTGCTCTCCTGATCACAGAACAGATTCAGCTTTATAGCTGACATGTTGACAGCAGTTGGGTTAAAACAGACATGATTTCCTGTCTGCTGTAAGTTACACCCTCTACTTACCACATGTTCATTGGTCCAACTATTGCACATTACTACTTGCGCAATGGACTTGTTTTCATTCCCTTGCTCCACAGACTCCTGAGACAGAAGTTAGCTGGGACTTTTCCTCAGCTTAAGAGATTAATGTTGGATATCTTTAAAACCTCTGATTCCTGAATTAATCTAGGCTGGAAGGTAAGTTGTAATTAATTAACAGTATATGCCAACCAACCTTTGTAGACAAATATTAGCATATTTTAGTTTTTTTCTTTCATTTTATGAATTCTAGTTCATCCACTCAGTTACTCATGCCCTCTGATTTAAATATTCACTGTAGCTTAGAGCACACTAAGAAATTTTAGATACTATGTTTAATGATAATATGTATGATATAGCCAAACCTAAATACTCTTTTTTGTTTCACTTGTTTGCATATAGTATTGCTGGGAGCTGGAGAGATGGCTAGTCTGAGGAATGTGCTGATAACCATTGGTGTCATAAAAGCACATTGTTCATGGATAGCACTTATATCGCAAACATATACTTAACAGTGCTTGTGCAATAATGCATTTAGGAAATATTGACCTCTTAAGGCTTTAGTTAATATGCTTAAAAATCCTAAATTAATAACAAATTAATAAAATATAATTGGATATTCACTTTCTAAAATTTCTCTCTGCTCTGTCCGTTAGAGAATGGCAAGATCAGAAAAATCTTCATTCCTCACTGAAGTCACTCATCACTTGTTTCTCCTCTCAGAGAAATGATGAAACTATTGATGGCTCCTCCAGTAACCCATCCTTTTCCCAAAATTGTTTCTGTATTATTTTCACATGATTGCAGTAACCTAACCAATCTTCAGGAATGAAGGAAGAAAATACTTTAAGTAATGCTTGTTTAATTGATAAAAATTGTACTTACGAAGCTGTAGACAATGGAGTGGTAATATATCCTACATTAATGTGTTCAAGTTGTTAACACTAACTCCACTTACTTTTTTAAAACTTAGGACTAGTTTCGGGAGGGACCTCTCCCGAACACAAGTTCAGTTCACACATGTAGCAATCCTAACGCATCATGGCCATGTAATTTTAATATTTTGTTCTAATGAAACACTTTTTCTGTTCATTTATGGTTCTCTATCAATCTGAAGAGTCGAGATTTTCTTCATGTCTGTTGAACAAGGAATATGGTTATTTTGCAATTATATTATTTCTTGTTTTACAGTGTATTTCAAAGGTTTGTTTTCTTGAATGTTATGGTAAGGAGTATTATCCATAACAACAATAAATACTCTACTCTGGGAGGTTGCCAAGAAACTAATTGTTAAATCTAAGCTCAAAGTTTCTGCAATTCATTGACCATAATAATATCCAGAGCTTTTGCATGCTTAAAAAATGAATAATAAATTCTTCACAAACCCCATTTCCCATCCTGGATGGAGGATAAGACTGTTACTGGGATTTGACCTAGTTACTACTCCTTTCACTTTGCTTGCATTTCCTAATTGTTAAATTATTGTCCACCCAAATCTCATCAATGTATACAATAGAGAAAATCTATTCTGTGAAGCAGCTTATTCATTTCAAATTCTTGCTCATTTCATTACGTTTTGCTATTCAATTAATATTTTCCTTCAATTTTGGCACTTTCTCATTTTTTGGCTAATTTTTTTAAGAACTTTTTTTCAGAGAGTGAATTCCCCAGGGAAATTTAATTCTTTTTCATATTACATATAAAAATTTTGGACATGTACAAGCTTCCTTTCTCATTAAATAAAATTTGTCTATGCAGCAGTATATGACATACTTGTCATAATCATCCAAATTCACGTATGTATACTCTGGTCTATTTCTAAGTTCTCCTGGAGTAGACAGGGAAGACTAGTAGGCTTCAACACTTTCTCTTCTTATCCTGGTAATTGTCCTGACTGGAATACTGGTATAGTGGGATATACATAAGTTTGACTATTTTAAATTGTGTTCTAGCTTACCTTACCTTGACTTCTCATCACAAGCAGCTATCACTTTTTTCACTATTTCTTGAGCTTCACTGTGTATAGTATTTCCTTTCTTTCAATGCTGTGGTACATTCATAATTTGTATGTGTATATTATTAGAAGATCAATATCTGTGTGAAAATGCATACTAACTAAACCATGTAATGCAAAACCTGTGACTATTCACTATTAATATAATGTACTTGTTAATGCAATGATGCTCAAAAACAAAATGGACCGCCTTAAGTATTTGAATAGGTTATACATATGCAAGAGTATGTGTTTAATGTTTTGCTTGGGAGATAAAGTGCACATCTCTCCTACATATGTCACTAGCTCCCAGGAGTACTCTTTAGCTTGTTACATAACAAAGAAAGTAAGTGAAGCCAAAACAATGTGTGATTTGACTCAATCATATAAATTATCATATTATTTACTTCACTGTGCAAGTTCCAAATTACATTTCAAATTAAGTACTATGTTTAAATCATAGCTATTTTATAACCATTGCTGTACAGAATAAAAAGAATCAGACAAAAATATTAAGAAACTTGGATAATATATAGGCAAGGTGAGATAAAAATGGTTATAAGAAGACAAATGGGAACAACAATGTCAACAATATCTAGGAGTGAATAAATATCCCCATTACTTACTCAACCTAGTGTTAATTATAATGGCCATGAAAGTAATACAACTCCATAAAGTTAGGGTGATTAAGTGAGAAATTTAAATGTTTTAATAGTAGCAAGTTTACATGCATTGAGAACATGGAGATATAAATCGTTACTTTGATTTTAACAGGTCCTATTTGTTTGTGAAAATTGAATAAAATTGGTTCTAAGAATAAAAAGATGCCAGGAAATGCTGTTTACTTTGTAATGACTTAGAGGCAACGATATATAGAAGAAAAGTTACTAAGGATGAAATGCACATTGTAAGACTTTCCTGAATATATGTTTTATTTTCAAGATTATAGAAAATTAATTAATTAAATTTTATGTTTCAGTTTGTAATTGTGGTGATAGATTCAACGGATCGAGAGCGATTGGCAGTGACACGAGAAGAGTTGTACAGAATGTTAGCACATGAGGAACTGTCAAAAGCTGCAGTTCTTATTTATGCAAATAAACAGGACCTTAAAGGTTCAATGTCAGCAGCTGAGATTTCAAAGCAGCTAGATCTCACTTCCATTAAGAAACATCAGTGGCAAATACAGTCATGTTGTGCTCTGACTGGTGAAGGGTAAATGTTCTGATTATTCATTACTGAAATAAAATGAAATCATTCTTTGAAATATGTTTTTCCTTTCTATAAATTATGCATTAGAAATTGAGATAATTGAATGCATATTATTTTTATTAATGTCATTCAGCTGTAATTTAATGGAACTTACATTCAAGCATTCAGCTAATCACTGATGTGAGATGCAATTATTAAAGCTATAATTTTTTATGTTACATAATATTGCATTCCTAGGCATACTATAGATTGCATTCGGCACCACTATAGGTTTCATTGAATCCTTAGAGAACAAAGGTCTCTTGTTTGTTAAGCAGTCCCTATTTGTCAGTCTAGGAAAGAATCCTTTCTCTCAAGACTCTCTCTGCTTATGCTGTGCTCTTCTATCTCTGGCCATCAGCAACAATTGAAACTTTTCTTCATGTGATTGGTTATTGGAATGAAAATCCCTTTTCCTGCAGGGCCCTGTTCCACAAAAATATGTTCTAATACATTACAAGTGTATGGACTTGTAACCTGTAGTTATTAGTAATTCTATACCACAAAGGTTTCTGCTATGCTTGTACTTACAAGTGTATAAGTGCATTTTTGATGTTCTGTTCCACAGAAGTATTAGTATTAGTCTGGCACTGGTAATTTGTGTAAATTTCTGTACATGTGTAGGAATATTGATAACATTAAATATTAGTGCAACATTTATTATCTTTTTAGTGATTTTGGGAATTAGTTTACCTTAATGTGCTAAATATTAGTGAAAGTGATGATAATATTGAGCAAGAATGTATGTAAAGAAAGAATATTAATATTTGTGTACAAAGATAAAGTTAGATTAAGTGCAATTAAAGTACACTTATGATATTAAATTATAAAATAAAATGAAATATAAAATAAATAAATTTAACATCAAGAACCTTTTGAACAAAACCATAAAGGATATTATTCCATCCAGCAAAAAGGAAGGAGTGTTTCACATAAATTGTTTGAATTGTGATTATATAAACATAAGTAGAACAATCAGATATTTGAAGAAAGGACGAAAGAACACTTTAGAAATGTAAGGTATAACCAGATGGATAAATTGGCAGTTGCAGACCATATTTGGACTTACAATCATGACATCGCAAAAGAAGCCAAACTGTTGAAAGCTACCAACAATCCCAAGGAATTAGCAATATGGGCAGATATTTTCATTTTAAACAATAAGATCATGTTATGATTTTTGACATCTCCCAATGTACTTCTCATTTCTCTGTATTTTGGAATCACCAGAGGCTACATCGTCACCTGCCAAGCGAAGAAACATGAACAAAGTGGATTTAAGTTAGAGAGATACAGATGGAGAGATAATCATTTAGAAGGCTTTATTAGGGAGCGAGAATCACATCTTAGAAGACCATTTAATGATAACATGGAAGCATTAATGAAGGCAAGAAAATTAGAGGATATAATTGAGAAAGGTTAATCAAACAAGGAATAAGATATATGATGATTTGACAATGATTATAGAGTAGGAAGAGAGTAGAAAATGGAGACAAACAGGAGAACTATAAGCAAAAGATAATTTTATAATTGAAAGAAGAGGATATAAATCTCTTATGGAAGAAAAAAGGAAAGAATGAGCATTTTTAAATAAAGGTCTGAAAACTTGTGTCCAATACTCCAATAAAATAATAAAAGATTATATGATAAATTTAAAAGTAGCTATTGAAGGGCTTACAACAAAGAAAAAGAATTAGTTAAAATCAAATCAGAAAAGGTGTTAAAAGAAATAAAAAAGAAAACTTCAGTAAATAAAACATATAGTACTACTGTAAAATTGTTAAATGAAAAATATGTAATTTATACAAAAGCAGACAAAGGAAACAGAATAGTAATATAAGATAAAGAAGAGTATCATAATAGAATGCAAGATTTGCTAAATAAAAAGGAATATGTTTAGATCCATTGAAGGGATGCATTAATTCAGTCAATGAGGCTCTAAAAATTGCACTCTTATCCCAAAAGGAATAAAAAACAACAACCCTACAATAGTGAAAATGTATGGTTCAAAAATTCATAAGACTGGAAATGGTATGCGACCCATCATCAACTGTATTAATACACCTTCATATTAATTAGCAAAATGGCTAGCTGATAGATTGAAGACGTACCTAAATTTCAAAATAGGAGTACAAATAATTCATTTCAGTTAATAAAAAAAAATTAAGGATATAAAATTGTAACCTTATGAACATTAATATCTTTCGATGTAGAATCGCTGTTTTCAAGCATACTGAAAAATAAACTCCTATTTTATCTGCAAGATTGGCTAAGAACAAGTGGAATTAATTATGTATACATAAAAGAATACATTAATCTCACAGAAATTTGCATAAACCAATCCTATTTTTCTTCCAAGGGCAAATTTTATAAACAATCAGGACAGTGCGAGCAGTCCCTTGTCTCCATTTTTAGCTAACCTCTTCAAGAGCAAATTTGAAACACACATCAACTCAGTTTTCCCTACATATTTAAAATATGGTACAAATATGTCGATGATATATTTGCCATAGTCAACAAAAAGCTCATTAATGACGGCATAAACTTCTGAATTTACAAGATAAAAACATTTCTTTCACATACGAAACTGAAAAAGACAGGTTGCCTTTCTTGGACATAAAAATAATGAAGCGTCAAGAAAATCTGGAATTTGGAATATACAGAAAGAATACATATGCAGACAGTCGTATCGAAGCTGATGGTTTTAACCCCACAATGCACAAACATGCAGTTATCAACAACTTAACACTCAACAACTAGTTAACCATAATATTAGGAAAGAACAATACCTTAAAGAATACAAACAAATAGAAAGAACAGTGGTTAAAAATGGTTATAACAAAGAACTAATACACAAAAAAGTACAGAAATTCAAGAGACAAAAACTTATTAAAGAAATCACAACACTTTCAACAAAAAAAGCTAAGCTAATTTTTAAAAAACTCACATATCATCCATGGGCTACAAAATATTTCAGAATGATCTTGCTAATGACAGTATTCCACAAGAGAAAAAAGCAGATATTTACAAAATAAATTGTGCAGAATGTGAAAAAATCTTCATTGGAAAAACAAAGAGAAACACACCCACACAGTTAAAGAAACATTTCAGGAACATAAAAGTACAAGCAAATAGAGAAAATAGCAGTAGCATATTGTTTTTTTGGACAGAAAATCATGACATTGTCAAAAAAAAAACAAAATTATTAAAATCAGTACAAGGACCTACAGAATTAACAACATGGGAGAAAATCTACAGTTACAAGTACAAAGACAGTTTAATGAACTGCAACACTTCCGGTGGTGAAAACATAAACTTCAAATTCATCACACCTCCACCACACATCCCCACAGCATAGCTGTTTATCCTCCAGTGGACAATGGAGCTGACGATATGAAACCAGTTCTATATATTTAAACAAGTGGAGCAAAAGAGTGTTATTTCGACTCAATCACACAATGATCTTAATTTCTATATATTTAAACAAGTGGAGCAAAAGAGTGTTATTTCGACTCAATCACACAATGATCTTAATGTATGATTAGCTTCACTGTGCAATGTTCCAATTAAGGATTTTATGTTTATAGTTACTCCACATATTTACATAATACTAGGACATATTTTGGAAGCTCTTGCTTCCATTTTCAGCCGTTGACTGACTACTGGAATTGGTGACTGGATCCCAAGATGCTTTTATGACATCTCTGATGGTTCCAGTAGGAACTTGCCTAGTTGGTTAAATTTTTAATGCAGCTACTGAGAGGATTCTTTAATTATGTTAAAAGGGGAAGACAACAAGCTATTTAAAAAGAATCTTCTCAATAGCTGCATTAAAAATTTAACCAAAACACTGAATGAATTCAAAATACAGAACAATCTGGTATCCCAAATTTTATACATTTCCTAAAATCCATAAAAATAATAACATCATCAGACCAATAATTTACAGTATCAATTCACCCACATACCAGGTGGCAAAAAATTTGACATTTTCAACTCTTTTGAAATATTTCAAACGCTTGAGCATCAAAAATTCATTAGATTTAGTCGAAAAACTTAAAAATACCGGAATTACAACAGGAGATATAATGGTGTTCATTTGATGCAAAAGCGTTATTCCCAATTTTTTTTTTTATTTTGATTTGTTTATTTACAAACACTTTTTAACATAACAGGTCATCAGCTTCCCATTCTATTCAGGGCATGAAACGGCCAACAAATTTTTCTCAGAGGCCTATTCTTTCAGGCTTGAGGTTCTTTATCATGCCATAAATGTATGACACGGGACCCCTGGCTTTACTTCCCTTCCAAAGGAAGCCATACTTACGATATTATTCCCGTGCATACCAGTAAGAATTTTGTGCAAATGTGAAAGAAATGGTTAACTTCCTTACATATACAAACAGAAGAAATAGAAGACTTACTGAGGCTAATTAATGTTTGTATTCAACAAAATTTCTTTAATGGATATCATTGTATGATTAGTTGAACTACACACTCTTAAAGCACCCTGAGTTGAACCTTAGCATGGCTGAAGATGGGAACATAATGTTCTCGAAACCGGTTCCATACATTTATAAAAAGTAAGTGAAGCTTTAAGAGTGTGTAGTTCAACTAATCATACAATGATATCCATTAATATGATTGGCTTCACTGTGTTTAAGTTCCAATTTTACATTTAAGTAAAATTTCTTTAGTTTCAACCAAAGATATCAACAAGTTTTATGCCAAGCTATGGGAAACCCCTTGTCTCAATTTCTAGTGGATTTATTCATGAGCTCCTTTGAAATGCATATCATCTAATTTTCAAGACATTATATAAATACGTGGTAAAGATATGTGCAATAATATTGATAAAACATTTCACAGAAGCTTTGAAACTTCTTAATCTACATCATAAATCTATACAATTTATGATAAATGGTTGGCTCCCATTCCTAGATTTATAAAACAAAAGAAATGGAGATAGCCTGAACTTTGGAATTCTAGAAAAGGATCAACACAGAAAATTACATAGAAAATAATTATAAGCCCATTCCACATAAATTTGCAATGTTTCATAGCTTGGCACACAGAATAATTAATATTTCACTCATAGAAACAGAGTACAAAATTGAATACAAACAGATAAGACAGCAATAACCAATGGTTTCAACAAAGAGACAGTAAAAAAAATTACAAATAAATTAAAAGACAAAAATCTATAAGAGAGGTTTCCACACTGAAGAACATCAAGGAAAGATACAAATTCAAAAGCTTCACATATCATCCAACTTACTATAGCAAATTTAAGAGGATATTCAAAGAGCAGGATATAATGTTAGCCCCATAGAACAAATATAATATAAAAAATTTATTAGGTTGCACAGTAAAAGACACCATACCAACAGAACAGAAATCAGGAATTTATGAAATCAAATGTGTGATTATGATCAGAGATACATTGGAAAAACAAAGAGAAATTTGGAAATTTGTAGAAAAAAAACTATCAGAATATTCGTTTTCAACTGGTTGATAAATGAACATTATCAGTTCCATTTGGGCCAAAAATCATTAAATTAAATCAGAGACTAAGCTGCCAAAAAACTTAAAACCCAATAGAGCTATTCACTCAGGAAAAGTTTTTAATCTTAAAATACTTAATGAATTTTAATTTTCCACCCATGGATGAACTCAGTAAGTACCTACTACAACCATCAGAGACCGTCACAAAAGCATCTTGGGATCCAGCCACCCAATTCCAGTAGTCGGTCAACAGCTGATGTTGGAAGTAAGGTCTTCCAAAACATGTCATAGTATATGTAAGTGTAGTAAATGTGAACATGTTGAATACATATATTACCACTCCATTGTCTACAGCTTCACAACACAGTTTATTCACCTGAGTCCTATATTGTTAAAAATTATTTTTAATCGACATAAGAATGTAAAATAGCAAATGTAAATAGCTATTGTTTTTTATGTATGTTAAGTGCATACTAGAAAATGGAATAAATTAAAGTTACCAGATTTTTTTCACAGAATCTAGAAACACTTTCCAAATTCTGATTTTTAGATAAAAGGAAAGCTGATTTACATGATTCCTCTTTAAAATGTAAATTGGAACTTGCACAGTGAAGCCAATCATATAATTGATATTATTGCATGATCTAGTTGAACTACATGCTCTTAATGCTTCACTTACTTTTCATAATATATAGAACCGGTTTCGAGGACATTTCGTTCTCATCATCAGCCAGGCTATAAAATTCAACTGTCAGAAAATTCATTAAGCTGTAGGAATGTATATTTTGCTCTGGTAGCGGTGTGATAAGCTTGTTTATGTTTTCATCCCCGGCAGTGTCGAAGTTCATTAAACTGTCTTTGTATTTGTAAATGTAGATTTTATCCCAAGGTTGCTAGTTCTGTAGGTCCTTGTACTGATTTTAATAATTTTGCTTTATTCACTATGTCGTGATTTTCTGTCCAAAAATGATATGGTACTGCTGATTTCTCTATTTGCTTGT
Source organism: Metallyticus violacea (assembly GCA_030762175.1). Lineage (NCBI taxonomy): Eukaryota > Metazoa > Arthropoda > Insecta > Mantodea > Metallyticidae > Metallyticus > Metallyticus violacea. The sequence continues at coordinate 96,516,883 of CM060840.1, read as the reverse complement.
ACTTTTATGTTTCTTTAACTGTGTGTCTATGTTTCTCTTTGATTTTCCAATGTAGATTTTTGCACATGCTGAACAATTTATTTTGTAAATACCTGCTTTTTTTCTCTTGTGGAATACTGTCATTAGCATTGTCTATCAGTAGGTTTTTAACATTAAATCTGTTAAATGGTGCAACCTGATATTAAAACCTTTAAGATTATTCTGAAATTTTTTTGAAGCCTATGGATGATACTGTGAATTTTTTAAAAATTAGCTTACCCTTTCTTGCTGAAAGTGTTGTTGGTTGCTGGTTTCTTTGATATGCTTTTGTCTCTTGAATTTCTACACCTTTTTGTGTACTAGTTCTTTTTTAATACCATTTTTAACACTTTTTCTGCTATTTGTTTGTATTCACCAAATATCCTTCTTTGTTAATTTGTAGGTATTGTAGGTGTGTTAAACTGTTGATAACTGCATGTTTGTGCGCTGTGGGTATCCAAGAAAGACAGACATGTAATATGTTTCTGCTTCGTATGTAACATATGTTTCTATCTAGTATATTCAAAAGTTTTAAGGCCTCATCAATGAGTTTTTTGTTAACTATGGCAAATATATCATTGACATATCTGTACCATACCTTAAATATGTATGGAAAAGCTGTGTTGATGTGTGTTTCAAATCTGCTCATGAAGAGGTTATCTAGAAATGGAGATGAGGGGCTGCCCATTGTAATTCCTGCTTGTTGTTTATAAAATGTTCCTTTGAAAGTAAAATAGTCTTGGTTTTTGCAAATTTCTAAGAGTTTGATGTATTCTTGTGTGTGTATCATTAATTCCTCTTGTTTTAAACCAATCATATAGTTAATTAGGAGTTTTTCTTTTGGTATGCTTGGAAACAGAGATTCTACATCAAAAGATATTAGAGTGTCAGAGGGATGTAATTTTGTGTTGTTAATTTTTTCCATTAACTAACATGAATTGTTTATACTTATGCTTTGAAATTTAGGTAATGCCTTGAATCTATTAACTAGCCTTTTGCTAAATAGTATGAAGGAGTATTGATATTGTTAAAGATGAGACCCATACCATTTCCAGTCTTGTGAATTTTTGATAAACCATATATCTTAGCTATTTTTAATGAATACAAACAAATAGTAGAAAGTGCGGTTAAAAATGCTTTTAAAAAAGAACTAGTATACAAAACGGTGCAGAAATTCAAAAGACAAAAACGTAGTAAAGAAACCACAACACTTTCAGCAAGAAAATATAAGCTAATTTGTAAAAAATTCACAATATCATCCAGCTGCAAAAATTTTAGAATATTCTTAAAGATTTCAATATCAGGTTGGCACCAGTTAATAGATTTAATGTTAAAAACTTACAGATAGATAATAATGACAGTATTCCACATGAGAAAAAATCAGGTATTTACATAATAAATTGTGCAGAATGTGAAAAAATTTACATTGGAAGAACAAAGAGAAACATAGGCACATGGTTAAAGGAACATAAAGTACAAGCAAATAGAGAAATCAGCAGTAGCATATCATTTTTGGACAGAAAATGATACATAGTGAATAAAACAAAATTATTAAAATCATTACAAGGACCTATAGAACTAGCAACTTGGAGAAAATCTACATCTACAAATACAAAGACAGTCTAACGAACTTTGATACTGCCACGGATGAAAACGTAAACTACAAGTTTATTACACTGCCACCAGAGCAGAATACAATTTCCTACAGCTTAATGAATTATCCAACAATTGAATTTTAGCCTAGCTGATGATGAGAACAAAATGTTCTGGAAACCAGTTCTGTATATTATGACAAGTAAGTGAAGCATTAAGAGTGTGTAGTTCAACTAGATCATACAATAATATCCATTATATGATTCCTCTTATGTAATTAAAATGAATATTTTATGTTAAAATAATACTGAATATTTTTTGTTTTAATTTTAAATCAATGAAAATGCTAAGAGTATTTTGCAATGTCTCTTTACATCTTAAAATTACTGATTAATGGCCATTTTCTTAAAATTAAGTGTATTTCTCTGTAGAGTGGACTTTGTTGAGAATATCTCTTCAAGACTAGTTTGCTGGTAAATTCTTGGCAGGATACGGTAGAATTATTTAGAACAACTAACATAACTTTCACAGTGTCAAGTCCAAGTCTTGCCACAACTGGTGGCCAAGGTCATTAAGGTGCTGACTTGTGAGCAGGAGGTTTGAAGTTTGATTCCCACCAGGACCGTTCTCCCCGACGGTTTTTTCCACGTTTTCCTCAGTGCTCAAAAATGGTAAATGCCCGGGAGGTACCCTAAACTGAGGCCTGGAATGCTTACTTCCTTTAAAAAAAACTCTCCGAATTTTTCATTTCATTTCATGTATCATCAGTGTACATCATTAGTAAACACAGGCGTTAAACACTAATAAAAAAAAAAGAATTACCAAGTCTGGATCTCTGTGAAGTCTACATCATGTTCATGAATGAAAACTCCCTCTCCATTGATGCATTACTTCCTGGCAGATAAGATACACAATTCAATCAATGTTTGTCACTGAGGGGAGGGAACATTTTTTCCAGAGAATAATGAAAATATCTCACTTCAGCTTGAGCACATTTCATCATCTTCATTCCATTTATTTCATCTGTGGTCACATAATGTTTCAATGAAGAAATTTCATCAAATAATTTATCTGCATTTAGATCAACTCCATCTATTTCATTCAAACAACACTGGAGACCCTCCTCAAAGCTTTCCCTCTGTGGAGCAGTTCATAACAAGATACAGTCCATAAATTTATATCTATATAGTGAGAACCCCATGCAGTTAGATATGCAATAGCTATACTATAGAATTCCTTGACACAGTAAATTCTAGGTCTGTACAGGAACCATCTATTTCAAGTAATAGCTAAAGCCTTTTTAGAGGCTGGAATGAATTCATCATCTTTCTTTGACTGAAGCTTTTCAATCAAATTGTTTAGAACTATACAAGATTCCACTGCAGTTATTTCTCCTTCAGCTTGAAGTATACCATTATGAAACAGTGGAAGAATTGAGCTAACAAAACTGGATCACATGAAAGTGCAGAAAATGTTGAACCACTTCTTTAACATCACTGGATATTTCTCTTCAGACAAAGAAAGATTTCAAGGCAGAATATATTACACAGATCCTTGTGATAGCTGGACGTAGTCACAGCCATGTTGCATAGCTGTAACTGAAAATGTTCTTGTGTTTCTATCCAATAAATGTGCAAAACTGTTTTAATTGTTCAAATCTTACTGTAAATATATGAATGTAGCCAAAATTTTCACTACAAGTTCTTCAATATCTATAGAGATTGAATTAATTGCAGTGTGTGCATAGTTATATATTATATTTGCAACACAAACCAAACCAAGATTATTTCTGCCCAAACTTTTCTTCATTTTGTTTAGAACATTGTTTGCACCTTTTCTCTTCAGACCACCAAAATTTGTGTTGGTATTGTCTGCAGAAACAGCAACCATGTTTCTTTTCCAGCCTCAAATCTTTGATTACCTGAAATGATGTGCTGTATATTATTTCAGCAGTTTCTCCAATAATTTCAATAAATTGTACCATTTTATTCCTGTTCAATTTTGATTAATCAGTATTTAAATGCACATAACAAACAAAAACTGGAAATAATTTAATATAAGCATTATTTGATGCATCACAATTGCTTCCAATTTTGTTCTTGTTCTAGAACAGGTAAATTTTGTCTCATTAAACTTTGATGGTGCTTTACTGTATGGAATGCAAAAGTTCCTTCCTGGAATGCAATATTAATTTCACTTTTATCTGGCAGGATTTTCTTGTAATATGACATTTTTGTATGGAATGCAAAAGTTCCTTCCTAGAGCACAATATTAATTTCACTTTTATCTGGTACAATTTCTTAAAATATGATGGCATTTTTGTGTTTATTGCTTTCTGGAATCACGGAACTTTTATGTCTTTCAATTACAACATGTTCAACAACTGCTGTTCTCTCATCGCTTCCAACACTGAAATTATTTCACAAAGTGAACATAATGTATCATTGCCTTTTACTCCTCTTTTGAGAAATGGAAAATCTTCCAACATGGAGTCTATAATGGCACTTTTTTTTTTTTTTTTTTTGAACATCTTGCTTATTGCAACACCCTCAAACACAAACAGTGAAGTCTACAAAGCCAATAAAGCAGAAAGCAGATATGTAGTAAGTGTGTCAGGTTGTAGAAAAGAAAAATACCTCTCAGTCAAGTAAAAAAAGAAAATCCCCAAATCCCTCAATATTAATAGTCAAAGCAATTGCAGCACATTTCCTCTTTGCCAGTCCCAGTGACAGCAATTCAGGAGCACAGTCTACTTCCCTTCTGTCAAAGGATATTAGAGTTCAGAATTAATTTTCAAGGTTTAGGACAGTCCCAGAGACATAAAATCAAATCTGGGGAAAGACAGACAGATAAATCTGAGTATCACGGGAAATGGGGATGCTTGGTAATCTTAGTATATATAGAGTTAGTGCCTTCCTGCTAGAACAAATGTGTTCCAATAATCAATTTGTAATGTATGTATATACATATGTTTTCTTGCCATAATGAAGTCTTGTAACATTATTATAAATAGTGAATAAATCTGAATCTTTCATAAAGCCCAGTTTCATAGGTGTTATATGTGTGCTGCAACAAAAGGTCATGTTCCATGGAATCGTGGAATCCACCACTAAAGCTAACTACAATTCCTTTCTTGGCACATAGCTTTTCACCTTGTACTGCAATTTCTCAAATTCCAAAGCATTATTTAAATGAAAAAGCAGTTAATTCTCCTTCAATCTTTAAAATTTTGTGCAATTTTCTCACCTCAGTTAACAAGGGCCCTGAAATGGAACTCCTACTCTGTGTTGTAACCACAAGTAATATAATTAAGTGCATTGAATGACTGAATGAAACTACACACTCTTATTTGCTCCACTTGTTTAAAACAAGTGATGTAGAGGTTCAAATTAGCATTTCACGTTCAAAGCAATGTGTTTATCAAGATCTAGGTCTGCTTTTCAGATACCTTCACTTTTTTATCATCTAGCATGACTATCTGTTTGCATATCATGTCAGCTTTTCTTTGAGACCAAGGCTCTGCACATCTATTCTACAATCTTGGGAAAATTTTGCTATTGACTATTTCTTTTCTAAACTTATTTATGATCTCTCTTTTTTTTTTAACTTCAACCATAATAAAAGCAGCAAAAATGAGTAGAATTGGTGACAACAGATACATTCATACTTACATAATATAAAGTGTCTGGGAAAACTGAAAAAAAAGAAATATCTCAAGAAACTAATGCAACTATTGCCTCGTGGTTCAGAAAGAGAAACTCGTAAAGTTTGGTTTACGCTCTTAGTACATCTCAAAATAAGCACAGTTTGTCGCAGATTACATTTAGGTGAAATTCCTTCTCTTTCCATGCAAGAGCATCTCTGTAGGATGCTTTTGTGGGTTTATGCAGTTTTGTTTCAGCCAACCCGCAATACACTTGGTCTTCTCCTGTGATGTCCACATTCTCCAATTGTGATGAAAACAAGATTAAATTGAAAAGAAAACAAAGACTGATAGCTTCATCAGGCAAGTCTGGGGAAACAAAGATATTGACACATGCATAGCTTGCTGCCAGTGCATCCTTTTGATTGCGTAAATTGTGAGACAATAAATGCATTCATTTCTCACATATGAGTTTTTCTTTTTCATTAGATTTTTCTCAGACACATTGTACATTCATATTGGCACTATGTACTGCAAGCTTCTGGCAGGTAGAAAAGTGCTTTGAAATAGCATAAGCAGAAAATAATATGGGAAGGGTAAAATGACATGTAATTTGTAATAGACATTTGATGTTCCCACTAGCCTCGTTTTTTTTTTTCATAGCGAAACCAGTATAAATTGCAAAATATTTGGCTCCTTCCCCTTTTTTAACATCCAGAAGTATATTTATCTTTTCATTCAAAACGTTATTGACCCTGAGGAAGGACTTTTACATGAAATTGAAATATTTCTTGAATTGTATCGTACTACTCTTGTTATTAGCAGATAGTGATTATCAACTTTGCATGTGTAAAAAGCTGGCATGCATTAATATATTTATTTACATATAATTTATTTTTCATTGTTACAGATTGTATCAAGGTTTAGAATGGATCTGTAGTCAGCTAAAGAAGAAGTGACATCAAGATCTGTTGCAGTGCCATGATTATGCAAAAATGGGAGTAACACTCCCTTTGTGAATGAATGTGTAATGTGTGCATGCATATACAAAGTGTTGATCACTAAAAAGGTGTATGTCATACTGAAACAATGTTTTAAGTTGACCCTTCCATAGAGCTGGAAGCGTGTAGTATGTTAAGAAGATTGCCCAAACAAAATCTTTTATAAGATTTTCTTCGGCTGTATTTTGCTTTCATATAAAACTTATTGACCATTATTGGCTGTCTTTACCTTGCTCAGACCAATGCCATCACTAAATCTGGTCACCTGCTCCTCATACTGTGCTGGTGCAATATAGCTTATTTGTGTGTTATTTTTTAAAGCAATGTTTGTGCATAGGCTGTACGTTTTTGATATTGCTGTAACATATAGAATAATGAATAAGATTGTCATTTGTGTTTAACAGCATTTACTTATTCTTAGCAGTATTTAGCATTTATTTATTTAGTAATTCTATGCAATACTTTGAATTATAATCTTAAAAATATGTATAACTTTCCTCTAAGATTGAGGACAGTTAAATGATATCTTCTAGAGGCTTAACAGCCATGACAGATGTTGGGAAGTGTTTTTGCTTATTTTGTATAAAAGGACTAATGTTACAATTTTTAGAGTAAGAACTTGAGCATGAAGGCCAAATAATAATTTTAAGCATTAGACCCTTTAAATGGAGAGTTTATACAGTAAATTGTAAAATAATAATAATGAAAAGCTATCCAAGTATGCAAAAAATATTTACCTAAGTAACAAAAGATGAAACAGGTGTAACAAAGCACATCTCTGTAACACTTGCCTAGTGTCTGCTACTGTAGATCAAAAAATGTTTATAAGTGCAGTTAATTTTTTTAAACCCCCTTCCTACAGCCTTTATTTAGTATACCTCAGTACTTCATTGCAAAAATATATGGTTTATAAGCTACTCTTTGAAAAACTTGTTATAAATAATTTTATTAGCCTGTGATTTAAAACAATATATTTATTACATCTTTTCTAAATTGTATTATAACATGAAATAAGTGAATTTCTCAAAATAATGTAAATACATGGTTTTTAATTTATCAACACTAGTCAAACATTTGCATTTAGTATACCAGTATTTTTGGAACTCCCACTTCATGTCATTAGCAAGATACCCAGTATTTCCCTTGCTGCCTAGAGATACAGTAGGCAAAACAGAAGGGATAATTATTTGGTTACCGGCCCACTGATGGGTTATCCATTGCTAAATGACATGCAGAGAAAATTCTCTGAAGCCACAATTATAATTGCTTTTTGCTTCTTGTTTGTTGTTGAGATTCCTTTAAGTACATGGATGGTGTTCTCTTGTAAAGTTTCTGAGATATCACTTTTTTCATGTTCTGTTATAAGTAAGGTGTTTAATTTTTGTCAGTATTAACATGTACAGTCATCAATTAATTCAAACCTCTTTGGAAAATTTTTCCATGTCTGATCACATACCTCTCTAAATTTGGGATTAATGTCAATATTCATCTTTATTCTCTCTGACAGGTGGAAAGAGTTTCTTGCATGCGCTACTTTATTTATGTTACTTCATTCAATTTATCACTTTGTAAGGTCTTCCTCATATGCTTTAGTAAGGATTATGCTTTTGGGTTTCTTATAGTTTACTAAAATTTACTTATTAGTTTGCTGTTTCATTTGCAAGAGGACAACATATGCTTTAACCCAAGCAAAGTTTAATATTAAAATTTATTCCAGCAGTTTCTTTTTATTTTTAAAATTTTAGTTGTTTAGTATAAAATTGTTTTTAAAAATATATATGGTATCTTCACTGCAACTATTCTCTCTTTTATGCTGATATAACGTAATTGCTTTAATGCTTCTAAAGCTTCTAGTATTGATTTGCGCAGCTTGATTATTCATCACTAGAGCTGGAGCTTGGAAGAATATTTTTTAATTTTTATAATTACCATTATAGAATTTTAACAAGCATATTTGTTTGTGATCTTAGGGGCATTTTATCTGTTTTTAGGTATATTGCCCTATTCTGTTTTGTCATTTTCTTTCTATTCAGCTATAAAGATGTGACTACCTCAGAAACTTTACAAGCAATGCAACTGAATGTATACTTAAAGACAACATCATCCACCTACCTGAAGAAATCTCAACAAGCATAAAGCAATTAGAATTGTGGCTTGACACAATTCTCTCTGCATGTCAATTAGCAATGGATAACCCAATAAGTGGGCCAGTCATCACATAATTATCCCTTCTGTTTTGCCTACTATATCTCTAGACAGCAAGGGAAATACTGGGTATATTTAATCTTAAGTTGAAATGTTATAACATTCTTTATAGTTTCACTTATATGAGGTTTACTCAGGACATATTTCATGAAACATTTGTCCACATCATCAGTTGTTAAACAGCAGATCATTCAAACTGGGTATCTTGCTAATAACATGGTGTTGGAGTTCCAAAAATACTAGTATAGTAATAACTAGGATATGCATTAGGTTAAACACTTAACTAAAATCTTTTAAACAGTTGCATTAGCTGGAGTTGTGATTCAGGCTCACCATGTTCTCAGAAGACAATTTTTCACTTACTATACCTTTACTAAAATATAATAATTCCAAAAATTTGTAATCTGTTGAGCACCAAACTTTACAAATGAGGAGCATCATTTTAAAACATTAACAATTTTACAGGAAAACCAAAAAACTAATATCTGCTAAATTTAAAGATGATTGTGAAACAACTTTATGGTATTATGATTAGAAACTAAATTTCAGAAGATTGTGATAGATGTTAGAAATCATTTCTTTCAAACGAAGTTGTAATGGACTGGTTAAAAGTTGAATATCCTTGAACTCTTTTCTCATTTTGCACCAGCTAATAAGCTTAAGGCTTTTTTAATTTTTTTTTTATTTATTTAAACATTAATTTCAGAAACATTGCTTAATATTACCATGTACAAACAAAAGTAACTTTGAAATAGTTTATAGGTTTTTATAATTATTAAAGCTGAATATTATGTCATTGAAATTGTATCTAATTTCTGTTTTAAAATATTTCAGACAAATTATCATTGGAACAGATTGTGTATAATAATTAAGGGATTCTTTGCAAATGAAGATAATTTGATAAGATATTTATGCTGTTTTTTTTTTTTTGTTTGTTTTTTAACATTTTAAAAAATTGAGTCGAAATTGTAACATACACATCACTAAAATTCAATAAAATGGAACTCTGGTTTAGGGAGCCATCGTTCCTATCATCAGTTCCTGGTCGACTGCCAGTCTCGTTGTTTGTAGTAGGTACAGTTTATGCTGTTGTTCATGACAGTACATATATAATATTACTATCTCTTATTTCTGAACAAACAACTAAAGAAGTAAGGAATAAAAAAGGGGGTGGGGGAGAAATGAAAAATATCAAATGTGATATGAATTTGAGTGCAATTTTCAAATTTTTGTGATAGTTATTAATTCACTCTAAAAGAGGAGAAAATTCCATGAACAGAACCGAATAATACAAGGTCAAATACCTTCACTCAAACAGCATTTCAACCATGTTCCTCATCCAAACAGTCACATCCTTAATTTTCACTTCCCTCTGTATGCTGTGTGTTCTGTTGAAGTGTGATGTGTATATAGGACTTTAATTTATTATTTTCAGTCCAATTGTAACCAAAGCATTCCTTTAAGTTTGATCAAATTATTCTCTAATTTTATAGGGTGCCCTAAGGGCAAAGCTGGTAGATCAGGTATTTGTTGCACTCCTACTCTTATTTTAATAATGGAAGCATAGCTTTTGGATTCATCATCTACCCTATATATGCCACTGTCATTTCCTAGAAACATATTTCTTATTCATCATCAGTTTCTTCTTTAGCGTAAATTTTTTTCATGTTCCTTATATCAGTTGGCTTCTTTAAATAATCAAAGGGAATTTTTAAATTGCATACATGCCAATCCTTTTTCTATTCTCACAGTCCCACCTTTCTGTATGTGTAAAAATAATCTTGCATTGTTTTCTAAAATCCTTTTCAAATACTCCAAATGTATGGTCAGCAGGCAAGAAGAGGAAACATCATCAATATTTCCTTTAGGGAATCTTAGGATCTTTTCAAGAGCCACCAGCAAAGAAAATGGACTACATAGGCACTGCTGCTCTGCCCAGTGCAGCTGTTACTTACAAAGACTCTCAACTTATTGTCTTTGAATTGCTATTTACTTTGAAAATCAGTTAATGCAGAAGTCACTTCATTAGCTCTATGATTGAATTGGTTTTCTGTCCAGCAGCAAAAGAATGGTGATTATTTTCTATGCCAGTAATGCAAACAGCATAATATCATAGTTGACAAGCATAGTAGGCCTTGATTATAGCAAGTTTAGGTAAAGACTGTACATGCTCAAATTGCAGCATAAGGAAATTCTTTTCAGGTTTTTTCTGTCAGCAATTTGTGGGCAATATGTGAAGCTTGTAGTTCATCCTTTTTGGTATTAGTTTCAGCAACTTGCAGATCATTATTTGTCCTACTGCAATAATTGCAAAAATATCTTGCTAGATCACCAAAAACCAGATTAAACTTATTTGAAAAAATTATATGAAAAAAAAAAACACTTCTTTACTTTTAATAACTCAGCTACCTAGTATGTACATATTAAACTGTTTATTAATATATAACTCTGAGGAAAGATAAAATTTCTTGCTAAAGTTTATTAAGATCATTTTATGATTAAATTGAACTGCACACCCTTATTGTCTCCACTTGTTTATATGTAGTACATGTTTCTGGAACAAGGGTTTGTGAAACATGTACTATATGTAAACAAATAAGTGAAGCCCTAAGAGTATGTAATTCAACTCAATCATACAGTGATCTTAATTATACGATTATCTTCCATTTAGCATTTCTGTGAAGTTTATTACTTAATTGCTTTCTTTCAGCATGCTCTTTGGTTTTGCAGTCATCTCTCCTTCTCTCTTACATACATTTACCAGCAATAAATGAGTCTGCTACACTGCTTTCTCTTGGAGCAGCAATGGCAAAAAGTTCTCAAAAAATTTGGAACAAAGTGGAATTTGTTCATTGTTTACTCTCGTATAGTATTTTATTGCCACTGAATTTAGCTTATCTCTCTTTAGGGGATGCTGCCTTTTGGGAGAGCATACTCATTATTGGTGCCAGAGGTCATCTTGCTGCAATTTATTCTTGTTGGTACATAGTAGTTTTTTGATTCTGGTAAGATGGTAGGTAGGCAGGGTGCAACATCTAAATCTACCTTCTTTATATACACATAGAGATTCAAACTCCTGCATGCTAGGGCCTTCATTGCAATATCTGAAACATTATACAAATAATGAAGTTAGAATAAAAACCATAAACAGCCTTGGACATAACATTTCTACAAAAATTTCAGTTAAACATAATTAAAATATAAAGAATTTATCTTTCTTCTTGTTCTCATCTTTTCATTATGCCTTTCTGCCTTTTCCTAGAGCTTGATAAATGCTCCAGAACTTACACAATTTCTTCCACTTTTTATAAAGCAATAACTAGTAAAAATGTTGTAACACTTGAACAATGGTAAAGGGATGCAGAAATTCTCCATCCAGCTTTGAAAGCCAGCTCCAATAATGTTACATAACTGGTTTTACCATCTGATACATAGAGTAGGCAACACTTTTTCTCATAATGTTCCCAATCTATATCAAAATGACCTTTTCACAGTTTGATCCAATTGAGGTACCATAAGCTTCAAGCTAATTTACAATTGCAAGTGAATTTATCGCATTTTAAAATGATGTTCCTCAAAAACATGGAAGACCTAAACTGTTAATATATTCTCAGCTGGCAGCACAGCTCTGTTATGTAAAGCATGTGATAAATTCATTAAAACCATGATAAAATGTACTTCATCTCACAGTCATAAATTGAACTACCACTGTCAAAGATACAGGCAAGAAAAAGGTAGAACTATTTTCAATAACTATCAGAGCATCTAGCTGGAGTTCAGTTGCTCTTGACATGTGTAAAATGTTTGTTAATCCAGGAATTGTTTTAACTGTATAAAAAGCATGCAATATCATGCAAGACAACTAAGAAAAACTATTTGAAAGTGTGGTAAGAAGAATTATTCAAAAACCTTTTTTGTGAGAGATCAGCAGAAAGGAAATATGAATATTTACTAATGAAATAACTTGTACATCTGGATAACACCTCACTAATGTGCTCATCAGAATAATGGAAATGTACAGTGAATCCCTTACATTCCACATTTTAGCAGAAAAACAACTTAGAAGGGATAGGCCTAAAGTCTGTTCCAAATCCTGGTAGACCATTTAAATCATTCATAATTAGTTACACTAGGCACTTACAAATGTCAGACAGACTATCTTTTAACAGTAGAATGACCACAAAAACAATTTCTCTGTTGTTTAAAATGATATGACATGAATCTGTGCCTAGGGCAGATAAACCATGTTGACATATTTGCCTGTAGGTTCAGTATCGCATGGAAACCAGTCAAGCCTTCCTTTCATGAACAGGAGCAGAGGGCAGCATTCGAGAGTTGTGCTGCGACAGTGTGACTTCAACAAATACAGGCAGATATAACAGCTGTAATGCACAGAAACAAGCAATGGAATGCAAAAAAATGAACTTTTTGGAATGCATGTTAATAGTTAATCACATGCAATATATAGCAGAGTCCAATGAGATATTGTAATGACCAAAAGTTGCATATCTTATACGTTAACAATATAACATTTCTATGCATTGTTCTCCCTAAAAAAGTTAACATGTATTATAGTAAGAAAGCGAAGACAAATTATAAAGGATAAAATAATGTTCGTCCAGGGTGGTAGCGAACCCACTAATTTCCCATTAGTAGCACAGTGCTTGCTCTAAGCAACTGACCGCCACGGGTGGCCGAAGTCGTTAAGTCTAGGACTCGTGAGCGGGAGGCCTGGGTTCGAATACCGCCAGGACCGTCCTTCCTGACTGAGGTTTTTTCCAGGTTTTCCTTAGTCCTCATAAATGGCAAATGCCAGGGAGGTACCCTAAACTTAGGCCTGGAATGATTCCTTCCTTAAAAATAAATCCTTAATATATCATTTCATCTCATCTATCATCAGTGTCCATTGCCTGTGGTGCCTCTGTAGCAAAAACGGGTGTTAAACACTATTCATTCATTCTAAGCAACTGAGTCATCAGGCTGACATGCACAATGGGGTAAATATCATATAAAGTACATTAGCTAACTGGACTTCCGCCCGGTTTTCTCTGCTGCCATTCATGAAAGGAGGCATGACTTCGTTCTCAAGTGGTACTCAAAGCACACATGTTGACATCTAAATTACTGATAGAGGCATAGACTTGCGAGCAAGAGGTCTGGGATTCGATTCCCACCAGGACCATCCTACCTGACTGAGGTTTTTTTGTCTCAGTAGTTCAAACAGGTGTTAAACACTATTAAAAAAAATTACTGATAGGATCTTATGCATTTGAAGAATGCAACAAAAGTCTGAAATTTATTTTTCTGTAAGTGCTTCTATAACATGTTAGTTCATGGTATTCAAATTGTAAGAAGTGTTCATTTGTTAAAATCTTGGCTTCCAGTGGTGCTGCACCTTAGTGGGAAAATTGGTCACTGCTGATGTTTCACACAGACTGAGCTGGATTTTGTCAAAGCTCTGGTGCCTGAAGGAGACTTACTTGCTGTGCCCAACTCTTGCTCAGCTGAAAGCCAACATTTTAACTATGGGAATAAGCTGCAGAAGCTTACATCACAAGTGATCATTTGTTTCCAGTTGTGGTTAAACTTATTTCAGATGTTGAAATGGAGCTTCGTAAAAAACTACATTCAGAATTTAGATTTTTAAAAAGTATGAATCTCAGCCTGATTAACATAACAAATGCTGGCCAGATGTAGCATATGATTATCTAGTCATTTACTGTACAGAATTTTTCAAGTGTTAGATGTTCACGCTGAAGAGGAAATAGTTTCAATTTAGGAACTGAAAATACATAACTTTTTAAATGTTGGTCTGTCATAGCAACGTAGTTGTGGAAACTCATTTATCTTGCAAAATGGTGTGAGAAAAAACAAAATTTTCAGGACAAAAATCTAAGTGATGATTTTTTTGTTTCCTTAAGAAAACCTTAAAAGTTGCATTAAATTACTTTTGTAGTAATTCTCATAATAAATGATTCGAAAAAAATTTGTTGATAACATCAAATGATATTTAGAAATTTATTTTTGTACATGCACATAGCTGATTTACAGTGCACCTTTTTGTTATATAGCAGTTTTGTATTTCTAAGTAATGTAGTTTATTGCTTGTAATGATTAAATACCTATTATATTACTTTTTAATAACAGTGTATCACACAGAGCATAATAATATAATTTTTGTGCAGGGCTACAAATATATGTATAAATCAACCTAACTTCACTTGCCAAATCATACTTTTGAGAACTACACAACAAAGAAGAAACAAAACAAAAGTATTAATAATAGGCAAGATTGTCATAAAATCATTTATTTTCTTTCATTATGAAAGGTTTCAGTTTCTGCAAGCCTATTTTTCTTGTTTCACCCTTCAATGATTCATGACAAAGTTGCCTAGGCTTGACCTTGTTGTGTTGACTCCTTCATTGAGCAAGCTATTCCCATTTCATAGCATGACTTGTTTTAAAGAAAACCTTTCTGCTTTTATATTTAAAGGTCCTCATTTCAGTGATTAGGATTTCTGGGCTTCCTTCTTGATCTGGTTAACTTATAATTGAGGCCTATAGAATAGAAAGATGTTTAGCCAGTATTTAATTCCAAGAAAAAGGTGTTTAAACTTTCTTTTCTTTTTTTTCTTTTCTTTCTCTCTCTTTTTAAATCCCTCCTGCATAGTGAGGCATAGGAAATTTTGTTTTTCCTTCTTGATAATGTAGAGTAGTCTATAAAATTGGTACCAGTAATATACTTAAGAGACAAGTAGCAATCAGTTTTCAACATTTTGAATATAATTCAACTTAGAGTAATTATAAATTATAACATTATTAGTGGGGGGACACTTTGAAACAAACATTCCCAAAATTCATAGACTTAATTGACCAACCTAAATATGTGTAGGCTAGAATTCTTGTTTGGTTTATTAAAAAGGGCAACATATTACTTCTGGAGCAGAATTAAAATCTACCTGCCTTCTACCTTCCAACCATGAAAACAACCCTGTGGAGGGGCAATGTTTACTAGATTAAATTATTTGAATGAGACACTGTGCATCCTATTGGTTGAGATGATGTAATAAAATGCATTCACTAGATATGTTAATAACATAATGTGAAATCGGTATTAAGGTACTTCAGCTTGTTAACAATACTAGTAGTAAGAAAGGAGAACTGTTAATAGTGAAGCCTAGATAGTAATATTGAATAATATTAGATGTGTGATGAGGAATCTAGACATTAACAACTGACAACCCAAGCAACACAGTGGATAGCATTTCTTTTCTGCAAAATCTACTCTAGCCATGTCCAAACCAGAGCTCCTTAGTATCTTATAGTCAGGTAGCATCAGAGTTTAAGCAGCACATGCATTTTAAGGCTGTTCTCATTGTTGGAATACAATAAACACCTCAACTTCAAGATATACATGTAGAGTTGACCTCTGCAAGCAAAGGACTGAAAAAAATAACATTCGATTAAATATTACAAATTTTACAGAAGGAACTAGACAGAAATAAAACCTCACACAAAGGAGTAGAAGGAAATAAATCATGCTAATACTTTATTAATAATATGAATGAAAGGGGAAACCGTCTGCTCATTGTCAGCATAGTAAGTGGCTTATATGCCTCTCCTATTCTTATGTTTCATTACATTTCACTGTGGTGCATTTTTAATAAAATTTTGTTCTTTACCAAAGCCAATAAACAAAACAAAGCCATAAAAATGAAAGAAAGATGTTCATAGTTTATGCTACAATGAAAAGGGAAAACTGGAAGTTTGACAGATATGCCTATTGTGTACTATTGACCTCAGTCATAGTTCTTGAAGTTCATGTATAAAATAAGAACGTCTTTAGTTCCTATTGCTGGCCTCTTCCATTTTCATTATGTAATGAGCTGGTTAATAAATAGGTTTAAATATCCTCCATAATCTGAAGTGGACACTGTCCACTTCCATCATAGTAAGATCCCTTTTGAATATTACTTGTATTTTTATTTCATAACTTATAAATACACCAGACAAAGCAGTTGCTAATATCTTATTCTTGTTCTGATAAGTGCATTGATCTGAAATCAGAATAATCTTCTTGAAACACTTGTGCATGAATAAATTGAACCATGCATATAATGCAAAAATTAACTACACAATGAATTTGGTCAACAAAAGGTAGAGAAATTCTAAAAACAAAGGATGTATTCTGATTCTAGTATTGTATTTGGCCTTACTTATGGGTAGATTTACCATGAAATCACAGATAGTGCAAAAAAAATAGAGAAATTGAAAAACTAAAAACAAAGGGCATCACCACTCTTAAAAACTACAGAGATTCCATTCTTGGGCACATCACAAATTTAAAGATAGGAATATTACTTTGGCCACAGTGAATAAATACAACAACTTCCTGAAACCAACACAAAGCACAAAATCTTCATCCTGGGCATTTATAGAATTTATTTTAAAGATTGCACCGAAAACCAAAAGAAACCTTACATTTCAAGAAAAATATGAAAAATGTCAATTACAAATACACTGAGAAACGAGTAATTGTACATAACTTATTTTGTTTTTTTTTTTACACCACTATCAATATATTTCATTCTTCGGCACAGCGATCTAAAAACTTTCATCAACATATGTCCTAGTACTAGAATATTTTCAGTAATGACTGAGGACCTTATAAATCATCTTTAACCACTACATTATGCTGTTTTCATTCTCTGGATATTTCATCTTGTGTTGCATAATTCACTTTTTTCAAACTTTTCTTCTATGATATATCAGGACAATTTTGCTTTATCCAAACATTGTCAGCAAATTGTGTGGTTTGTACCCTCTACTATTTTTTGTACATAATGTAATGGCACTAGAATATTAAAAACTAGTTAATAAATGCTCTAAAATTCATATTTTTTTTAAAAAAACATTTAATTATTTATCTGTGAATTTAGTGTTTATATTACAATAAACAGAATAATTGATCAGATGAAAAAAAGAGCAACAAGAGAAACAAAATGTTGGAACTTGCCATTAGCAAAATAGAATGCAGAAAATACATGTAGAAAATTTTGTGAAATGAAATTAATAGGAAAGAAAACTTGAGTAGTTGGAGCATTAAAAAAATATTAAAGGAAGAAAGAAGGAGAGTCAAGTCATGTAAGGCACTGAATCTCACTTAATTAAATTTGAACTCTAACGCAGTGAAGCACGCATTAATATCTCAAACTTTAAACACAATTTTTTGGCTTATTTACTGGAGATTTACTTAGGACATGTTTCGTGGACCCCCTCCACATCCTCAACTGTTAAATGGATTATTCGTTAAAGTTGGGTTGGTAGATGTCTGGGCTGACTCTGTTAGTCTTGTATTAAACTTGAATAAAGAGCTGTTTGCTTCTGGAATGTTCAAATTCATTTAAATTTTGCTCATGTTTTTATGTAAATCCTACCTTGAAGGAACATTAGAGAAAACAATGATTTCATAAAAAAACACAAGCAGAACTTAATGAATTTTGACACCCCAGAAGCAGACATCTCTTTATTCAAGTTTATCACAAGACCAACAGAATCAAACAGACACCTACTAACCCAACTTCAACGAATGTGGATGATGGTCCTGAGTAAATCTCCAGTAAATGAAGACAAAAAGAGTGTTCTTAATTACCTAGTGAGTCGATTTTAATAATCTTATGCTCCACTTACTGTGAGCATAAGATTATTAAAATTGACTCACTAGGTAATTAAGAACATAATAGTCGCTTCACTGTATTGGTTCCGACACGAAATTAAATTTTATATTCAAAAAGAATGTGTTTAAATAGTTTGACTCAGAGAAATTGTTAAGACACTTATGTTTTCCTGCTCTAGTCCTTAAGTAACTGTAAGAAGAAATCTGGGGAATGGTGGTCAAAACATTCCTTAAATGAAGTAACTGGGAATGTAGATTTTAAGTAATGGGCAGCATAAGCAGCTGCATTCTGTTGAACCTCTGGATCTAATCTAAAAGGGAACTGCAAACTTTTCAGTATTAAATGTGTTGAAGAAATTTATGAGAATTCTTAATTGTAGCATTGTGCAATACTCACAAAATTTGCAAGAATGAGAAGAGGACTTACGCAGTCATCCAATATTCCTAGTACTAATTTATCCATTTAAATTAAACAATATGTCATGATTTAACGAATGTTCCATCTTCGTCATAGTTTGCAGATAAGGGTTCCATAAATTAGTAGCAGTAATGTAACTCTGGACAAAAACTCATGAATGAAGATTTTATACGGATATGTCTGTAATAATTTCTATGTGGTGAGCCATTCTGATCAACAGATTTCTTGGACTGGAAGAATGCCATGTTGATTTTTATATTTTTAAATGATTCTTTTTTTCTACAAGAATTGCAAATTGATGCATCTGTGAGGTTTCCAATTCTCTTGAATGTACTGCACAGATTTCTAATGCTGACTTGTTCAGACATGTTTCAGATTTGAAAGTTTCTTCAAATGCCTTTTGTGTGGCTGAGTAACATTCACTTTTTAGGTATTGTTGAATATAAGAAAAGGTAAAATTTCATCATTGGTTTGTTTAACTTTCTGAAACAATTTATAAACATAAAAGAAAAAAAAGCAATTTATTGACTTCATTATTTCTGTATTCAGCATATTCCAAAAGAAATAGTGCATTTAATATTGAACATAAAATTATCAAGCTATAAAATGTCATTATTTTGGGAAGTGATAGTAGTTTGTTAATATTACTTTCAGAAGCAAAACAGAGCAGTATATACAAGGCATTTTCCAAAAGTAAGTCTCATTATGACAGAATAGCAAAATGGAACTATTATAATTTGTGGCTACAAAGCACAGTCCCCAGCCTATTTTGCTCTTTTGTAATCTTGATCACTAAAGTCTGCCTGCTGAGTGGAGCCTTGTCATTAATAAAGTGCTAGCCATTCTGGAAGAGCAGGTGGCAGTCACTAGGAACTAATCCCAAATTTACAGTGGATGTGCTCAAGATGTCCAATCTAAACTACATGCAGCTACAGGAAGTTAAATGGGTGAGCATGCAGGCAGGATAACTGTAAGCAGACCCAATCATTCTAAATTATCACATTAGCTGTGGCCCCATTCCCCAGATCAGCAAGCAATATTTTTGATTGCTTTTGGCATAACTTGAGCAATTTGTTTCATTGTCTGTGATAATGTGTTCTAGAAACTCATCACCATGCTATTGTGATACTGCTGAAGAAATATGAAAATGGTTGCATTCAGGGGTAAATTTTTTATTTATATATTGAACTCAATTCCTGGAATTGCATATCCAATAATGATCCTCTACACCTACAAATGTAAGATAGATGATCAGTATACACTAAGCTCAGTAATGGTTAATCATCTGTTGTGCAATTCAGCTTATCCATTTGCTTGTACAGACCCTGCATGACAACATAGGACAAAGGCTGTGGCTTTCTTTGAGTTTATTCATATGATCTGCTATGAATTGCTTGCACTATAAT
Organism: Metallyticus violacea; assembly: GCA_030762175.1. Taxonomy (NCBI): domain Eukaryota; kingdom Metazoa; phylum Arthropoda; class Insecta; order Mantodea; family Metallyticidae; genus Metallyticus; species Metallyticus violacea. Next base: position 96,496,923 of record CM060840.1, on the reverse strand, counting down.
CATGAAATGCTTTTTTTGCTGTACATCTCATATAATTGATAACAAATTTTCACTGATCAGTTGTTCCCAGTGTACAAGAGTTGCACCACTGACCCATATTTGTAACCAGTGAATTGTTGATGAGTTTCACCACGAAAAGCACTGAGATCATGAGCGCTCAGAAGTGACTGCAACATGACTCCAACTTTATCCCTTCTTTATATATTGAGTCAATCCTCTGTGCCCAAATCTGCAGAGATTGTGATCATTTGGTATTTATTTTAGGATTATGGCTCATATTTCTTTGTGTGAAAATCAGGTCAACCCAGGCTTAAATGCCAAGTTATTTTTAATATGAAGTTTTAAGCATACTTTTGTTATGTTGATCAATATGCAATTTCATTATAGAATCTTTTAAATTGACATGGTTCAAGTGTTCGATTCATTGTTATCATATCTCTTATGATTTGTAGGTGCAAGGGATCTTAAATAAAGTCTATGTAACATCTCTGTGCTTCATTTCAGATTAGATGATCTAGCTCATCAACATTGCTTACAATTAATACAATATGATCAATTAATTGAGAAAAAAAAACCAAGTTAAAATGTAGAACATTTTTTTAAAATTATTTATTCAGTTAATAATGTCTGCATAACTTAGAAGCCTTTTCTTGTAATAGGCTTGCAAAGTGATTATCTGTTCTCTAATCATTCTGTTTGCAATGTGTGGCTGCATGGCAGGCACTATGCAGCCCATTCTTCTTCAATAACCAAATCATTAACATCCTCAGTGTGAGATTATCTCTTTTATATGTGGCATTTAAGACAGGGTGGGATTAGAGCTAAAGAACAGTAAATTTTGTGGAAAGCAATAATTCATTAAATTCCATTTTACATTTTTAAGACATAATAAATTCGATGCATACAACATGACACATTGTTTGACATGACTCAATTCAAAATCAACAAATAAAATGATTAGAACATTTTCTTATTTCATTTAAATGTAACTTTATAGAGCTTTCATAGTGCAGATGTAATTAAATATTAAAGGTTTTAGCCTGTGAGTTGACTACATCTCTTATTTCTCCACTTATCAACATTAATAAGTGGAGAAATAAGAGATATAATTGGCTCACTAGCTAAAGCATGTAATTTTCTTATTTCAAAAACTTGCATCTTTATGTACATAATTTTTGTGGGCCAATTTAGAGCGAGCTAAGTGGAGAAATATCAGCCACTTTCATTGTAATTGTAAACATTTGACTGAAATTCAATTAGCTAATAGCTGTTAGATAACTAAAGTGGACACAAAACATAATAGTATATAAAGGCAAAGGTTGCTACAGCTTACATCAAATGTGTAAACTCTGCTTGTTGTGTTGTTTGTCATTTATGGTACATACACCTGTAATAATTGAGAGAGCAGCATTTCTATTTTATGAAGAAAAATATTTAAAATACAATGGTAGAAATATTATAAACAGCAAGGTCTTAAAACTCTGAACATGTTTGTACCATGATCTCTTCGGAGTCCAAATATTTAGAACACTATGGTTTCACTAACATGGGATTTACTCAGGACATATTTTGTGGAACAATTGTCCACATCCTCAACTGTTAAATGACTGTTGGATCATGTAGGGTAGGTAGGTATCTGGGTTGACTCTGGTGGTCTTGTGATAAACTTGAATAAAGAGCTGTCTGCTTCTGGGAAGTTGAACCTAAGAGATTATTAATGTGTGTCTCACTGTGTTTAATTCCAAATTGAATAAATATTGAAATGTTTGTACAAGTCTCTGATTTTTACATTGTGTAGTTAGTGAGATATTTATTGATTCACACTGGATTCTTGCTACTCAGCAGTAAACTAATACAAGCTAAAGATAGAGGTAATGCACTTTCAAGATTCACATGCATATAAAACAGCCCTGTAGGTCTGAATTATGATAAAGGTTTTAGATAACTGTTTTAATGTGTGCCTATGTATTTTGCACTTAAAATGTCACAAGAAGATAATACAGAAATATAAAATGTTGTGTAGTCAAAGAAGAAATTAATGTATATAAAGAATACATATTTTTAATAAATTATTTTGTCCTAAGTCTAGAACGACTACTCAGAAACTCCAGAATTTATCATTGAGATTTGCAATCATGTATAAGTTCCCATCCACACACACACAAGTTTGACAATGCTGCTATAGAAAGTGATTGGCTGATCTTCAAATGTCATTAACTTTTGCATCTCCAGGTAGTATAGCTGCTGATGTGCCTGCAAGTGGCTTAAAGTTATATTTCCACATATTTTCCAGTCTGTTGCTTTGTTAGTAGCTATAAAATAAAGAATCACAAAAACAATATATTTCTTCATGACACCATCCATTATGTTGTTGTGATAAATTTGAAATTGCCATGAGTGTTGACATGCATAGAAGATATTCATATTGCTGATGTGCCAGTCTTTGAATAATATTCAATATATCTCAAGATAAACTGTGCAAAACTAGTACTATTATTGTGCTTTTCATAATGAAAAGCACTGAAGAAGACTAAAGGTATATGAAAATTGCTTTTCTTGAAGAAGCCCACCCTATAAGACTAGAGAATAAGCATTTTAAATAAAAGTTTTTATATGTTTACGGAATTTGGGAATCCACACAGTGAAACTTTTGTTAATCTTATTTTGATTTAAAGTAAAACACTAAAAATCATGTCGTCACATTAAAACTCTCTTTAAGTTTCACAAACACACTTATAAAAGTAATTTTGGTACATGTTTCGTGAGGTACATTCCTCACATTGTCAACCAAAACGACGACTGAAGAGCCAATTTCATCAAAGTATGTATGTTACTATGCTTGCTCTGGTGGTCTGTTAATGAAAGTTTTTATGCTCATTTTGAAGTTGCCTGAGATGTAATGGATGCATGACTATATAGTATATGCTGTGACTGATGAACAAATGTAGACCTGATTTCATGTATTTCATGATGTGTAGGATGGTTATATAGATAAATTATATGAAAAGAATGCCCATAAAGCAATTATAACTATTTATAGTTGCAACCATTGATGACTGAAAGTAGAATATATAAATAGGTGATGTACTTGTGATTCAAGCAAGAATCTGTGGGGTATGCCATGATTATAACAAAAGAGGGGGGAAGATACCTAACCAATAGAATGTTGACATCACAAAACTGCTTCTGAAATACATATTTTAAAATGCTCTGTGAAATTGCATTTGTTTCATGAATCTGGAAAACTAAAAAATATCAGAATCTTTCTATAAGCGTCAACAATGTAATGCAATATTGCTTTTATTTGTGACTGACAAGATGTATTGGGTTTTTCATCTACAGTAATGTTTACAGTATATTTCAAAATGTAAAGCACACTTGAATATAAGATGCAGAAAGTTAAAAAACAAAAATTATGAATATAAGGTGCACCCCAAAACCTAAGATGTGTAAAATATAAAGTTTATATTCTGTCCTCTGTGTGCACAGCTATAATTTATCATTACACCATCTGTATCAAGTATGCATTATTGAAAGCCTTGCCCTAGACCAGCAATGGAAAACAGTTCCACATGTAAAAAGGTTGGACAATCTTAATACTGTGGTTCAAATTCAACTGGTGAATCAAGTGATGGAGCAAAGAACACTGGTGAGAGTGAGCAATTTTGATATGTAACTATGCCCTCCAGATGATATAACTAAGTAAATTTTATGTAGAGTATAGGCTTTCACGGCCAGTGTCAATTATGTGAACTGAGTCTTCATGTTGTGGTCCAATGGGATTCTTCTCTTTCATCTTCCCAGACATTTCGTCCACTATAGCACACCACTGATGATGTCCACTGCATTCATGGACGAAATGTCTGGGAAGATGAAGGAGAAGAATTCCATTGGATCATGCCTTACTTATAGGAAGACTCAGCTCATATAAAGTAATTATTGTTTGTTTCTGTTTGAAGAATTTTTACTGTGGTATCTTTGTGACATTTATCAGTACATAGTAGGTAATATTTCTATAATAAACCAAAGAGTTAATTGCTGCAAATGTGAAATGTATAAGCACATTTATTAATGATCATATACTTGTACACATCATTGGGAATGTCATGTTTTTAGGCAAATATAAGGTGCACCACAATTTTGAGCAGCCAAAGAATGGAAAAAAGGTGCACCTTATATTCACAAGTATATGATATATAATCTGCATTAGTAATTTCTTGCCTAACATTATGATACATGTAGAATATGCTATCCAAGAGGTTATTTGAATATGAAAAGTTAGTCATTTGAATGCTTTTTGGTATGCCTATAAATGCTGCAAATAATTACTAAAACTGTTTAGTTCTGTGCTGAACTCGGTTCTCAAATTTAATATTACAAAGAACATGTTTTTATTGTTAGAATCTTCCAATTCCTTGTGTCGAATTTTCAACAACAAAGTTGTAGTTTCTAATCAAATTTAATGCATACTACATATCTGTTTTTGTCTACTTGCTCATTTATGCTTAGTAATAGCTTGTTCATACTGCGAATAAAAGAAATATAATGCAGCTGGCCATTAAAATTATAGCACATTGTGTATGTTCATAATAACCATGCAGGAATGATGTCTGTTTCTGGTTTGATTGTTTGACGGAGCCATTGGGATCCTTCACATTTTTGTATCCATCCTACCTTGATCCACTGATCTAATGTTCATTTTGCTATGGATGCATTTCGTCAAATACATATTAATTTCTCGAAATGACATCCCACATTCTTCCTTGATCAAATTAAATTTGCTGGTATTGTTCATATTTTCAACAAGTCATACTCATTACTTTGAAGAAAATGTTGGGTCAGTTTAACATAATTCTTATAAGCATTGCAATTTTAATGGCCAGCAGTTTATTTTGTGTTGATATGCACTTTAGACTTTTTACATATTTTCATTCTTCCAAACATATCAATCTGTGCAAGTTTACCACCAAAATACCTATAAAGAAACTATATTTTTAACTAGGTAAAATATTCAACTTTTACATCAAGAATAAATTAAGATCTATATGCTTTGACATAAGAATAACATTCTTTGTATATACAAATGAGTCAGTATTAGGTGACACTAAAACTTCACTAACTGGTTAATTCTTCAGAACATGTTTCAAGAGCATTCGTTCTCATCCTCAGCTGGGGACCAACTATTCAGCTGAGAATGAGAGCAAATGCTCTTGAAACATGTTCTGAAGAATTAACTAGTTAGTGAAGTTTTAGTGCCACCTAATACTGACTCATTTATATATTTAACAACTTCACTGTTCCTAATTTCTTTTAAGATTACAACATTCTTTGTGTTTGTGTTTTTTTTTTTTTCATACTTTTAGTAGTAAACTTGCAATGGTCTAAGAAAATTATGGGTGAATTATATTGCTATAACACTAACAAACTATTACAAAGTGCAAATGAGCTAGTGGACATTAGCCAATTACAGTTTTTTGTAAATAACTGCATATACAATGATATTCTGAACTAATTGGCATAGATAAACCTATTTTCATGCTTTGCACTTCTATGTTAGTCCATGAATAATTTAGAAAATTCTGTGCATGTCTGCCATGTGTCAGATTTGCCAGTCTCAAAAGGCCATGGTTTTTTTATACAGCCACACAAATATATGATTTGGTTGGTTATCATATCAGAAGAATTGTCATGAACTGTTCATTCAAAACTGGATGTCTCCTATGTTATTCCTGTTTCTTTTCATTGAAATAGGAATAACGTAGAATTTGCAGCAAAATGTTTGCAAGTTGTGTGAAAAGCCAGCATCAAGTATGGATGCTGAGGATCAGACTTACAGAATGATGTGTTGGGGAGTGACACTGAAAATATGAATAAACAAGAGAATGCCAAGATCCTTCCAGTTTTTTGCATATTTATGGCACATAAATTATTAATTTAAGTGTATAAAGATGGCTCCAGAAACTAGTCTTCCATTTTATTGAATTTTAGTGGTGTGTATGTTACAATCTCGACTCAATTTTTTAAAATGTTTTATTAATTTAATATTTCCTAAAATAACTTTTTTTCAAAAGAGAGTTAATGCAGCATACCAGATTTGTTTAGAAGCACCAAAATTTATAAAATTTCTTTTTCATACTTTTCAAGTTTAAATGAAGCATGAATTAGAGGAAAGTACAATAAATAAAATGTCATGAATTGCTTTATAAATAATGAATATATGTTAAAAATATTATAATTTATTATTTTTAATGCTGTATCTGTGTAAAATGTTCCATTTTGTGTGTATGTGTCAGGCATATTAAAATTTTATCATTATTTTTCAAAACAAAATAACTAACCAATTTATAATATCACTGACATTCCATTATTTTAAAGCAAATTCTACCAAAAAAAATTACATTCTCTATTTATAAATTATTCTTGCAATGGTACACACTGATATTTTTGGCATTTTTGATCCAGAAGTTTTCAAATGTTCCATATAGATCACCATTTAATGCAGAACTTTTCTGATCATCCTTGGGTCAATTATCATAACATAACCAAATTTATAATATCACTGACATTCCATTATTTTAAAGCAAATTCTACCAAAAAAAATTACATTCTCTATTTATAAATTATTCTTGCAATGGTACACACTGATATTTTTTGCATTTTTGATCCAGAAGTTTTCAAATGTTCCATATAGATCACCATTTAATGCAGAACTTTTCTGATCATCCTTGGGTCAATTATCATGAAAAGTGGTTTCTCCTTAGTAACCTGCCTTAATCCTAATATTGCAACTTCTAGTCTTAATGGCCATAGTCCATAAGTCAGTTTATGTAGTTTTATGACATTTTGTCACACTCTTTGATGAGCATCTTCACAGGCAATGAGAAAGCAGACAAAAGTGTTCCCTTTGACAGTTTACTATCATTTGCTGAATGTCTTGAACAGGTAGCGATATTTGTAGGTAATGTTGATATAGAGTTGGTTTGGTGACACTTATATTTCACTTAATGGTTTTTTTATTTGGACTTGTTTCCGAAACATTTGCTTCCATCAGCAGCAGAAGAATAACTGGTAAAAGCATATTCTGTAGATGGTCAGAGAAATTTATCAAATAAATCCAACAATAATGTGTAAAAGATATCATGAACTATGAGACACCATTATTGGATATATTTGATAAATTTCTCTGACTGCCTACAGAGTACGCTTCTACCAGTTGGTCTTCTGCTGATGCTGGGAGCGAATGTTCCCAAAATCTATCCAATAAAAGGTCAAGTAAGTATGGTATAAGTGTCGCCAAACCAACTATATATTAACATTATTTTACTGCTTCACTGTTAATAGCTTCAAGAGTATAAGTGATATTTTATTTGGAGGCTCAGGAGATGGGTAAGAAAGTTCAAAGAAGGGCAGTTCAATGTTCTGTTTGGAATCATATGCAGAGGTGAGTTTTGTATGTTAACTTAGTTTTAGTTTTTAAGTCCCTCTCATTTATTGAAATTATTAGGATGTTGGTGTATTCTATAGCTTCATCTAGCATAATGTTTAGTTCTGGTTACAATCTTGGTTTCTTCATATTGTATGTGGTAGTTGTCCAGGGTTAAATAAAGTTCAGTTGCCTGTCATAAGTGACAGCTATTTTTGTGTTCCAGTTGTGTTTTGGTACTACAGTTATGTTTCATCATGCCTACATACATTTGACCATATCTGCTAACAGGAAAGGCCAACATTGCTAGAGCATGGGCTTGTGAATCTCCCATTCTTCGGTCTGTGGTTCGAAACCGTTGTGGACCATTCTCCATAACTGAGGTTTTTTCTAGGTTTTCCTCAGTCTTCATAAATGGAAAATGTCATAGAGGCATTTTCCAAAATTTGACTCAGAATGTTTCCTTCCCAAAAAATTTCTTTTCCAATTTATCATTTCATCACATGCATCATCATTGTCCAATACCTATGATGCCATACAAGTAAAACAGGCATTAAACACTGTCAAACAAAATTTACCACCTGTGTATGGAATTTTATGGAGAATTCCATTTGGAGAATTGTTTTTAAAATGTGTTAAATCTTAGTTGTTAGCCTATTTCTCTACAATTTTTCCAGGCTATCTGTGATATTTTTTAAATTATATAAGATGTTTTACGCTTATATATTGATTTTTCTATAGAACTTTTGATGTCTGTTTTCAAGAAACTGTAGTTGATCAGGGCAGTCTATAGATGTTCCAGGCCAAATGTTGAGTTGTTCCTAGATTTTATTTTTTGCATGGTTTATCTCTCTTTTGTTTGGAGTGATGATTTTGTTCTTTATTTGAATAATGATCACTATGTGTAAGGTTTCTGTTGGCCTGTTTAATTACTGAAACATTTAAAAATATAATGCAGTTGTTATTTTCTTTTTTTCACAGTAAAATGAATCTTGATATTCAAAATATCAATACACCTAATGTAGTGTTTAGGTTAAACAGTTTAGTCCTATTTGACAAAACTGACATCAGTATATCAGTACCAACAGCACAATATTTTGGGAGTGGTCTCCAATGCCAATTTTCAAAACATTTCATTAAAAAATAACCATACTGAACTTAGTGTATTTCAAATAGCTGCTGCATCAATGTGTTAATAATATTTTGTTGCTTTGAAAATGGAATGTGATTTAAGACTGCTCAACTCATTAGTCATTAGTGCCTGTCAATTGAAAGTATATTTTTAAAAAGATCATTAGTGTCCTATGAGAAATTTGCTTGTTAGGATGTCTTCATTGACACCGAAGTAAATGATTTAGCGACATCAAAACTAAGGAAGATATTTAATGGATTATATGTAAGGATTTTTAATTTTTGCTGAAAATGTGTAGAGATTTTTAATAAACCATTGAATTTTTGATGTGTGGTCATAACAATGTGGTGAAGTATCATGCAGTAGATGGCAATTACAAGGAGTGGATGAAAAATTTTACATTTTACTAAGATATCATTCAAGCAGACAAAAGTATTGTACCATTATTGGTTAAAATGTTCAATGCATACAATTGTGTGCATGGGGTGTCCGGTGGAAGATAAATTGGCAGGAAGTTCAGACAGTATTGTATGAAGTAACGTGATAGACAATATAGAAGCCCATTTCATTATCAAGTTTCTGCACCTACCGGACAAATTTGGGAAGCAAATTTATAATGAGTTATAAATGATATTATTGTATGATTTAGTTGAATACACACTCTTAATGCTTCACTTCTTAATAATCACATCAAAGCAGACAGTTTTAACCCCACAGCGCACAAACAAGCAGTTAACAACAGTTTAACACACCGGCTAGTTAAGCTGCAAATTAACAAAGAAGAATATTTTAAAGAATACAAACAAATAGAAGAAACAGCAGTTAAAAATGGTTTTAAAAAAGAACTAGTATACAAAAAGGTACAGAAATTCAAGAGACAAAAATGTATCAAAAAACCACAACCCTTTCAGCAAGTAAAGATAAGCTAATTTTTAAAAAATGCACATATCCGTGGGCTACAAAAAATTTTAGAATATTCTTAAAGATTTTAATATCAGGTTGGCACCAGTTAATAGATTTAATGTTAAAAACCTACTGATAGACAATGGTAATGACAGTATTCCACAAGAGAAAAAAAGCAGGTATTTACAAAATAAATTGTGCAGAATGTGAAAAAGCTAGCTACATTGGAAAAACAAAGAGAAACATAGGCACATGGTTAAAGGAACATTTCATAGGAACATAAATTATAAGCAAATAGAGAAATCAGCAGCAGTATATCATTTTTGGACAGAAACTCATGACATAGTGAATAGAACAAAACTATTAAAACCAGTATAAGGACCTGCAGAACTAGCAACTTGGCAGAAAATCTACATCTGCAAATACAAAGACAGTCTAATGAACTTTGACATTGCTGGGGATGAAAACATAAACTACAAGTTTATCACACTGCCACCAGAGCAGAATACACATTCTCACAGCTTAACAAATTATCCGACAGTTGAATTTTAACCTAGCTGATTATGGGAATGAAATATTCTTGAAACTGGTTCTGTATATTATGACAAATAAGTTAAGCATTAAGAGTGTGTAGTTCAACTAGATCATGCAATAATCTTAATTATATGATTGGCTTCACTGTGCATGTTCCAATTTATATTTTAATTATAATTAGTTATTTGCTTTGCATAGGAATAGCTGCGCTTCCTATGACAATGTGAAGCATTAGAAAAAGCATGTCCAAGATGAACCATGAAATAGCAGGATGTCCTTGCTGATTATGCAATCATTGTTGCAAAAGTGAAAGTTCTAGTACTTTTAGACTGGCACATAAGCCTCAAAAGTTGTGGGAGGAAATACGCAGTCTATTGCCTATGTCCACTTCACAGCTCATGCAAGTCATGACACCAATTCCTTGCTATGACATCTTGCCCCATCCACACTAATCACCAAACTTAGCGCCAAGTGACTTCTTCCTCTTTCCAAACATGAAGAATTAATTTTTCATTTTTTAATTGATTAGGACAGGGTTGTAAATTGGAAACATAGTTTGTGACCCAGATGGAGGAGTTCTGCAACCAAGGCATCAAGAAGGTAAAGGAAAGATGTGACACGTGCATTATTTTATAAGGTGAATAAATAGAAAAGGACTAAAGTTCACACCAATCAACATGTGCATGCCTTGATTTCCTCATAAAGTACAAAACTGACTGCACCTCTTAAGGACAAATGATGTATTTTGTTTATGATTTTATTTATTTACTTTTTAATTAATTTATTAAATTTCATCCTGTTGATCAGGATTCCCTAGTTATACCATTGGTGGATAATGCATAATGCTATTTGTATATTTTTACCAGCTCAATGTACATACTACCTTGATGTGTAGTGTAGAGTAAATTCTTTTGAGTGTGAATGTTTTTTATCATTTTGATAGTTGTGCTTAAAATTTTGGATGTAGGATCTCTTGGTAGTTTTACATTTTTGGATCTGACAGCCTGTAATATTTTTGTGAATAATCTTTCTTGTAAAGTAGAACAGTTACATTTCCTTTATTAGCTGATAAAACTAAAATATTATTGATATTATTGTATGATTTAGTTGAACTACACACTCTTAGTGCTTCACTTACTTGTCATAATGTACAGAACCGGCTTTGAGATCTGGTTCTCATCATCTCATTCAACTGAATTGAGTATGATATTAAATCATACAATAATATCAATTATATAATGGCTTCACTCTGCAAGTTCCAATTTACATTTACATTTTAATTAAAATATTAACGTTTGCATTAGGTTCTTCAATGGTTTTTTGTTCATTGTATGAAATATATATTTTTATGGCTGCTGTATCCTAGTTTACTATGAATTTCTTCGGCTATTTCTAAGGTGAAGAATGAATAGGTAGCTGCTTCAACTTTAGAAATAAATTTTCTAAGGAAACTCTTGTGGGGTTGATATATAAATTTAGACCTCTATTTGATGGATGTCTAATAACTTATGACCAATCACATTTAGAACTCTTCTGCTGTGATGAATATGATATGTTACATAGAGGGTATGCTCTATCTAGCCATATGCCTGGGCAGAGTAAAAAATTCTCTTTATCTTCATAAATTTGGATATTATATCTTGGTCTCTACAATATAGAAGAAGGTGATTGAAACTGGAAAGACTGTCTGAAAAGTTCTCGCCCTAACAATGAAAAAACGAAATTATGGTTTTAGGGATATTGTCATTTTTCAACATAAGCTCTTTCAAGAGCAATATTCCAGCAATTCTCTAGCATCATTATCCTATCTATGTAGAAGTTTTCTGGAACCTCTGCAAAATAGGCCTCCTGGTTCCAAGAAAACTTCTGTCCCACAAGGAAATCCTAGAGCTTCGGGAAGAGATGGAAGTTGGAGGGAGCCAGATCCAGGGAATAGGGTGGATGTTCCAACAATTCATAGTGCAAATCCTTCAGTTTTAAAATTGGCAGAACACTTTTGTGGGCAAGTGCATTGTCCTGGTGAAAGATTTTTTTTTTCCCTCTGCAAACCAGGCCCTTTTCTCTAAAATGTTGGCATCTACTCTGGTTAGAAAATCAGAGTAATACTCTCCGGTTATCGTCTTACTTTTTTCAAGATAATCGGTCAACAAAATGCTCTTAGCATCCCAAAACACCGATGCCATGACCTTGCCTGTTGATGGAACTGACTTTGCCTTCTTTGACAAATGATGAATCCAAGTTTCATCCATGTTAATGAATCTGCGAATGAAGTTGCATTTGTTTCTGTTCAGTCTCTCTAAGCATATTCAAAGGTTCTCACGTGCATTCTCTTTTGATCTGCCATGAGCAAAAGCGGCACCCAACTTACGCAAAACTTTCTCATCCCCAAATCTTGAGATATTCATATAGCCTGAGCAAATTCATGCGCCTTGATTCATTGATCGTTCAGTACCATATCATGTACTTTTTTTTTTTTTTTTTTTTTTAAACCATTTCCGATGTTGTAGCACATTATGGGTGTCCTTCGCGTGGATCTTGTATGTTTAAACTCCGCGGCCCACTTCTTCGAAAATGAAGACGAAGCTCCACCGTACGCTTTAATAAACTTCGCATGAATTTCATTCGGTGTCAAACCTTTTACGAAGAATTTGATAACAGCATGACACTGGATTATATCCATATCAAATATAAACAAATATCTTGCTTCAGATATCTCAATGCAGCAAACAACAATATAGAAAGGTTGGACATTTTCAGACGCTTTTTAACAGATCTACCACTTATTAGTGCTGCCATTTCTGTTAGGCCGAGAACTTTTTAGACGGCCCTCGGATCAAAGAATTTCACACGTAACACTTAAAAAAAAAAAAAAAAAAAAAAAAAAAAAAAAAAAAAAAAAAAACTAACACTCACCACATCTGAAACTGAAATAAAATTTACATTTTACAGTACTCAGAAGTGCATTTATCCTTACAACAAGAAAAATTCTCGGAGCAACTGGTTGCTGACTGCAGTCCCAAGCAACAGTACACAAAGCCGAATTCCTCACAATCCCTTAGCTGTAGCGAGGCCGTAGCGAAATTCTGGGAGCAGCTAAGAGCTGTTTAGAGTTACAAGCAGCGCTGAAAGCACTAGGAATCTCCTGCTGCAGTGGAATCATGGAATCTCCGAGCGGGCTGGCCAATCCCGAGCGAAAACGGAGTTCACTCCACGTACTTGTGTCTCATCTTGAATGTATTTTTGTATTATTATTTGTTAAAAACAATGTAACCTATGTGTTGCTCTGTGAAAAGTGAATTATTAGTGCATTGGTAAGCGAGTAAAATATTACGCTTGACGGCCTACGCTCGCATATTTTCTAAATATAAATTGATAGGTAAATCATTGTACAGGTGGGTGAAATATTGTGACGGTGGACCTAATGGCCTACGTTAGCCTCCTTTTCGTAAATATAAATTGATATGGGTCGGATAAATCATTGTAAAACTGGCAAATCTCCTTTGATTGCAGCAAAAAAAAAAAAAAAAAAAAAAAAATCAATCTCAATTTATAGGTCATTTTGTGCGTGATACTATGTTACCGAGTAAATCATTCTAATGATGTCAAATCTCCTTTAGCCAGAAGAGAAGGAAAAAATGCATCGTTTCCAGCGTTACAATATTTCATCCGCCTAACTACACTCTCATTGCAATAATTTACCCGTCCCTATAAATTTATATTTACAAAAAGGAGGCGAGCGTAGGCCGTCGAGCCTAATGTTTTGCCCACATAACAATTAATTACTTTTTCACAGGGAAACACATAGGATACATTACTTAAAAAAAATACATTAAACTTGAGACACAAATGCGTGGAGTGAACTCCGCTGTCACTCTGGAATGGTCAGCTGCTCGGGCATTGCGGTAGCTGCAACAGATTCCATGATCCACTAGCAGCACTAATGCTTTCAGCCCTCCTTGTAACGTCAAGTCAAGCTAAATCCAAGATCGCGGGTTCAATCCCGGCCAGGGTTGATGGTTTTTTTTTTGGGGGGGGAGCGTAAATATCCTTAAAGGAAGTAAAGTCTTGGATCCCATGTCGTAAATTTACGGCACATAAAAGAATCTCAAGTCTGAAGAAGAGGCAACTGAGCAAACTATTTGACTTTCACGGCTTGAATTGAATGGGACGCTGATGACCTGAGATGTTAAAGAGCGTTCGCAAATCAACAATTCCAATAAGTCAATCATTCCTAGCACTCAAATTTGGCGCTCAAGTCGCCAAGGATAATGCTATTGTAATTAGACTAAAAATCATATATGAGTAAGTCTGCCCAAATGGAGCAGACTGAGGAGAGATGCAGCAAGTTGGAAAAAATTTGGTTTTACAGCGATATGACGGACATGCTCGTTTATGTACACGTTCGTTGAAGATCTTTACCTATAGATGCGGATTGTCGCTTATAAGACTTGGGCTATTTGTGTGTATGTTTATATCTGTGACGTATGTGTTAGTGGTGGTACTATTATAAGGTCTGTGAACTGCATTGAATGGTCTGGGAGGTAAATAAATGATAATTCTTGTATTTAGCACATTTGACGTGAAGTTTCAATGTGACGGAAAAAAATGGCATGAACAGCATTCAAGATATCAAATGAAAAAAGAAGGAACAAAGTATCATATGTTTAAAGCTGATGGTTGAACCTGGATAATTAGGCATAATAGTAGCATTTAGTGTGAGAAAGATGACAGAAGCGTGCAGTGGGTTCCTTTACTTTAAGTAATGCAATTATCTATCAAAGGCGATACTGGTGATATTTTCAATATTCTTGAAAACAGGTAAAAATTATATTCTTAACCTCACAAGTTACAGTAATAGAGGAATATGTAACAGTAGTAACGGACTTATTTACTAGCTGTTTCCAGACAAACCAAAACTGAGTTTATTTTTCATTTCGCTTCACGTTTTAGGGGTATATTGTATTTATTCCATTGCCTAAATAATCATTACAAGAGAAAGTTTTACTGTTGAAAACAGGAAAAAAATTTAAAAATGAGGTAATATTTCAAAACCTGTGTAAACGTTGAAAATGTAATCATAACGACGACTTATATGTTTTTTTTTTTTTTTTTTTTCCATTCCAGTTGAAAATGAAAGTGTGTCATTAATGTTGTAATGCCTGTTTCAGGCCAGGATGTCTTCTGCACGAGGACCAGGTCTCTATGAATTTCTCATAGAAGCTGAGTTGCAGCATTATTATGCAGGAATTAAAAATGATCTGAAGGTAAAGTTGACTTCAGTGCAATACTGAATATTGCTTTACTTTAAATTTGTTCTTTAGTTGTGGAATGAGGGCAGTGACATTCATGTGATATTTATGTATAATAGCTTTTTCACTAATGTACCAAGATCTCAACGTAACCTAAGCTTGCATGGTAGTCTTTGAAACAAACTCCTAGATTAGGTGGGTAAGTTTCTAATTTATTTCAAATTTATTCAGAACAAAAAAGGGAGCCTTGAAATTCCATAACAAGACGACTTCCTTCTATGAGGATCTCAAATTGTCAAAATATCTAGCTGTGCTCATCCTTATGAAATGAAGGCAGGTTGGTTGGTTGCTAGAGCCATGGGGGATTTTGATATTTATACTTTTTTCCCAATAAAGAGCTTCCAAATGTTTTTTATTTGTTTGATGCTATCAAGTTGGCTGCATTTCAGTATATGTTGTATTTAAGATAGTATTCATGTTGTTACACAATGGGCAGTGGCTGTCCTTGACTAATTTTACCCCAAGAGATGTTCTAACAGGCAATCATGTCCAACAGTTAAGCAGAACTGACAATTCCAATTTTTCTTGGTTTCAATAAAAGATATTTTAAAGTCTTTAGATATTCATATGGTATTCCTTTAAGATTTTGTTCGATATTTTGTTGTTCTTATTCAATTATTAATCTTTTTATGGGTTTCAATTTAGAAGGAAATTCTAGTTCAAAAGATGGTTTTAATTTTATGGTAGCTCCTTTTTTGCTAAAGTATCGGCAATCTCATTGCCCTTCATTTCCACTTGGTTCAGAATCCATTGTAAAACTATTTCGATATGAATTGTATTATACAGTTTTCTCATGTCATTTATAGTGTCAATTAGTGAGTAACTATAATTCATTATACTTTTTTGTAGTGCTGCTTTAGAGTCACTTAAGATAATTCTTTTTATTTATGTTAAGTATATGTAGTAGATTTTGTAATGCCATTATTTTGCCATCAAAATTGTTAGCATACTATCCCAAAGGTCTATAATGAGAAAATTCTTCACAGAATATTCCAAAGCATGCTGCTCTGTTTTTCTGTTTTTAAGAGATCCATCTGTTTATACTCTACACCATGTATCAGTTGGATAATAATTATTTAGTGTACTAAGTGCTGTCTATCTTAATACTAAAGGTAGGTTATTCTTCTTGTAGACCATTATATCCAGACTTAGTTCATGTTGATGTCTGTATATAATAAAAGGTTAATTGGCATAATGGCAGGTTTAGTGCTTATTTTAAAAACTTTGTCTAAATCTTTCTGTGTGCAATTTTTGAAGGTCTGTTGCATTTTTAATCGTTGTGTGCTGTCAGGAATTTGAAACAATTTATTCCTGTGTTGATTTTTTTATTTCTGTCCAAACATTGCCATTTTAATATCTAACTCTGTTTTAATTGACAGGTTGTTAGTTATGCTCTGCATTACAGCAGTTGGTGTTGTTTATACGGCTCCTGTTACTATTCTTAATTACCTAGATTGTATTGTATCCAATTTAGTTTTAAGTGGGATGTTTATTGTGGGTATTATCTCACTTCCATAGAGCAAATTGAACTTTATGTAGCTTTTGACGTGTCATTAAGGAGACCTATGGATCCTCCCCACTTGATGCCTGCTTGTCTTCTTATTCACTTTCTTACTTACATTGTTAATCTGTTCAGAGAAAGAAAG
The DNA here is from genome assembly GCA_030762175.1 of Metallyticus violacea. Taxonomy (NCBI): domain Eukaryota; kingdom Metazoa; phylum Arthropoda; class Insecta; order Mantodea; family Metallyticidae; genus Metallyticus; species Metallyticus violacea. Next base: position 96,479,976 of record CM060840.1, on the reverse strand, counting down.
TTTTTTATCAAGTGTTATTCCAAGATATTTCATGTGTTCTTTCTCTTATGGTAGTTCATTTTGATTTTCAGTTGCAAATCATCTGTAGTGTGTTGAAGACTGAAAAGCAGAAAAATTTCTTTTTATTTTAATGTTAATTCAATTTGGAATCGAACACAGTGAAACACCTATTAATAATCTCTTCTGAGTTCGAAGTTTAGAACACTCTTTAAGGTTTCACTTAAATGATATTTACTCAGGAAATATGTTTCATGGAGTATTGTCCACATCATCAGCTGTTAAAGGATTGAATAGTTCCAAAAAGCAATGTCCTGAGTAAATCTCATTTAAGTGAAACCACAAAGTGTGTTCTAAACATCCGACTCAGAAGAGATTATTGTCTTTTTAGTGTTTATTTTCACATTGTTGTTGGATGCCCATGTTTCCATGCAATTAATAATTTTTGAATATCATTTTCTAGTAATGTTGCTTATTATTATTATTATTATTATTATTATTATTATTATTATTATTATTATTGTTGTTGTTGTTGTTGTTGTTGTTTTATTTATTTATGTACTGCTAATCTATATGATATTATCATCTGTAAACAATCCAATGTTTGCCTCTGGGAAGTCAGCTTATATTTTGTTGATGCCATCTATGAAAATATTAAAAAGAATCTGACTGGAGACAGCACCTTGCAGAAAGTCTGCTTAGGAAGGCTTAGTCATATGTCATTTAGAAAGGACATTATTCCATTTTACAGCTATGCACCTTTGTGATAATACATCCATGAATCATCTAAACATTTTCCTCTTATCCCAATTGACTCATCTAATAAATAAGCTTCTCTCTCCAAACTTTGTCGAAGGCGTTAGTGAAGTCAATAAAAAGAGTAAGTACTGTTTCTTTTTTCTTTTTCTTTTTTTGAACGCATTTTTAATATTCTGTTAACTGCAAAATCTGATTGATTATTGATTATTGATCATTAAAAACAACTAGGTTAAGGATATAGGCCTATAGCTGTCTAACTGACCTGCTGGTTTGTCTTTCTTCTTAATTTTCCGTATAACATGAATAGTATCTTTGCTGTTCCAGTGATTCAGCATGTCAGCTCCCAAAATCTGGAACTCTCTTCCATTTGAAGTCAGTAATTATTGGACAATGAAGCAATTTAAACATAGATGAAATGTCATCTCAACTCTAGGAACCACAACAGTTAGTCTCCCCTTTCTTACTCTTCTTCCCTCTTTTGTTCTTAATTGGAATAATTAAGGTTTCTTTCCATATTACAGGAATGCTATCTTTACTGTTCGAGTCATTCAGCATGCCAGTTCCCAGAATCTGGAACTGTCTTCCTCCTGAAGTCAGAGATTGTTGGACAATAAAGCAATTTAAATGTGGATTAAAGAAACGTTAGTCTCTCGCTCCTTATTCTTCTTTGTCCTTTTCATCTCTTCCTCCTTTCCCTCCTTGTACCTGATAAAAATTATTGAAGAACAAATGGAATTGTAGCACTGTATTTATCAATTTTCTAACTGTTATTAAAATATATGATTCATATTTATTTTTAATTTGGCTTTTTATATAACTATGTATACTCTGTATTTTTTTTTATTCTTCACCTGGTAGATTGGAAGAGAGTGCCCCATGGCCTTAACCCTTGCCAGGGTAAATAAATAAATCTGGTTGAATATGTTCTGTAGTACCTTCTTGGTTCAATGCCTTAAATACCGCCACGGGTGGCCGAGGTCATTAAGGTATGAACTCCTAAGCAGGAGATCTGGGGTTTGAATCCTGCCAGGACCGTCCTCCCTGACTGAGGTTTTTTCCAGGTTTTCCTCAGTCATAAATGGCAAATACCGGAGAGGTACCCTAAACTTAAGTCTGGAACGTTTCCTTCTTTAAAAAAATCCTTTCCCAATATATCATTTCATCTCATATATCATCAGTGTCCCCCGCCTGTGGTGCCTCAGTAGTAAAAATGGGCATTAAACACTATTAAAAAAAATCTTTCTTATTTTTACAGTTATAGCCTTTAACATCACAACAGCAAAAATAGCAATCATCACAATGATTTTCTTTCCCCCGTCATATCATTGGAACACTGAATCTGAATGCTTTCTTTTTTCCTTTACACCGCTTCCTAAGGTACTTTGCACAAACATAACATACTATTTTTTATTTTCATCTCCCATTTTCACTCCAAAATAAGTGTTGTAAACTTGAATGTTGAAGAATTGGTCTTCCGCTGATGATGGGAGTGAATGTTCCCAAAGCATGTCCAATTAAAAAACCAAGTGAAGTATAAATGTCACCAAATCAACTGTATATCATATTATTTTACTTTTCTTCTTCTTCCCATTTGGCACTACAGCCCAAGGCAAGCCTTGGCATGACTCTGCAACTCTGCTTCCTCTATCTCTCTCTTAAGACTTCACTGATAGAGGGCAGTATTGCAGGAAGGTATGTGACGCATGTGATCAGCATGGCAACATCCAGCCAGTCACCTATCAGGAGGCTTTCATGATCAATATTATTTTACTATTTCACTGTTAATAGCTTCAAGAGTATAAGCTCATATTGTTAACTCTTCTAACGAAATCTGTAATGTTCCTTTCATACTTCTTAGTATGAACTCACCACAAATATAGCAAATTATCTGGGGAATTAACATAACTGTGGTTAGCCATGTTAGCCATCTCACTAACAATAAAGGTAGGAAATGAGGCAACCATAATCTACCAGATAAACAGTCACAGCCTTCTAGATTAGGTTTCTGATGCTCGTCAATAGGTTAGTATAAACATTTTGATTTTGAAGCCCTGATATGAATGCAGCAAAATTGATACTATAATAATATAAAGGTTTCAATATAATTTTATGTAACAATGGTGTGTGGTGTGCAATTTTTAGTGTCAATTTTGACTTCAACACTGAAAAATATCTTATTTTGATTTAAAGTAAAACACTAAAAATCATGTCGTCATGTTAAAACTCTCTTTAAGTTTCACAAACACACTTATAAAGGTAATTTTGGTACATGTTTCGTAAGGTACATTCCTCACATTGTCAACCAAAACGACAACTGAGGAGTCAATTTCAGCAAAGTATGTATGTTACTATGTTGCTCTGGTGGTCTGTTAATGAACTTAAACAATATGTTGTCTGCTTCCGGTATATCAAAATTCATAAGTTTGTATTCATATTTTTTTATGTAAATTTTTTCCCATATATTAAGTTCTTTTGGATGTTGAACATTAACATTACTAAAAACAATTCAACATCCGAAAGAACTTAATATATGGGAAAAAATTTACATAAAAAAATATGAATACAAACTTATGAATTTTGATATACCGGAAGCAGATAACATTGTTTAAGTTCATTAACAGACCACCAGAGCAAGCGTAGTAACATACATGCTTTGCTGAAATTGACTCCTCAGTCGTCGTTTTGGTTGACAATGTGAGGAATGTACCTCACGAAACATGTACCAAAATTACTTTTATAAGTGTGTTTGTGAAACTTAAAGAGAGTTTTAACGTGACGACATGATTTTTAGTGTTTTACTTTAAATCAAAATAAGATTAATAAAAGTTTCACTGTGTGGATTCCGACATTCCGTAAACTGAAAAATATGTTTAGGAGAGCTAAAATTTTTAAAAGTTTTTCCATTTCAGGTCTGATCTGTGGGTTCTGTAACATAAAACTGAAAAGGATTTTTTCATATTATTTGTACATAAAAAATTGCAAGTCATTGATAGGATTGCAAAAGTAGAATTTTAGTTTTATTTTACAATTAGGATAATTTCCCCCTTAATGTTCACCTGTTACCTTCTTCTCACTGGTATAATTTCAGTTTATAATAAACCTTGTTTAAATGTCTAGGTTCAAAATGTTCCACAACTGAAGTATGTTACAGAAGATGATCTTCATACCATTGGTATGTCAAAGCCAGAGATGCGCAGACTAAAAAAATACTTTCAGAAGCACTTCCCTCAAAATTACCTGTCCAAGTTTAAAAAGGTAATTAAAATTTCATCTTTTATAACTTTATTGTAACATATTCTTGCATTTGCTTGTAATATTATAAGGGAAAATTTAAAAATAAAATTCTCATTTTTTTTTATTTATTTTTTTTTTTTTTTTGTGTACACTAATTAGTGATTCATCTTGAAAGAGTGGGAAATTTTCATACAAAAGACTGGCTAGCTCTTTTGTTATATGTAATTGAAGGTCTGGGCAGTTGTAAAGAAACTTGTTCACAATTGGGACTGTTGCCTATGCATTGAGGGCAACCTTTTTACATTCAGTAGCTAAGTAGATAGTGGGTAAATGTATTTTATAAATGGATGGGTATCTTAATAATAACATTGGTCAATAGGAATTTTTACCAGGAAAATAAATAGTCTGTTAGGAAAATGATACTATGCTAATTATAATTTTTTTTTTTTTAAAGTTTTTTCTTTTGCATATAAATTATAATTTATTCCTTAATTTCCTTTTTATTTATGGTGTAAATTTTCTTGTACATGGCATACATTGTTGAAGCATATTGTTTCCCTGTATTTACGGACCGCCACGGGTGGCCAAGGTCGTTAAATCGTCTGGGGTTCGAATCCTGCCAGGACCGTCCTCCCTGACTGAGGTTTTTTCCAGGTTTTCCTCAGTCCTCATAAATGGTAAATGCCGGGAGGTACCCTAAACTTAGGCCTGGAACATTTCCTTCCTTAAAATAAATCCTTTCCCAATATATCATTTCATCTCATGTATCACCAGTGTCCATCGCCTGTGGTGCCTCTGTAGCAAAAATGGGCATTAAACACTATTCATTAATTCATTCCTGTATTTACGTAATTTTATCTCACATACATTCCAAAAATTCAGTCAGCCACTGGGATTATGTCAAAAGTGAAGGTGTCCAAAGTGATCAGTGTGCCAATGATAAAATGCTATGTTGTGATCTGAAAGTTATGTCTTTTAACAAGGTCATTACATTTGTTTCTTCATGTATCATATTCAATTAAATGAGTTGTGTATACTTGAAATGAAATTTATTGAAATGCTAAGTAAAATACAAACTACAAAGGAATCTCTACCTATCTGGCCTATTTAGGTATAACTCCTCACAATTACAAACATTTTAATTCAATAATGATTTTATACAAAACCTTTATCTAAATTCTAAATAATTAAATAAAGTACAAAATTTCCACCTTAATTCCATCAGACCCCAGTCCCCGGTTCATCAGTAGTGGCCTCTGGAATTACAGAGGACAAGGCTCTGACCCAATGCAGGGGACTAAAATGAAATATTTTTATTACTCTACCCTACCTATTTTACCAACTAGTTACAGTCTCTACAAACTACTAATTCCTTTATTTCTCAAACATCTACTATAATGCTATACTTAAACACCTTAAAATAGTAAAACCACAATACAATTTTATATCCCTGCTTATTATCTAATTCAAACAATTCCATGCTATAAATCTAAATCATTAAAACCAAAGATCATTTACTTATTAATCATCCATACCCATTTATTTTTAACTGTACAAATATTCCCCTAAATTCCTTAATTGAGATTTGTCCCCAAAATTTTTCTTTACTGCTATCTCAGAGCTTCTGTGAACTCATTTTACTTTGATCAATGAACTCCTCCTCTCTATTGTTTCTGGATATTCAAATAGGATGTGAATGGCATTTTCATTACTCCAACACATTAGACATACACTCTGTTCCAGATTTCTTCTAGTTCCCTTTAGTCTCCATATTCCTCATTGTGTATGCAATAACCATTTTATTCTTATTGGAGGACACCTCCATTATGCCCTCTTAATTTTAATAAAATATGAATGAGTAAAATATGAACCACAGGCCCTTGTTTGTGGGAACTCATATTAAGCATGGAAAAAGCAGTTATTAAATTTTGTTATTTCCTATTGTGTTGTATCATGCCCTTAAAATGTCTTAAACATCCCAACAACTTTTGCTAGTTTATAATTTGTTCACACCAAAAGCACAAAGGCATGCGACCATTCTCAGACATTCAATAATTGAGTAGTATTTGGCTGTGCACTTGGACATCTAAGATAAAGTTTGAGCTTGTTATAGTTCTGTTCAACAGTGTTAGGAGATTGCAAGCTAAATAAGAAGTATCGTTTATCATTTCAGTGATTTGGCAGGAACCTAGAAATGGCAGCAGTGTTACTTTTGTTCAGTAGATATCAAGAGATTCTCACAAAAAACAAGTTCAATATAGTCAGCACCAATGGTACATTTATGGAGTCATTAATGTGTAAGTGGGGGGGTGGCTTACAAAATGCTGCTTCTTATGCCCAGGGACAGAACATTACATAAGACGTAAATGAAGTTAAAGACACACTTGCAACAGAAGAAGAAAATACCCAAAACATAGCATTGCTGGACTCAAAAGTTTTACTTTCTCCTCGTCATTTTAACCCTGGGTTAGCTGAAAGCTTCTTGAAAACATGGGAGGACAAATCCAAAAGGATTTAAATATTTGAGTGAAAAAATTTTTAGCTCAGCTGCAACACTGAAGGAAGTTGTCTTAGTGGAAACATAGATAAGGGAGCTAATGTAGAATAAATCATTTGAACAAATCCTGAGTGAAAGCTTGGAAAAGCTTCAGATGGCTTTGTGGGAGCATCCTGGGTAAAACAAACTTGTATGTCTACAGACAAAAAGAGTTAGAAATTATTGAATGCTAATAAAGAAATCAGTGGTCACATGTTGTTAAAACTCCCATTTCTTGCAATTGCATTTTAGATTTTTTCCCGGCCAATTTTGGCAATGCCAGTGGCAAGATGGGCGAAAGAATTCATCAACACATTAAATAGATGGTTAAACATCATGACTTTCAGCAAGAATCCACGATGTCAGATTATTGTTGAATGATAATTTGTACAAAGTGTATAAAAAGCATATGCTAAGCATTTATAACTTTAAATTTTGCATTAAATTCAATTGAGATGCTAAATTTAAATGCTATTGTAAGTACCATAATTCATAATATTTATGTTAAATCTTTTATGTGAAAAAATTTTGGTAATAAAACAGTGTCTAATATTTATGATAATTTTATTAAATTTATTGCATTAGTTTTAATTCGAAAACTATGTGTGGTAGAAAAAACTCAACATGTTTGTGAACACAGCATGTACAATTGGGTCAAGTGAGCACAATTTCATTTCTGGCAATCGACATGAATTTTATTTTGTTGATCATTGTAATGAATAATTATATTCTGTTCATATATTTTTTTGATTAGGTTTATTTACAGATGCTCTTTAATATCTCTGGTCATCAGCGTCCCATTCAACTCAGGGCGTGAAATGGCCAACAAATTTTGCTCCTAGGCCTCTTTTTTCAGGCTTGAGGTTCTTTATCGTGCCATAAATATATGACACGGGACTCACGGCTTTACTTCCCTTCCGAAGGAAGCCATATTACGATTTTTACGCCCAAAAAAATCCCTCAGTCCTGGCCAGGGTCGAACCTGCAAACTTGGGTTTAGGAGGCAAGTATGGTAACCACTAAACCATTAGGACCAATTCTGTTCATATAAATCAGTATATAGAGGATGTTAATGAATTACTCTGAAATAATTTCATAGAGTGTAGAGATGTCATATTTAAGCAATGTGAGATAGACAATGTATGGTCCACAACTAAACATAACAGTTTTATGGTGTTAAACATTTTTGCATCAGATGTTGATAAGTTTGTGTTAAAGCCATGTCAGGTGAAAAATTGGTTTAAAATGTCTTTAAAAGTGCTTTGCAAGCATAGAAATATCAATTTTCCATAGCCTTATCTCAGCGTTTTCAAGATTAGTGCCATAAAATTCCTCAAATCTCGAACTATTCATTTGACAGTGTGACACTGAACTATTAAGTGCCTTCTTGCATTATGAGCCTACTCTAAAGGAAACTCTTGCTTGTGAGGCATAATGCAGAAGCTGATGGTCCACAGGTTGCAAGTTCAATTCTTGTGATGCCATTGAACTTTTTTTATTTAATTTGAAGAGCTGCAATATGCTTACTAAAGAATTATAAGTGAAATTTATTTAATGCTATCAAGTTTTGTTCTGAATGTATTACCAACATACAATGGCTAATAAGCTTAATATTAACATGATGCCTAAAACTTAATTTACCTTACACGTACTTAACTGCCTTCTTGATTATGAAGCTGATGCTAGAGGGAGCTCTTTAAAGCTGATGTTCCAAAGTGACAGGTTCAATTCTTTTCATGCTGTTAAATAATTTTTTATTTAATATGAAGTGTTACAATATGCATACTACAGAATTATGAATGAAATGCAGGAATCTTTGAATATACGATACCCAACTCATTAAGATTATCCCTAATTCTATCTTTGGTAAGCAAGGGTTGTAATTATATGAATTGGTGTGTTAAGATTTAAGTGTATAAATTGAAAAATCAACTTAAAACATAGGCTAAAAACTGTATTATTAGACCATAAATGAAAATGACATAAAAAAGTGTTGAACAAGTCTTGAAAACAAATGACCACCTGCTACTTGAAAGCTAATGTCATAACCATGGTACCAGAGTTGATTGATTTGTCTTATTTATGGATGTTCTTAACATCTCAGATCATCAGCCTCCCATTCAGTTCAGGGCATGAATTGGCCAACAAATTTTGCTCAGAGGCCTTGTCTTTCAGGCTTGAGGTTCCTTTTCCTGCTGTAAATGTATGGCATGGACCCACAGCTTAACTTCCCTTCTGTAGGAAGCCATACTTAGGATTTTTATGCCCAAAAAAATCCATCAATCCTGGCCGGGCTTGAACCCGCGATCTTGAGTTAGAAGGCACATATAGTTACCACTACACCACCAGGACTGACATGGTGCCACAGTGATAAATTCAGGAAACCTCCCTTTGTTGTTGTGTGTTATGCTTTCAATGGGCGTCTTCATTAGCCAGTGGTGTATTTGCGCTTTGGAAACTTAGTTTCAAAATTTGAACAGCTATACCATATGTTTTCTATCTCAAATTGCTTGTATACCACATCTCTACACTCTCTGAAATTATTTCGGCGTAGTTCATTAACACTGTGTATATTTCATTTGAATGATTCATATATGTTCCAGCAGCCTACATTTGGATAAAGGGTTGGCTGAAGTTATCATTTTTTCTATGTGACAATTGAAATAACATCTCAATAAATTATTAGCTTGGCCTTTTGTGACTTCATCGTTAGCAGACATTTTTAGAACTCATGTTGGGGATTTGTGGCTACCATAATATTCCTGGTGCTCACGAAGACTCCACCATGCTTTGTCCTAGTAGGCAATTCCCTATATATTCCCCACATATCATTGAATATGGAAGTTAGAATTAAATTTGGATTAATTTTCTAGTTTTCATAGTAATGTATGTATAACTCTTATTTTTCTTGTTATTTATTAATTGTTTAATATTACCATTGCATCATACAGGCATTTTAGTCATTTGGAATTGTTGTGCTTTTAGTTTTAATCCATATTGTTATAAGGATAAGTGTGTTTGTGCATAACAACTCTTTTTATCAGATGATCCTCCCAAGAAAAGAAGAGCAGGTGGCATCAATGCTTGCAATGTTGCCTGATGAAGTTGTAGATAAACCACCAATCAAAGTACCTAACAAACATATAATTCCTGCAGAGGCCATCATTGTGAATAAAGAGTTAGGCACCGGAGAATTTGGAGTTGTGCAACAAGGAGTATGGACTAATGATGGAGAAAGGGTATGTACTCATTCATGTTCATTTGTTCATTATATATTGTCTAAGTATTGTGAAAAGCCAAAAATGATTGAAAGGATCCAGAATCAAGTGGTATTTGAATGAAGAGTTTTTGCTTCAGAGCATTTACTTTTTTTTTTCCTAACTTGCTCTGTGTGTGTGCACACAGGAGCAGGAGTGGTGGTAGCTAATATTAACATTATGATAAAAACAGAATTTTCATTATGTTCAACGGGGAATGTTATCAGCAAGCAGCCAGTGAAGAACACATGTGTACCCATGCTGTTTTATCCATTCTTTTCATGCTTTATTTTTATTTATTTATTTAATGAACCAATAATTGCCCAAAAATTATTTACAAAGTTATTTTACCAGAAACTTCAAATGTTATGTCCTTTCCCATGTATATTTGAGTTTCTCAATTTTGTTTATCTTTATGTTACATACTCTTTCACATCTAGTTTCTCTTATGATATATACTGAATACTTACGAAAGATAACTTCATCTTTACTGTAAGCCTTTCTTTTCATAATATTGTATACATAAAAAACAGTTTCCCATTTCTTATCATTTCAAGTCTTTATATCTTAAAATGGAGCAGTGGTTCTTGTATTGAATTTTTGTATATTATTAAAAGGATTAAGCATTTAGATGGCAATGTGTTAGCTAAAGCAATGGACGCTCATTTCCTTTCATAAATAACAGACCATAGTGGTACTGTCACCACAATAGCAAAAGGGAAGTTTTATCCCTGTCTGTTTTATTTTATTACTTAAATGCTGAAGCTTGTGCATTTGCCTTAGGCTGAGAAACTGCCATGGGTGGCCAAGGTCATTAAGGTGCAGATTCATGAGCAGGAGGCCTGGGGTTCGATTCTGCCAGGACCATCCTCCCTGACAGGATTTTTCCAGGTCCTCAGACCTCATAAATGGCAAATGCTGGGGCCTGGAAAGTTTCCTTCTTTATAAAAAAATCCTTTCCCAGTTAATCTCATTTCATCTCATGTATCATCAATGTCCACTGCCTCTGGTGCCTCAGTAGTAAAAACGGGTGTTAACCACTGTTAAAAAAAATTAGACTGAAAAATACTGGCCAGAGGTGATGACACAGGTAAGGAATGTCATTAAATTGCCATAAGATCTGAAAGATATCACACATGAATACAGAGGGTGCCAAAAAAATGTATATACACTTCAAGCAAAGAAAAATTTGTGTTACCATAATAAAACTGAATTCACACAAACAGAAAATGATAAGCACTAATCATCTTAAACTTTTACAGTTACAATTGCTCAAAATACCCACTATGAGGGTAGATACACCATTGAACTATTGATTGAGCAATGTTTGTGAAAGTGTCCTCAGCAATTGCAGCACATGCCATTTTTCAATTTCTTCCCGAAGTGCAGCCAGTATAGCTATCTTTCTGTGGTATAAAACATCCTTAAGAGTTCCCCATAGGTAGAAGTCCAACGGATATCCGGATAACGCAGTGGAAACTCAATCAGACCTCTTCGTCATATCCAGCATCTTGAAAGATTGTCATCAAGGTATGCAAGTACACCTTGGTGATAATGTAGTGGTGCACCATCCTGTTGGAAGTAAAAAAATCATTTCCATGGAGTGCATGAATGGACAGTAAGACAGAATTGTTATTTGTCTTGGCGGTTCTGTTCTGTACACTTGTCTCCATTGCCTTTGAACTTCAACAACATTCTTGATTTTCCAATACTACTTCAAAATAGCTTTCCGCTGTTCAAACAATATTGGCTCCATTTTGTTGTAGCAATGCTAGGATAACGTAATGTGAGTCTGTCTGTATACAGATCATACTTGGCTTCATTTGTTCATTGTTGATTTAGGATAATCTTAGCATCATTTGTTCATTGTTGATTTATCTGTTGCGTAGTAATGCTATCATAATGTATGTGAGTCACATCTGTTTACAGAACATCATGCTACACATTACTGTTGTTTTTTGGTCCATCTGTGAAATATATTAAATAGATATCTACTGTGAAAGTGGGTAACATTTTTTAGCACCCTTGATATATACTGTATCAATTTAGGAATATTGTGAAACATCAACTTTATGTCCTTTGCTTCTTCTTGAACTTAACATTATCAATTTTGTCTATATTAAAAGTCCATAAGGTCTATCACAATGTACATTTCTTCACTATTGCATTTTCAGTTTTACATGTAAGTTTAAACCCTTGTTGGGTAGACTAACAGGAATTATAATTAGAGCTGTGAAATTGGCCTATAGTTTAATTGCTACTAGTAATAATAACACATAAAACAGGCACTGGAAGAAAGAAAGCAAAGTCATTTCATTTTAAAGTCATTTAGGAAAGGTAAGTGTTTATTGTTAAGTAATAATTTATGAAAAGTTGGACCTTCAACTAGTGTGGAAATGTCTACATGTGAGAAGGAAATGAATAACTAAAGTAGATTGATATAATATTGATGATCATTTGGCAATTTAGGTGAATGTCACAGCATTGCTGGTTCAAAGTTAAAAAATATACCTGATAAAGTGTAGGGATTGAATGTTTAGGAAATAGTGAAAGACAAATTAGCATTTAAAATATGTGGTATAGACAGAAAAAAACAGAAATTAGGAATTATAATATACTTCCTTTATAAGCATTAAAGTAATTTATTACAGCAAAACCAGTCTTCTACGCTTTTAAAGGGACATAGATACATGGGTCCTTTTTGAAATGGGAAAGGTTAATGTGAGAGGTTTGGTGATAGCGCTAGTTTTGAAATATTGGTTTATAGTTTACCAAATGAATGAAGAACATATTTTAAATCAGTGTATGAAATATAAGAAAACAATTGGGTTAATCAGATAAAAGATAAATTAAAAAGAACAGGATGGGTGATGTATGCATGGAGAGCAAATGCCTAAAGAATAAATATATGATATTCAGATTGTGCAGGATGCAGTAAAGGAGAAAAGCTTGCTTATTGTCTATAAGGAAATGAAAATAAACCTTGGGAAGGAAATAAATAAATAAATAAATATATATATATATATATATATATATATATATATATATATAGAGAGAGAGAGAGAGAGAGAGAGAGAGAGGTGAATAAAACATTAATCTATTGGAAATATATGTGTATATATATATAAATTAACACTAATAATAAAAGTAGATAAAGATAAAACACAGAGAAAGAGTCACACTTGAAACTGCTATATTTCGAACTACTGCGAGTTCTTCAATGGCAAGAAGCTATATATATATATATATATATATATAGAGAGAGAGAGAGAGAGAGAGAGGTGAAAAGAACATTAATCTATTCATTAATAGGAAACATATTCAGTTGTTTCTTCAGTTGCTTCTTATTTGAAGGCATTTTCATGATAAATAAAACATTTTCAACTTTGTTTATAATGATTAGAAAACAGCTTAATAATTCATCACTTGTATTTCCTATCGGAGTTAAAAAAGTAAAAACAAGCAAATAAACTTACTACTAAATACAGCATTAACCCATTCATTAATATGAAACACACTAAGCTGTTTCTTCTATTACTTCTTATTTGAAGACTTTTTCATCATAAAAAGAAACTTTTCAGCTTTGTTTATAATGATCAGGGGACAATTTAACAATTTATCACTTATATTCCTGTAGGAGTTAAACATAAAAAGCAAACAAACAAACAAATAAAGGCTTTTCTGGATTCCGTTTGCATCTAATGATAGTTTTGTTGGTTAAGTTCACTCACACGTTTGAAACAAGATGTGTTTTACTGGCTAATCTTGCTGTCATGTTGTTATTACAGGGGTATAAGAGGATATTATTGTAAAATACAGCAAATCTTTGTTGTGAACTTAAAAATTCAGAATATATTGTATAATTGTGGAAAATGTAAAAGTAAAAAATTTGCAAATTTTTAACATTTATCTGATGATCTTATGTAGATAAGGAATGGATAATTTAAGAATTCACAGATTGAAAATAATAATTGTGACTGAAAAAACTTTTAAACATTGTATAAATACAATTTTTTTTAATTATGTCATTTTTAATTCCCCAAAATTGTGTTGCTAATAGTACTTTATATACATTTTTTATATAATTACTTGCAATGTTGCAAGAAGTCTTAAACTCTACCAAGCTACAAATGGGCCTTAAATGTTGGGACTTTCACATTTTGTATAACAAATGATTATTTAATGCAGAAGTAGTTAAATATGCTTCTGTTCTTTGTTTTGCAATTGTTATTTTGTTAGAATGAGTTTTACAGTGTTTATGTGTGTATATGCAATAAATATTCATGCAATGAATAAAAATGTATATTCAGATATTTTTTGTTTCAGATCCAAGTGGCAATCAAGTGCCTGAGTCGTGAGCGTATGCAGAATAATCCCATAGAATTTCTTAAGGAAGCAGCCATCATGCATGCCATTGATCATGAGCATATTGTGCGACTTTATGGTGTTGTGTTAGACACAAATGCACTTATGTTGGTAGGTTATGTACAATTTCTTAAACTATAGTGTACTGGAGTTTAGAGCCAGAACAACAGGCAAAAAATTGCTTATGGGAATTCAAATTTCTTTGTGAAATTTAGTTTAATCTTTCCTACTCTCATATATGTATATATACATGCTTGGGCCATCTGATCCCGTAGCAATAATGCATTTGTGCAGATATACATTGCACTGACTGACCTTTACATTTACATAGTTAATAATCAGCTTTCAGAAGAATGTGCTTTGCTGGTGTATTTGGTCATTGAAGAATCTGCATTTTAAACTAATTAAAGGATTTCTATCATTAAAAGTTTAGCATTTTATAATTTTGTATAAATTTAATAGCAAATGAAAGAAAGTGTGGTAAGAAAAGTATTTTCTGAACAGCTCGGAAAAATATTTACTGTCATATTGGACATCCTCTATTTTTTCTTTTCATTTTTATAGCTGGAAGGAAAAAGTAAGGAAATGTTCAGTTCATGTAGTAAACAGATGATAGAAAAATATGTGTCATTGTTGGAAACATTCATGCCATAAGGAATCATCATCATCATCATCATCATTATTATTATTATTATTATTATTATTATTATTATTATTATTATTAGATGCAGTGTTCAGTGTTTTATTTATTTCCTGGTTCTGAAAACATCACATTTAATGTGTGTGTAAATGGTATTTGCACTATATTTTTTCATAATTCACAATTGCATAGAGCTGTAATCCCTAGAACATCGAGAGAATATTATTGCTTCCTCTTCACTCAAAGCATAAAAATGAAATCTGCATGCAGTGGGGTCTCTGACTGCATTGGATTAATTGTTTGATTAATTTAACGCAATATATAAGAGGAAAAGGCAACTACCCCTCTCTGCAGTCTAAGAGCCAACTGATATTGTATAATGAGGATGTAAAGGAAAACTACGACACTTCTAATGCACATTTTTTTTTTTTTGATTGATTTATTTATGGACATCCTTTAACATCTTGGGTCATCAGCACCCTATTCAACTCAGGGTGTGAAAAGCCCTACAAATTTCGCTCAGAGGCCTGTCTTTCAGGCTTAAGGTTCTTTTTCATGCCGTAAATGTACGGCACGGGACCCACAGCTTTACTTTTCTTCCAAAGGAAGCCATACTTAGGATTTTTACACCCGAAAAATCCATCGGTCCTGGCTGGGTTCGAACCCGCAATCTTGGGTTTAGGAGGCAAGTATGGTAACCACTACACCACCAGGACCAACTCTAATGCATGTGTTGACAGTTAGATACCAAATAAATTGTAGTCCTTTTCAAAGTTGTCTTCATTAGTAACAATCTGCTTGTCCCTTCTTCTGTGCCATTGTTGAAAAACATTTGAAAAGCCAGTGTTAGATAGTCCTCCAAAATTGCCATCACTTTTTTGGTAACAGCCTTTTCTTATGCATAGCACTATACTCCAAGTAATCTTTTCAATGATGGGAGTAGAAACAAAATTATCAGGCTAAGTTTGGTCTGGAAGGGAGTAACATTAGCAGGTGACATGTTTGCTAATACTTGGTCATACTTTATATAAATTGTGATATTATAATAGAGCAGCCATTCTTTGACATGTAGGGAATGCCTGTTTTAATGCAAGTTCTTATGCTCTATAACAGTGATTTTTTAGTATTGAACCTATAATGGCCATGAAACAACTTTAACCCTTCCATATAACTTAATTGTTTCAATTTAGGATAATAGTGGTAATAACAGGATTCATCATCCATAATTATGGCATTCAGCAAATTGTTGCCAGGCCTGTTAAACTTGCTTTTCCAAGTTAGTTAAATATGGTGTACTTTTGTAACAGTGATGTTTAAGAATTAAAATATTAGTGATGTAAGTATTACAAATTCAACTCATTAATTTTAAATTTTTTTGCTTTTCCAAGATTAGCAGACATCAATGTGCACCTGCTTTCGTTATGTGCAAGAAACTCAGCATGATTGGCCATGCTGAATCATACCATTATTGTTATGAGATATTCCCAGTAGTTTACCCATTTGTCTCTCTGTCACTAAATGATCTTCATGCAATATAAGAGCAGTATTAATAATGGACCATTAACAGCTATAACCAGAGATCCTGCTGCTTATTGATTGAGACCTTTTTTATAATGTTTAAACCACTCAAATGCTGTTGAATATGGCAGTACATTATTATTGCATACCTTCAGTAACATTACATTTGCTTCATTGGAATGTTCTGAAGTTAATAACAGAATTTTATTGTGACACATGATTCTTCCTTTGTTTCCAGCATTTTTCACAAAGTAGGATTAGGTATATTATACTTTGCAGCTATTTTGAACACACTTTGCAAATCCTTTCTACAATTTTGGAATTTCTTATTCAAGATTTTTCTTTCTCCACAATGTCCTAGGGCAGTAATTGACAAGGTTTTGTCATCACACTATCCTTAGCTGAAGAGGCAAATTTAAACCGAAGCAAAGAAAATGCAAAGTTAATGAATAGAGTTAATGCTCTATAAGAACCAAGTTTGTATTTTCATGAAGTCCTTGCCAAGTGTTTGATCTTTGATTGCATTTTGGAATTTACCCCTTGCTTTCTTTGATCACCCAAAAAGCTTTGGTTTGTTTAATAAAAAACAAATCCAGTTTGAGAATCTCCAGTTTCGAACTATTTGGTTCTCATCAGCACAACAAAGAAGTTGTGGAACGGTAATTTTAGAAAATTGCAAAGTCAAAAGGCATAAGCCCAAAGACAGCAATTGATAATTTTGCTGAGTAGATTGTACTACTTCAAAATATTAGCAAAAGACAAAGCAAAACATTTGTGGAGGTATATCAAATTTCTACAATTTTGGAATTTCTCATTTCAGATATTTCGTTCTCCACAATTTCCTGATTTTGCTTTGTCTTTTGACTTTGCTTTGCAAATTTATATCACCTGTTTGCACCCACTGCCATATTCAATGAGGACAGGATGCTGCTTTCAAATATTACTGCCTTTTTCACTTAAGTTGCTTCATTGTCTTGCTATAGTAGTAGTTTCATTCTTTTTCTGACACTCCTTGAGGATTGCAAGAAAGTGATTTCCCTATTTCTAGTGTTGTACTGAATGTATATTAAAAAATGGCATGAAAGTGTAACTTTCAAGCCCCCTGATCTACCTACATGCTTGACTGAAAAAGAATTAGAACTTTTAACTATTTCTGCTAGAATATAAATTTCATAATACTATTTGAAAGTATTATCAGCATGATATATGCTTACATTTAGATTCTAAAACAAATACTTTTAAATAGAAACACTTCTGAATGTAAATTTAAAGGTAATATCATTTTATAGGTAACAGAGCTAGCACCATTGCGTTCATTGCTGGAGTGCCTGAAGGAACCTTCACTAAGATCGAGCTTTCCAGTCCTTTCATTATGCGACTTTGCTATTCAGATTTGTGATGGTATGCAGTATTTGGAAATGAAAAGACTGATACACAGGTAGGTATAACCCTTTTGTTCATACTGTGAATATGTTTTATCTCATTTGCTTGAATAAACAACATAGGCGGAAGGAAATTTAGAGTCATTCCTTGTCAAATAACACAGGCCATTACTTCATGACCCAGCTAATAAAAACTATAAAATACCATTTAATAAAAAGTCTTTAGTTTCTAGACTAATTTTTCAGAAATTGAAATATTGGCCATAGTCAAAGCATTAAAGAACAAAAAAATTTAAAAGTCTCAAATAGAAGTTCAAATGACCTCATTAAAATATTGAGTAAGAGTTTAATTAAACCCCTTTGTTATTTAGTAAATAATTCATTTGAAAAAGTTCATTTGCTACAAAGTTTAAAATTAGCTAAAATAAACCTTATTTGTATAAAAGCCCACCAAGATAAAAATTATTACAAGAATTATGAAATACATATACAGAATTGCCACAATAGAAGAGAGTGATATTATTAAAGAATGTTTCAGTATCCAAGAGAAATGTAAGTGGAAAGAATCATGGTATCTCAAAGTGCAGGAAGTTTTGCAACAGATAGGTATTGGAAACTTATGAATAAATAGAGAATATCAAAATAGATGATTCTGAGAAGAAATAAACTTTTGGGAGATATTGAAAGGAAAGAAATATTTGGTAGTGTTAGAGAAAAGAGATCATTGAGACTTTATAGGGAAATAAATATAGGATAGGATAAGGAAAAATATATAGACCAATGTGGAGAGACAGGTTGGAAAGGGTTTGCATGGGTTAGAACTGGAGTTATGAATTTAAAAGGGTTAAGATATGATAAAGATGTCGAAAAGTGTCCATTGTTAGAGAAACAAATATGCATTTTCATTGTTTATTATACTGCAAGCAAACAAAGTTATGGAGGAGAGAAGAATGTAAAAATGATAGGGAAATATTTGGGCATAGCTAGAGAGAAATAGATAAAAATGATTAAGAGGAAGATTGGGAAACATAATCTTAAAAGTGCAATAAGTCAAATAAGTATAAATAAGGATAGAATAATACAGTAATAAATATAATAATCATCAATACACTAATATCTTGGAATTGTGTGTTTTGGGATGAGACTGTCAACAAGCAACTTTAGGAAGAAAATATATAGAGGAGATAATAAGGATTAGTATTAATTGAAATCATAGCATGATTGAGTTGAACTAAACACTCTTATTGCTTCACTTCCTCTATAAATGTAGAACTGGCTTCACGAATCTTCATTTGCATTGTCATCTAGCAAGTCTACTTTTTAGCTGACAATGTGAATGAAGGTTCGTGATGTAAATTCTATCTAATCTGTTGTCTAACACACTCTTATGCATCACTTGCTTTTAAATATGGTGGGACTGGTTTTGAAGAAACATCCTCTCCATCTTGAGCCAATTGGACCAAATTGGTCCAAGATGGAGAGGATGTCTCTTCTAAACCAGTCCCACCATATTTAAAAGTAAATGGAGCATAAGAGTGTGTTAGACGACAGATTAGATAGAATTTATATTTAACAAGCTTCACTGTCTGAGTTCCAACAGAATTTTTTAAAAATTTCTTATTTTTTGAAAGTTTTTAAATGAACTACGAAGGTTCGTGAATTTATAGATAAGTAAGCAATAAGAGTGTTTAGTTTGACTGAATCATACTATGATTAGCTTCATTATACAAGTTCCAATTAGCATCTCTAGGATTTTTTTTTAAGGTGTTTAACGCCTTTTTTACTGCTGAGGCACCATAATACAAGAAATGAAATGATATATTGTGAAAGGATATTTTTGAGTAAGGAAGCATTCCAGGCCTAAGTTTAGGGTACCTCCCTGGCATTTGCCAGTTATGAGTACTGAGGAAAACCTGGAAAAAACCGCAGGCGGGGAGGACGGTCCTGGTGGGATTCAAATCCCAGACCTCCTGCTCACGAGTCCGTGCCTTAATGGCCTCGGCCACCCATGGCAGTAGATCCTATTTTGTAATGGATTGTTAATGTACGTATACTTGAATATAGTATGTTATATAGTTTGTTGAGATATATTTATAATAAATTTTAATTTCAATGGAATAGTTGAACCCAAATCTTCTGGATATTCCAGTAGGAAACTGTTTTTGAGCTGAAAACAAAAGGTTCAATAATCAGTTAAATTAGCTAAACTAAATGACTATGTATTGAAAAGGTATAATTTCTTAATTGATGTAAATTATGAAACTAGTTATAAAGGTAGAGAGGAAAAATGTAAATTTAATTGTAATATTATTTGCTGAAATAAAATTCATTAATTTATTCTTACAAAAAAGCAGGGAAAGAGAAGGTTAACAAATATTGACCAATAGCTTTACTACCAGTTTCCCCCCCCCCCCCCAAATTTTTTTTTATAGAAAACTACGTACAAGCAATTAATTAATTTCTTGTAAAGACTTATTACTATAATTAGCAGCTATAAGTTTTGCTTCAAAATAATCAAATCTACTAAGATAGTAATTTTGAATTTTGTGGACATCATTTATGATATAATGGGGTTAAGGTTGAAATTATTCTTGGACTTAATTAAGTATTTAGCATGTTCTGTTAAATAAATTATTCAAAATGAGTGTCAGGGAAATAGCTTTAATAAATCATATGGGGGGGAAGGGAGGATATACAAGAAAAGAACAAATACATTAATAGATATCTGATATCTAATAGATATTAGACTCCACACTATTTCTATAGTACATTAAATGTTTAGCTATATACTATAAAAATGAACCAGAAAGAGAATTAATTATTTTTGCTGATGACACAAGTAAATTTGTTACAGGAAAGGCAATAAAAATCTTCAGGAAAACACAACATGTGTAGGATAGAAATTTCTCAACTGATTCAAAATTAATAAACTAGTAGTAACTGAGGATAAAACAGTTACAGTCAATTTCCATCATAAAAAAACATGAAGACTGAGATCCTCAATATAAGATTTGGGTTCAAATTTGTGAGTATTGTAACTGAAACAAAAATTTGTTGGTTTGTGGGTAGATAAACACTTAAGGTGAGCTAAACTTAGGCATTCATTTTTTACACTAAATTCCACTTACTTACATAAAAGTAAGATGTGTTTCGGGAGAATCTCTGCCATCTTCAGTTGCTCACTGAACCGCCGTTACTGGAAAAGATTTGATCGTTTTGAGTAATGGCGGTTCAGTGAGCAACTGAAGATGGGAGAGATTCTCCCGTAATGCATCTTACTTTTATGTAAGTAAGTGGAGTTTAGTGTAAAAAATGAATGCCTAAGTTTAGGTTATATTACCACTCCACTGTCAACAGCTTCGTAAGTGCAATACTTAAGGTGAGATAAACACATTAAAAATTTGGCAATTAAATGGAGTGGAGCATTCTTTGTTCTTTACCAGTTCAAGTCTCTTGTATTATGAAACACTTAGAATTTGTTAATTTGCTTACTTTCATTCTCGTTATCACATAGACTAAAATTATGAGGGAACTGCATTAAATAACAATGTAATACTTAAACTGCAAAAGTGGGCTATAAGAATTATAATGGGTATATCAAATATGTATAGGAGAATATTTTAAATAACTGCTTTTGCCAAGCATATTGTCCAAAGATATATTGATTCATATTTATGCAAGTATACATTCACATGATATGTGAAACAAAAGCAAATTGCATATAAATCCTCATAAAACCAAACTATGCCAGCAATATGTTGAACATAATGGCATAAAATTATACAATCTATTATTTGACTACTTGAAAAGTATAAGGCCAGTAAATAGATTTAATAATTAACTTCATAAGTCCTTAGAACTTGATCATTTTCACTGAATTGATGATTATAACCAACACCAGAAGAGAAAAATATAATAACCAACTATTAATTTATCTGAAAGTTTGAATTAAACGTGGTGACATCCATGGAAATACTAGTGACTGGGAATTTTCTCTTTCTTGAATGGTGTAAATTAATGTTTCCTTTAAGTCTAATGGTTTCATGTATTTATTGGTACTATAGTTTATAATTCTTATGCAGTGAATTGTTATATGTACTGTTAGGCCATTATTGTATTGTTATACTGTAATCTACCCCTATCATTTTCTTACTGATTAACCAGAATATGTACTTGTAATCTTAAAAGAAGTTAGGAACAGTGAAGTTGTTACACATACAAATGAGTCAGTATTAGGTGACACTAAAATTAACTCATTTGTATACAGAATATGTACTGTTTTTATATGAATGTAACCAATGCTGTTAAAATCAACATTTTTAAAATTGCCATTATTAAACTGAAAGAAATTTCCTCAGTAATTAAGCTGTATACATTTTATTAGTTCATTTTCTTAAAATAGTATTTAATGACTTTTTTAACTACTATGCATTACAGGTAAATTATAAATGCCTCCATGGTCTTGTGGTCATTGTATCCACTTACAAATTTGGGCGTTCTTATTTGAATCCTATAAAGTCAAATAATAAAAATAAACAAATAATAATAATAATAATAATAATAATAATAATTTTTCACTGTCAGTAGTTTGGTACAAGTTTCTGACAATGTCATTTTATATTTACAATTTATTTAAAATTCATTCAGCTTATAAATACATTTATCAATTATATAGTTCTTCAGATTAAGCCTAAAACTATTACGTTTACAATTTTTTAAAATTAAGGATAATTTATTATACAATATTAATTCTTTAATTTTAGGATCTTTTTTTTTTTTTTTTTTTTTGATTTCAAGTTTAGCATTATTCTATGGTAATTTTCCTTTTCTCTTGTATTATAAAAATATAGATGATTATTAACCGTGTGATGATCGGCATTAAAGAATAGTCCCATCATAGTCCATGCATGTCATAGGAGATGACTAAAATGGACACCCAGTGCTTGTGGGGGTATAGCTGAGCCACCCTGATTCTGGGGATATAAATAGGAATCCTGGTTGGGCATAGGCTAACAGCATAGCCTAGGAAAAATTATTGTTAAAAAACACTGAAACAAATCATGAAATGGAAGGATTAATGGTAATCGACTTTGCACTAAGGAAATAATCTTTAGAACATGGAATATGAGAGCCCTCTTCAAAATAAAAGCACTTATAATGTTATTAAAACGATTAACCCATTATGGAATGGAAATCACAACACTACAAGAAACTAGATGGCAAGGAAAAGATATTTGGAATATGAAGACCTTATTTTATAGCGGAAAAGATAAGGAAAGTAGATAATTTGGAATACCTTTTGTAATAACAAAAATGATGAAGGATAGCATTATAGGCTTTAAAGCTATCAATGTACTAATCTGCATCCTTAGGGTAAAAATAAGGAATACAAATATAAACTTTATAAATGTACATGCACCTACAGAAGGAAAAGATGAAATAAGAGAAGAATTTTATCAGAGATTAGAAGAAGAATACGAGCTGATATCTTATAGAGATATAAAAATAATTCTAGGGGATATGAATGTCCAGAGTGATAAGGAAGAGATTTACCAAGCCACAATATGCAAACATAGCCTGCATGAGAAGTCAAACAATAATGAACAAAAATTTACAGACTTCACCATGAGTATGAATGAATGAATTTATTCAATATTACAAATATCAAGCAAAATATAGTTTACAAAATTATACAAATACAATTTATTTTACATATATAGTTTATAAACACACAAAATCTCCAAAAGTTTAGCAGCACCAAAACAGAGGCCCTCTCATATCCCATTCACCAGGTTATATGTATGTAAAGGACCCCTAAAATACAAATTAATAATTTTCATTATTGCATGTGCCCTCAAGTTCTTTTCTTTATACTTATCCTTTACTTTTGATAAAAATTCCCCTTTCTTATTCATTTTCTCTACTGTCGTATATGATAACAATTTTGTTGCAAATATTTCTTGTTGTCCCATTTTCGTCCCAGATACTACATCTTCACCTGCCATGAGTAAGGAAACAGTAATAGCATAAACACAATATCCCCATAAAAGGATCATAAACAAACATGGATCTAGCCAAATTTCAAAACAAGCAACCCGATCGACCATATTTTAATAGAGAAACAGAACAATAAAAACATAATGGATGTAAGATCATGTAGAGATGCAAATAGTGAATCAGACCACTTCTTGTCAGGTCTAGAATTAGATGTAATAAAATATTTTATAAAAAAAAAGGAGGATAAAATTTATAGAATCAATACCGATAGGCTTAAAGACCAACAAATTACAATTAAATATCAAGAAAAACTAGCACAAAATCTTACAAAAAGTACAGAAGGAAACAATGAAGAGATTAAAGAGAGAAAGGAGAACATAGAACATTGGGCGTAAATTAAACAAGCTGTGCAAATAACACAGGAAATTTTAGAAACACAACCTAAACCCAATAATAGGGAATGGTTTGATGAAGAATACTCAAAACTAATAGATGCAAAAAATGAAGCATATAGGAAATGGTTAAACTGGCTCAAAAGATTGAAAAGGCAAGAATATCACCTGAGAAGGAGAAGAAGAAGATCTGAGAAAAGTATCACATAAGATTTGCCACAATAAAAAGAGGAGAAGTATAGAAGCAAGAATTAAGTGCATTAAAAAGAACCTTCTAGACAATAATCTAAACCAAGCCTATAAAGAAGTTGGATACCCAAGAGCAGGCTGTAAGCCTTACACCAACATGTGCAAAGACAAAGTTAACATGACAGACATAGGAATTAGATGGAAGGAATATTTCCAAGAACTTCTCAGTTCATTAACAGGAAATAACAAGATTGTAATGAAACAACCAGAAATTGCAGAAGAAAAATAGAAATACAGAAGAAGTAGACCTACTATAATAGATTAGATTTAGAAATAGCATTGCAGGCAATGAGAAATAATATATGTCCAGGGGCGGACAATATACCAGTTGAGCTATATAAATTATGGAGGAAAAAAAAATTAAGGAAACAATGTCAAATTCATAACAATGTAATGGAAGGAAGAGGCAATCCCAATGGAAAATGAATAAAATCATACCAATATACAAGAATAAAGGAGATAAACAAAAATTCCAGAATTACTGAGGAATATAACTTCTCTGCACAGGATATAAGATACAGCTATTATCAACAATAAACTTAAACCATGTGCAGAAAAGATAATAAGAGAATATCAAATAGGATTCAGGTCAGACTGATCAACAATGGATCAGATATTTGTTATTAAATACATACAAGAGAAAATATGGGAATATGATATAGATATACATAAAATATTTGTGGACCTCCAGAAAGCATATGATAGTATAGGAAGGAAGAAACTTTATACGAAAAAAAAGAGTTTCTAATCCTGGAAAAGATAATAAGATTGGTAAAGATCACATAGGATGAATCCATAGCTCGGATTAAAATTGCAACTAACACAACACATAGTATTAACATTGGAAATGGACTTAAACAAGGAGATGGGTTGGCATCAACTTCTTTAACCTTGCAGTTAAATATGTAATAAGGAAATTACCAGTATATAAAGTCCACAATATATATAAATCTGTACAAATTCTGGCATATGCAGATTACATATATATAGTGGGAAAATCAAATAATACTGTTGCAGAGATATACACAGAATTGGTGGAAAAAGCAAAGGAGTTAGAGCTTATAATAAATAGAGAAAACAAGTTATGACACAAAATAGAAATGCTAAGAATAGAAGATAAAATAGCCTTATCATTGGACATCATCTGGGAATGTTAACTGCTTTAAATATCTGGGAATGATCATTAATAACAATAATGATGAAAGTAAAGAAATTAATGCTAGAATAGTAGCGGCTAACAAGGCCTGCTTCTCTTCAAAACATATTTAAGTACAAAATAATATTCTTGAAGATGAAATAAGATTATGCAAAACACTGATTAAGCCACTCCTAATATGTGGCAGTGAGACATGGACCATTGACTCAAGTCGTAGAGGAAAAGCTACTAATATTTGAAAGGAAAATACTAAGAAGAATTTATGGACCAATTAAAGAAGATGGAATATGGCAAATTAGATGCAATAAAAATTATATGACACACAAAAAGAGATCAACATTAAGATATAAGAGAATAAGATTAGACATCTAAGATGGGCAGGACATGTTCAAAGAATGGAGGACAAATGGATCCCAAAGGAAATATTAGATGGGAAACTGTTCAAAACTAGACCAAACCATGGCAGTGTATCAGTTAACAGGAATTTTAAATTAGATTCATTAATTTTTAACTGTGTTCACTATTACTGAAAATGACTTACAAAGATTTGACTTTTCTTTTATCATTAATAGTTTGAATTATAATTTTGAAATTTCTTGTAAAACAACAAAAATTGTGGTTGTTGGTGGTAAATAGCTAATACAATGTAAAATTTAAACATATCTTTTAAAAAAAGAAAATTATTTTAAAATATATTTATATGGAACTAACACAGTAAAGTCAAGTCATATGCATAAAATCATGTCATATATGTCATACTAAACACTCTTATTAATTCACATACTTGTGTGGTCTTTGAAATCGGTTCCAGATATCACACAAGTAAGTGAAGCAATAAGAGTGTTTAGTACGACCTATCATGATTTTATTCAAAGTAAAATTTGCTTAAATAACAAAATCTGAGAAATCTTAAGATAATTGAATGATTGAGTTGAAGTACACATTCTTATTGGCTCCACCTACTTGTGTATATGTAGAACATAGTCCATGGTCTGCATCCTCAGCTTACTGTCAAATACTGGATAATTCACTGTATTCTTTTGTAGATGCATATTCTACTCTGGTGAAGGTGTGATGAACTTAGAGTTTATGTTTTCTTCGCTGGAAGTGTTGAAGTTCAATAATCTGTCTATGGATATAAAACTATATTTAAGTTGTGTATTAACTAAAGAAAAATGAGAGTGTTTCTCCAGAAATAAATAATGCTGAACATGTTTTTCTTTCTTTTCCTATAGAGATTTGGCAGCAAGGAACATTCTGGTTTTCTCAAAGAATAAAGTAAAAATCTCTGATTTTGGACTTTCCCGGGCACTTGGAGTGGGCAAGGACTATTACCAGACAAATTTCAATGTTAATCTGAAATTGCCTATTGCATGGTAAGTTAATTTTAATAATTTTATTTTAATTTTACAGTGGTAAGAAATGTCTGGGCAATCCCCTGATATTATGTTCAAATTCTGTTCATAAGCATGACTTCATGTAAAAATTATAAGTCAAAGAATTGTTAACATTTCAGCCTTTTTCAATTTTTCAATACCTTATTTCTACTTATGTTTTAATTACAATTATTTTCCTTTTTTCTTAATGTATTCCTTTTTTTTATTTCTACTTTTGTTTTAATTGCACTTGTTTTCCTTTTTTCTTAATTTATTAATTTTTTTAAGGGGTGGATGATGCATCACTATGTCATTTGTAGCAATATTGTGGTTTGCTCTACAAGACACTATTCATATCAATATGGTTTAGCTTAAAAGAATGAAGAGTCTGTATTTTAGCGAACAAATGAGCTGGTCACCTGATGTAGATGGACATTGCAAAGTAGCATATGTTGCTGTTTAAGGGCCCTATGAGTAATATTTTTACAAGTTTGTGGGAAAATCTCAAAAAAAAAAAAAAAAAAAAAATGTTTTAAACAGTTCTAAACTTCATTTGTTGAAAAAGTGTATTTTAAAGATACTATTTGCCAAGTTAAAAAAAACCTTGTAGCATAAGTTAAGCATACAAAGCTTTCATTACTATAGATTTAAATAGTGCACATTTTCACAGTGAAATATAACAAATTATTTATATAAAATTCACTCAAATTTTACAAGTTATGTTCCACTTGTACATATTTCGAAGGCTGTTGCCTTCATCATCAGCATAGTTCCACTTTGAGTTTCCAAACGTGGTATTAAGATGCCGCTCTGTAGATTTTATGAACTTAATGATGAGGTTACTGTTTGTTACAACAGCTATCCTACTGTGACTTGGTATGTATGCAGGACTTTTATTCAGTCAGAACATACCAGAATGGCATTTTGGAACTTTTTTTCAGGAAATGTTGATTATATTTGCTGCCAAAAAAGATAATTTATAACTTTACTTTAATTTTACTCATATTCTTACTTCAAATTTTGGAGTGTTTGTATTTCCCTCTAATATTTACAGCACATTATTTTGCAGTTTTAAGAACTACATATGTCATTTTCAAGGATGATAAATGCTCTCAGTCTTGTATATTTGAACATAATGGCACTTAGGTATTCATTTTTTACACCAAACTCCACTTACCCACACAAAAATATGCAGTTTTGCAGCAACAATCCCAGACTTGTGAAAGTGACATTATCGTGATAAAAAAGATCTCTCTCTCTCTTTTTTTTGCAATGTGTGAATGTTTAGCTTGAATAGAATCCTTCAGTTGGTCTGGCGTGAAGCATAATACTCCCTAGTACTACAAACATCACACTATGAGAATCCCAGAAAATCGTAGCAATGATTTTTCACGCAGATGGAATCGTTTTTGCTTTCTTTGGTGCACTTTCACCTGTTGCCACTCTGTGTTTGTCATCTATGTTTCATGTACTGGTATGAAATGTTGGAGAAACTCATTGGAATTGCATTTAAACAAGTCTAAACACTTGCAAAATGTTTATTGGAATCCATTATTAACAAATGCGGCACCCATTGAGTGCAAAGCTTTCTCATACTCAAAACTTTATGTGAAATGTAGGGGATACGACCTATCGAGGTCTTTGCAATGACAGCCTATGCTTGTACCTTCAATTGGGGATTATTGAGTATGGTTGTGAATTTTTGTCACATTCTAATCGGTCATAGCAGTTTTGGGGCATGCTTAACACTCATCATCTTAAATGAATGTTCAATAGGGCTTAAATTCAGCAGCCTACTTTTTAACCATCAAAAACAAAGGGAAAGAATCTTTTAATGTGGAATCTAATTCCTTTTGTATTTTTGTTTGGGTAAAAATCCTTCAAAACGTAGTACTTTAGTGCAGCTTATATTTCAGTTTTAATAATTTTGTAGAAAATGTTAATACTAGCTTGTTTACATGTTCATCACAAACAAGTGGCTACACTTAGGTGTCTGAAACTTTATACCGCATCTATCTAAAGGAGAATGATACTTAACAACAATCATAGTTTTGGTCATCTTCACGACATCTCTGAGTCAGGCCAAGATGAAATTTAAAAAATTCTAAAATTTTTAAAAACAAAAAACATATAGGCTGCCAAATAGTAGTTATTTTCAATTCACCCACCGAATGCATTTCTATCCTAGTAGATTAGTTACAACCATTTGTTATGTTTAGGCCATCCTATATCAATGATGCGTACCATTTTTTGAATATATTTAAGAAAGTTGACCTTATGGCACATTCTAATATACTTTTGACCACATTTGATATGACATCACTTTTAATTCCCCATCATGAAGGATTAGCCACTGTTAGACATTTCATGGACTCTGGAGCACCTCCTCATATGCCCATCCACACATTTAATGTCATCTAGCTTATCTGGTTCTCAATTGCAATGTGTTTGGTTTTGATAATAGATATCTACAAATTAAAGGCACCATAGTGGGCACCAAAATGGCCTGTCTTATGCCAAACTTTTTATGGCTTGCTTTGGTAGTATTATTATGGTTGAGATATGTTCATATATTCATACTGTGGGCCCATGGCTTAGACTCTCTTGTTTAGTTCCTTACCAGTTCCTTCCTAATTTTCAGTTAAGTTCACTTCTTCTACCTCTCTCAAATGCTGCTAGCATTCCTAGATATTGATATCTCTTATGCAAGGGCTCTTTTCTTATGTCCATGCGGATTAAGCCTACCAATTCACAACAGTCTCTTCATTTTAATAACAGATCCTGTGCATACCAAAAGATCTATTCCTTTTTCTCTATCAATTTGTGGCCACCATCTTTGTAACCGCTTTTCATCTCTTGACACCTATATTAAAAACCTAGCTCAAAAGTTCCTATATCAAAAATATCCTTCCTATCATTTAGAATCCTGTATCATCCCAGCACACAAAATGTTCCAATGAAAGCCTAAAACTCCCAATAAGTACTTTATTAACCTTGTTACTGTTTACATGCCTGAAATTGAGAACATCAAATCTATTTTGAAAGAATATCATGATACTTTATTAATGCTTTCATTTTGTGATTTTTTTAAATATGTACTCTCTCGCCCCAACCTTAAAAGTATTTTGTCTCAAACTATCTGCTTCAATTACCTCATCAGGTTGCAAGCTTATATCCTTGCTATTGCCCTAATTGTAAAACCTGTGCACTAATTATTCCAATGTCATTCGTTTTACAGCCCAATTTATTCAGAAATTTTAAGATAACTTAATTTGCTACCTGTTCTCGTAAGAATGTCATATATATTTTATCTTGTGACATTTGCAAAGCATTTTATATTGGTTTAATTTCTACTGTTGCTTCCCTCTGTATGAACAATCATAGGCATTCTCTTAAAAGCAAGTCTCCCTTGTTGGTTGCCCAACATGCCCATATCTGACGTTTGGATTGCAGTGATGCTTTTAATTAAACATTTAGTGATGCATTCTTAATTAGCTGGGGAGTGGATTTAATACTCCTATGCTCCACTTATCATTGAATTATAAGATGTTCACGAGAGTTACACTAAGGAACTCTAACCATCCAACCACCAACAAATTCGACAGTGGACTCACAGCTGATGATGCAGGCTGTGAAACATGTGCTGTTTAATTCAATGCTAAGTGGAGCATAATACTCACCAGCTAATTAAGAATATATTAGTTGCTTCACCATATTAGTTCCAACACCAAATTAGTTTTAAATTTAATACTTATTTATGCATTAGCTACTCATGGCTCTTAAAATTTACTCAGAGATAGAGAAATAGCAGTTATATTTTTGCATTAAGTGTGTATACTGCCAATATTTTCTCTCCCTCTCGTTCTTATTGCTTGTTTCCTCACATTACTTATGAAGCTCAATATTTATTTTTTCCATCTTCAGTTACCTTCTGCCTTTGAAGAACACCAGTTTTTCAAAACGTAGTGAAAATTGTGTGACTATTTAAATGTTTTATCTATTTCTGCTTCTCTCTCTGTATGTGTATATATATATATTTCACAACATTTAAGCTTAAATTCAAAACACTAAGGACTTTTTAAAATCAGATATATATCTGCATGAAATAGGAGAAGGATGAGAATTTAAGCATTTGTCTTTGTAAATATAGAATTTGAAGTTTACCATACTTAATTGTTAGCATATATTTTTCCATCTTAAAGGATATCCAGAAATAACTCTTTTTCATTTTCAATTTTGCATAAATAGAATAATGATTATTGTAATGTATGTATGTGATATTAAATATATATAAGCATAAGTTTTGTGATTCTAGGTGTGCTCCAGAGTGCATTAGTTATCTTCGTTTCACATCAGCATCTGATGTTTGGGCATATGGAGTCACATTATGGGAAATGTTCAGTTATGGCTTTCAGCCATGGGCAGCACTCACAGGACACCAAATTTTGGAAGCCATTGATGAGCCTAATTTCCAAGTAAGTTGACAATTTGTGTATACAAACATTAATGCTAACTAGAGCTGTTGGTCAATTAAAAGAGGCACCATTTATAGGCATTATGCCACACAAACAGTTAAGCAGCTCCTTCTAAATTTTTTTTTGATTGATTTATTTATGGACGCTCTTTAACATCTCAGGTCATCAGCGTCCCATTCAATTCAGGGCGTGAAACGATTGACAAATTTTGCTCAGAGGCCTCTCTTTCAGGCTTGAGGTTCTGCTCCTTCTAGAGAATGCTACATAATGCTAGATGACAGTTAATAGGTGTTCAGTGTCTCACTGTCAAATGATTCAAAATTTGAGAGATTTTTATGGCACTAAATAATGAAAATGCTGATAATAGGCTGTGGAAAATCAATATTTTTATGCTGGCAAGATAGTTTTAAAGACATTCTAAACCAATTTTTCACCTGGCTTGGCTTTAACACTGACTTATCTGCATCTGATGCAAACATGTTTAACACCATAAACCATTTATCTTGGCCATAAGCGCTAATAATGACTTTTGGTACTGTTTTGAATCAAGGAAAAATTAGTAAAGATCATTCCATATTTTTCACCTGGCTTGGCTTTAACACTGACTTATCTGCATCTGATGCAAACATGTTTAACACCATAAACCATTTATCTTGGCCATAAGCGCTAATAATGACTTTTGGTACTGTTTTGAATCAAGGAAAAATTAGTAAAGATCGTTCCATAGTATACACAAACAGAACTCTTAACAAAGAAGAGAAAAATTATCCTACTCAGATAAGGAAGTTACAGGCATTGTTTGGGCATGATAGTTCAAAATAATGTATTAGTGTACGTTTCTTTTTTTAAGCACTGAGCATTTTAGTTCCCTATACTTCAATACAACACTTGGAGGTTATTTTATGTGTCCTTGACAAGAAGTATGATGTATGGTTTGGTTGCCTTTACAGTTTAATGTGTAAACATGCACCTTTTAAGCATGAAAGTAAGAAACAGGTATTTATGTCAAAATAGATGTTTGTATACACTGTAAAACTATTATTTTAAGCATTAAATGCTAGAAACATAAATATTTTAATTTTCTTCTTCATACTATTAAGGAAAAGAATAGGCACTTGCCTGAATATTTGTTGTCTTCCAATAAGCAATGATTGTATTTTTTAAATGTACTCATTAGCACTATCACTGCTTTCATACAAATTAATCTATTATAGTGTATTAAAAGTGGTATTTATATTATTACAGAGATTGGAACAGCCAGAATGCTGTCCAAAGGAATATTTTAGTGTGATGCTAAAATGTTGGCAGCATGATCCAAATAAACGGCCTCGTTTTGCAGACCTTATTAATATATTACCAGAAGTAAGTAATGTATATATACTCCAGCTTTATTTTTAATAGAACATTACAAATTAATAGTGAAATAGTTATCAGAAAACATACTTATTAACAAAATAATAATGTGTACATAATTTCTCTGAGTTTCTATTCAAATAAATTTACTTTACTTACCTTTTTGAGAATGGAGTTTGCAATATATGGTAATTTTTAGTTGGCCTGAGTATTAGATGTTTTGTTTCCTATAGCAGCTGGTATAATGCCATTAGTAAAAGAACTTTTTACTGTTTGATATCTAAAAATCCTGTTCTTCTTTCCTTTGGTGGCTTGAAAACCTTCCTGATCTTTTGGTATATAAACACTTGCAGGCCTAACATTTCTGGTCGTATCATTTGTACAGATATCACTATGTATAACTATGAGATGCTTGCTGCTTACATCATTATTAGACATTGAATTTGTATACACTAAAAATATCTAAAATATGCATGTATTTATGCTGCCACAGTCTTTAAAATATACTCTATAATCTCAAAAATATTCACTAAACATGCACTGAAATTGTTAACTTTAAGCTTGTACGTTTTGATATTTACAATGTACATTCTTCCTTAGACTTCATTCTAGTCATTATGATTTAATTTGCAGATTACAATGGTCGTTTTCTCCAAATGCTCAGGTGCAAGTGTATGACATTTATCGGTTAACACAAGTTTGTATGCTGAGAAGGACCTTTCCACATTTACAGATGTTATTGGGCAAAATTTGAAGGTTTTTGCTAATTCTAGGGAAATTTCTTTAGGAAACACTATGTTTTCACTTTTAAGATATTTATCCACAAAACACAAAACTTTAATGTCATGATTTCTCTCTAAAACACTGCACAATTTACCACTTAATTTTGTTGCACACTTTTTTTGTTGCATCAGCTATAACTTTGAAAAATGCTTTGATTACAGCCAAGTCCCTTTGCTAATAGTCACTATTAAAAATATTCTGAGAACGTTGAATTGAAAAAGCATCCAAGAAACATATGTCCTGAGTAAATCTCATTTAAGTGAAACCATAAAGAGTGTTTTAAACATCCAACTCAGAAGAGAATCCGAAACTAATGTATTCAATATGTTCACACTAATTCCATTTACCCCTGGTCAACAGCTGACAATGGGAGTGAGGCTCCAGAAACATTCCTAGTTTTATGTAAGCAAGTGAAGTTAGTGTGAACATGTTGAATACATTAGTGTAGGATAATGTACCCAATAGTTGATAATGCAATCATATATTTGAATAAAATAGGATTTAATAAAAACAGGAAGGTCAGTCAATTTCTAATCATAAGCAGCAAAAGAAATAGAATACTTATGGCACTTGAAATTCAGGGACAATTCCTTGCTTCCTTGCTTAGCAACATTATAAAATGGCATCCACCTTATTTTGGCCCTGGCCAATTTCTAGGAATTGCTCATTACAAATTGTTATACAGACAACATGTTATAATTACAGTAAACCATCATTTTATATACCTGTCTCCTTCTCATCAGTAGTTTCCTATTGGAACCAGGAACCTTTATCTTATTGGGGGGGAGGAAAAATATCTAAAATTAACTTTAACCATCTTCAAATATAATCTATTTCAACTGGTAATAAAGAAATATATCTCCTCCAGAACCTCTTACATGTCATATATATTATGTGTCAAGCAGAATACAGGAAGAGGTCTAGGGGTCCTGACCCAAACCATGCACCCTACAAACCACAGTAATAAACAATTTCAATCTCTACACATCTCCTAATTCAAAAATAAACTTAACAAATTGTAAGCTGTAAAACTTTCTATTGAAGTTTTGCAACAATTTATTTAATGTAAATTATAATTAATCTGTTGTCTAACACACTCTTATGCTTCACTTACTTTTAAATATGGTGGGACCGGTTTCGAAGAGACATCCTCTCCATCTTCAACCAACTTGACGACTGGTATGAGAAACTAACATCTATGAGGACCTGTAGCTCCGTCCTGGTGGTGTTTTTTTCTTTATAAACAGGAAATTGGTATTACACATTATAGGTGAATGTAATACCAATTTCCAGTTTATAAAGTATTTATAAAGGGGATTTATATAAAATGGATGGTTTTTAAAATAGCCAAGCTTTGTGTATAATAGATAATTCAGATGTTTTTTTTTAATGATAAGGAAGTATATATTAATTTTGAACCCTTTCGCTTTTGTTTTCTGTAGGAGAAAATAGTATGCATGCTGAAAAATTATTAAATATTGGACTTAATCATTGTCACACAAATGGTGTTTCAGAGAGGATGCTGTATGAGTGCCTCCTAAAAGATGTGTTGATTTGTTTTATTTACAGACATTTTTTAACATATAAGGTCATCAGCATCCCATTCTATTCTGGTCGTGAAATGGCCAACAAATTTTGCTCAGAGGCCTCTTTTTTCAGGCTTGAGGTTGTTTTTTGTGCCGTAAATATATGACATGGGACCTGTGGCTTTACTTCCCTTCCAAAGGAAGATATACTTAGGATTTTTACGCCCCGAAAAAATCCATTGGTCCTGGCCGGGTTCCCCCGATCTTGGGCTTAGGAGGCAAGTATGGTAACCACTACACCACCAGGATCGACTTATTTGTACATGAAAGAGCATTTCTTAAACTATTTTTCAACATAGTTGCCACCATTGTTCAGGCATTTGTCATAGCAGGAAATCAACTTTTGTATGCCCTCAAAGAAAGAAGCCTCCAGTAAAGAGAGTCACTGCTGAACACTGTTTTTTGTGTCATTATCGCTGTCAAAGTGCCTTCATCTGAACTCACGCTTCATATTCAGGAATAAGTGGTAGTCAAAAGGCGCGAGATCGGGGCTGTATGGCAGGTGATTGAACTGCTCCCAACTGAATTGTTGAATATTGTTTTGTGTGACACCAGCAGAATGGGGACATACATTGTCATGAAGCCACACAATGCCATGACTGAACATTCCACACCTTTTGTTTTGATTACATGCCGAAGGTTTCTCAATGTTTCTCACAGTATTGTACCACATTGATGGTTGAGTCTCTGGGAAGAAACTGAACAAGCAGACTGCCCCATCTGTCCCAGAACACAGTGTACATGATTTTTAGTACTGACAACATTATTTTGAATTTTTGTCTTTTGGGTGATCCTGTGTGCCTCCACTCCATCTACTGTTGTTTTGATTCTGGAGTGACATGACAAACCCAAGTTTCATCACCAGTCACTATCCTGCTTAAGAATTCATCTCCCTCATCACTGTATTGGGTAAGAAATGTCAAAGCACTGTCAAGTTGCTTCATTTTGTGAACATCCGTAAGCATCTTCAAAACCCAACTGGAACACAGTTTGCGATAATTTAAGCACTTTGTGACTATCTCATGCACAGCAGTTATTGAAATTTGTGGAAACACATTACAAAGCATTCTTATTGTCAACTATCTCTTACGAATTGCCTGATTCACTTGTTTAACCAAACCATCAGTGACAACAGAAGGCCGCCCTCTCCGTGCTTTGTCATGAGTCATTGGATCGTCCATCATTGAATTGCCTAACTCACTTTCTGCCATTTCATCTGTCATTACATTTTCACCATAAATCTCTACAAGTTGACGATGAATTTCAGCTGGCTTAACATTCCTTGCATTCAAAAACTGTATTACGGAACACACTGCACAGTCAACAGGATCAGAAATTGTCTTAAACATTTTGAAGGATCACAAACAACTGTAAACACAACACGATTTGACTGTAATGGAGTCAGTGGAGAGAGACAAGTGTTTTTTTTTTTTAATTGATTTATTTATGGACGCTCTTTAACATCTCAGGTCATCAGTGTCCCATTCAGCTCAGGGCGTGAAACGGTCGACAAATTTTGCTCAGAGGCCTCTCTTTCAGGCTTGAGGTTCTTTATCAAGCCATAAATGTACGACACGGGACCCATGGCTTTACTTCCCTTCCGAAGGAAGCCATACTTAGGATTTTTACGAAAAAATCCATCGGTCTTGGCCGGGTTCGAACCAGCGATCTTGGGTATAGGAGGCAAGTATGGTAACCACTACACCACCAGGACCGACAGAGAGAGACAAGTGTGCATGCATGGAACTGCGACACTAGCATTGCAGTGACAGTAGAATGAAATGGTACTTTCTGTACACTCCTCGTACAATATGATACGTAATTATGTACATTGCAGTACAGAAAAGCAGATTTAGCACTCAACAAATTTAACAGTAAAGACGATACAACAATACAGTATCTTAAATCACTCGTTGCTACACAAAAATTCAATCACTTTCTGCTGGTGCAAAGATAAAAATCTTGAGGATTACGCAATCCTCTACCATCGCTTCATAAACATTATGTGCAAAGTGTTGGGGTTTGAATGGGGTTTGTAGGGAATTTGAATAGAGTCATAATGATATGCAATAATTTTATGTTGTTAGTATTATGGGATTCATGAAAACATAGATCTTATTGTAATATTTAAAATTGTATGTTGATGTAAAGAGAAATAATTTCAAATCTACTGCAGGGATGTCTTCGTGCTTTTGCTGCATCCAAAAGAGTAATTCCAGGTATAGGAGCTGCATCTGCTTCATCTGCTATATCTTCATCTGACATACTTACTAGGGAAGTATTTCCTGATCAGTCATAACTTGATCTTCTGTATTGGGCATAACTTTTTCCATTACTTTCTAAGCAATTGCTGGTGGACATTTTCATGCCTCAGCTACTAAATAAATCATATCTTTGATAGTTATTTGTTTGAGGACATCAACTATGGTTTTAGAAGTGTCCTCGTTTTCGATTAAGTATCTTATTAGCATCTTCTTATAAGCAGTTTTCATACTTTGTAGCACTTGTTGGTCCATTGGTTGTAACAATGGCTTAATGTTTTGAGGCAGAAAAATTTCTCTTATATCTCCATTGACCAGCTCATCTATTGAGGGGTGTGCTGGTGCATTATCCATAAGTATATAAGTATATGGGTGGTAGATAATTTTCTTCATTAAACCTTTTTTATTGAAAACACAAACTGGTTATGAAACCATTCTGTGAATAATGTACTGGTCATCCATGCTTTATTTTCTTTCCTGTAGAAGAAAGGAAAATGTTCTTATTGCTGGTTTTGAATGCTCTTGGAGTTTTTGATTTTCCAATAACCATATGTGGTAACTAATGATTCCCTGCTGCATTACTGCATGCCAAGATTGTGACATATTCTTTGCTCATCTTGAAACCTGGAGCACTAGCTACATTTCTTGCAGTGAGACTCTTATTCAGTAACAGCTTAATGTTTAATCCAGTTTCATCGCAGTTGTAAACTTCATGGGATGAATAATTTTATAATGAAATCATGTCTGAAAATTCATTTACATTTACATTTGCCCATTTATGTTTATGTTGCCAGGTGATCTGCTAGTAATATGATTCAGTGGTGATAGATAACTGTCATATCCCTTGCCTCCTCTTCCATTGGTTCAGTCAGCCATTACTTGCAGTAAATTTGGAATCAACATTCATCAACTATCAAGCTGTAGGGTTTTTTTCTTGGATTACAGAACTTCCAAGTGGAACATATTTCTGTTTTTCTTGTATAAAACCAAACATAAATGGCTACATCAACTTTGTCAAAGTCTGAAATTTTTTATGTTTGGCACTACTTGATTACCTTCTTGGTCACAGGTCCACAAAATTGTTCTATCTTGATTCGATTTTTCTTCCTATCACTTATCATTCTTTTTCTGACACCAAGTTCAGCTGCTAAAGTTTAACCATTTTCACCTTTATCTAAGTGTTTTAAAACTTCAAGTTTATCCCTTAATGAACAAGGATTAGGTTTTCACTTGTCTATATTTTTAATCAAACGGCAAAAATTAAAAACCATTTCACTGCATTAAAAACACCATTGAGCATGATACTGTATAGTAAATCCCTAAAAGCATTCACAGCGTTTTGCAATTGATACTGTATCTTGAACTCAACTGAACTCAGAACAAACATAATTGGTTGAGTGCTCCAATCCTAGTTCCAAGAAGATGAACAAAATATCCTTGAGTCATGCAGCCAAGTGCAAATGACCTTCATGAACTTGCTTTCCACAATGGTGTTTGAATCAAAAAATAACACACTTGTAGACTTCATATATATACAGTACAGCCCTAATTACACTGATTATAAATCAACCCCATTAATCCTAATTTTTGCCAATTATGAACAAGAGTGCAAGAATGTTGAAGCTGACAGCCTAGTAAATTTAGTGAATTAGTTAACTGATGTTTATAAAGTTTCATTTTGATTGTAAAGTTTGTTTTTTATTTAAATTATATAAAATGAATTAATTCATGCATTCATTCAATTCCATAGTTTCTTCAACTGCCATAACAATGATTGAAGGGTCATTAACATGCACCCAGTATAAGATAAACATTAAGGGATAACAATGAAAATAGACATAATATGATGTAAATGTAGGAGTTGAGATCAGCTCATATGTAGAACTGTACACACTAACTTTTGTAGACAGATTACAAATGTTAATACATATCCTAGGATATGATGCTCTTCTTTTAGGAACTTTTCTCTATATATTGTGCTACTGCAGACCCAATATGATTCAGTTCACCATAAACAAATAACATTTCAATATACTCTGCTTTGCTGAATTGCCCCATCTTACAAATTAGCTATTACATATATGCATCACAATAGCTGTTGAAGATAGCTATTTAAGACATACACAGTGTGTCTGATTCTTACATGTGCAATGTTTCATATTGTGACACTGCAACTGAGGCAAAAAATAATAGATCTTGCAAAGCTAATAAACAGAAGACTGCTGATAGCAAAGAATTAACATGTAATGAAGGAGATTACCTCCGTTTAATTAAGAAGCACCTCCAAATTTCATTTATAATAATAATGTGTCTAAAAAAGCAACAGCGTACCAATATTTTCTCAAATTGTTTCAGAAAATGCAAAATGACACTTTTTGTTCTGTTCATTACAAAGAATCCTCCTGTACAAGGAAAGCCATCGGTCCTTTACCATATTATATATAAGACTAATACTGTGCACATAATAATGTAAATGATCATAAATTGAAATTTTTCAATTTAATCTTGGCAATGACAGATTTATTTTCAATCTGCTGTTAGTTCTTTCTTTCCCTTTATTTTGTTGATGTATAGCATTTCTTGTTGACTGTTTTAAGGTCTGTTTTAATAATGATAAAATTAATCCATAGTCTGTTAGCAGCTTCAAATTAGTTGGCATTCACTCTTTTCAGGTGAAGAAAATAAGCTATTGGAAAAAAAAATCTAGGCATGTCCCAACCAGGAATTAAACCAGGTGAACTTGTTAAGCAAACAAACCCCTGAGTTGTAGCAATGTATACTATCCATCTGTGTCTAGTAGCATACTGAGATTTATTATCCTGATTGCCAGTCTAAGTAAGCAGGATTAAATATATGCTGTGCAATTTGTTTATCAGGAAGTCCCTAAATCTAACTAATTTTGTTCCACTTGCATGAACATGTTTCAGAGGCTATTTGTCTTCATCATCAGTATGGTTCCACTGTCAGCTTCCCAGTAAGGTATTCAGATGTCACTCTAGATTTTACAAATATGTGTTGTTTGAAAGAACAAAATTTGCTAAATTTTCTTTAATTAAGATTGTTGTGTGATTGAGTTGAACTTCAACCTTCTTATTGGCTCCATTTTTTAAATTTAGTACATGTTTCACAGACCATTGTCTGCATCATCAGTTAACTGTCAATTCAAATTATGATGCAGACAATGATCTGTGAAACATGTACTAAATTTAAACAAGTAATAGAGCCAATAAGATTGCATGATTTGACTCAATCATACAATGATCTTAATTATATGATTAGCTTCACTGTACAAGTTCTAATTAACATTTCAAATTATAATTTTCTTTGTTTTTGTTTATGAATATATTCTCCCTTACTGTTATTTATGTAGGTTTTTGAAGAGCTTTTAAGAGTGTAAAATATAGTGAACTTTTGTAACAGTGGTGTCAAATATTAACATTTTAAAAAATTGAGTTGAAATTGTAACATACACACCACTAAAATTCAATAAAATGGAAGACTAGTTTCGGCGATGGCTCCCGAAACTAGTCTTCCATTTCAGTGAATTTTAGTGGTGTGTATGTTACAATTTCGACTCAATTTTTTAAAATGTTAAAAAAAAGAACTGATGATAGGAGCGATGGTTCCCGAAACTAGTCTTCCATTTTATTGAATTTTAGTGGTGTGTTCGACTCAATTTTTTAAATGTTAGCTTTTAAGAGTTTTGGTTCAGTGGATTGTGTGTGTACACATGTGCTTATACTTTACATTTCTCATGTGTTTTTTAACACTAGTATGTGCCCAAGCCAGGTCAATTTGACCCAACAAGTTATTGTAACATATACATATTTTCTTCACTTAAATGGATGTATAAATGCCTCATTTTGTATGTGGTGACACAGAATGGCTCATAGGTATCTCAGAATGGCTCATAGGTATCTACATGAAGATGAACTCTTGCCTCAGCTAAAGAAGATTATGGAAGAAGAGTCTTGATGGTGGAGATACATTTTCTAATGAATTTGATAATGAATATGTGTTTCCATCAAATAAGACATTATTGAATGAATCATCTAATGAAAATATACATAAGGAAGATGAAAACACTGGAGATAGTGAAAATAATGAGTTGTGCAAGTGTTTTTATTATTACAACTTATTACAATATGTATTACAATAATTATAAATGACAATTATTATTCACAATAGCATTACAGTATTTCATTTTCACTGTAACAAAATTCACAGCTACAAAAAACAGTACTGAAAAAAATTGCTGTTAACTAGGCTAGTCCTAGTAGAGGTACTCGTGGATCCTTATGTCAGCAAGCAGCTCCTGATGACACAATTTGGATGAAACAACTTCAGAACATAAACTGGAAGATATCCGAATCACAATATTCTGAGGAAAATCCCTGGTGTACACCCCATGCTGAAAGAAATGTAAGTAATGAGAGTGTGGCTAGTGCTTGGCATTTATTTATATCCAAGTCAATACTATGGAAATGTGCTGTGACTGAGGCATACCGAGTGTTAGGAAACAATAATTGGTCTTAGATAATTGATGAATTGGAAGCTTTTATTACCATTGTGTATGCCAAAGATGCCAGTGATCATAAGAATGTGAAACTCCACAGCTTATGGTCAGATTCTTGGGGTCTGCCTTTCTGTAAAGAGTCCGTAAGTGGGAACAGATTTTGCAAGATAATGGAATTTTTTTAATTTAATATAAAATCAACTTGTGCTGCTCGATTACAGGTAAGCAAATATGCACTAATTTCTGAAATATGGAATGAATTTATAGAAATGTAAACTTTGTTTCAAACCTGGAACAAATGTTACAATTGATGAACACTTATTTCCCACTAAAGCTAGGTGCCCATTTATTCAGTTCATTACTTCTAAGCCTGCTATGTGGACAAAAATTGTGGCTTGCTATGGATGTTGATTCAAAGTACATTCTAAATGGTCTCCCATATCTGGGAAAGGACAATGTTTGACCTGAGATTGAACGAGTATCTGATTATGTTATGAAGAAACTTATTGGAGCCATATTTATCTAAAGGCAGATATGTAACAACTGACAATTATTTTACACCTCTACATTCTTGCTAATGAATTGAAAGAAAAGTCAACTATCATTATAGACACAGTAAACAGTCGGGAGAGAAATACTTAAATCTATCAAAACCATAAAAGCTCCATTCTATTGTACCACAATACTGAAGCATGATTATGTTACCTTGATTGTATATCAGGGGAAAAAGGCGAAATATGTACTAGTGTAATGAGCTTCCTCCATTTTACTCTAAATATCAAAATAAATGAAAATTCCTGAAACATTTATTATAATGGAATGAAGTATGGCATAGAGATTGTAGACAAAAGGTGTAGGGAGTACTTTATAAAGACTTCATGCTGAAGGTACCTTCAAAACAAATGAAAATTCCTGAAACAACAAATTATTATAATGGAATGAAGTATGGTGTAGACATTGTAGACAAAATGTGTAGACAGTACATTGTTTAAAGGCTTCATGCAGAAGCTGGTCTGTACACACATTCTACAATATCCTTGATTTAGCAGTAATAAATGCAAATAAATAATCATAGGGAGAAACATTACACAGAAAGAGTACATTTAACAACTCGCAGAGAACTGAAAAGCTGAAAATGTGATCCCTAAGGAACTCTTGACAGTTCTGATTATGATGACCAGCTAATATGTTGGCCAATATATAATAAAGCACCTCTGTAAGGAAAATAAGTGTACTAGTAAATGTTCACTTTGCAAGAAAATGGTCTTTGGAAAGTGCATCAAGAAAGTGCAATATATCTGTGGCAAATTTGCGTGATTTTGAGAATTTTGATAACTGATGTACACATCAAAGACTGCTATATAAAAAAATTAACTTTGTGTTCAAAATAATACATTAACTTTGTAAAACATTTAAAATATTTCTTATAAAAATCACTCTTTCTACATTTAGGGTTTTATTACTATTATTAAATTACAGTTATTGCATTGTTGTAATTGTGGGTGAATACTTAGTTCATAGTGTTACTGAAACACATGTTTTATGCTAAATTTACAAAATAGGCTTATATTATTTCAAAATGCAACCTTTACATAACAAGGTCAACTTGTTTCACGTTGGGCATTATAGGTAAATAAAAATTGTAGTCATGCTAGTGTTAAATCATAGGTAATGTTTCTTTTCATATTGCCTATATATTTCATATTGCAGTCTTTGCTAAATGCCTGATTGTTTTCCTAGCAGAATTTTGTATTTTGTGTTGGTTTTGGAGTTTATTTTAAACTGAAATTTTTTTAAAATAATGTTCACATCTTTAAATAATGTGCCCATGGATGGAATGTGAATTTCTTGTAGTATTTTAATGCAGTGATCTTTTATTTGTTTTTGTTTATTGAATTTTTCTGCTTTCTTATTGTCCAGATGTATTGTGTAGCAATTTTTCTGCATTATATCTTTGATTTTTTGGTACTAAGATTTGTATTCTGTCTTGCTTATTGGTGGGTTTGTTAATCTGAATGTGAAGCTGTTGACTATTGTGAGTTTATGTAGTTTTGAGTTATGGCTGTTGCTTTTGATGTAATTACTTGTATGGGTATCTTTTCTGAATATGTTAAATTTCATTATATTGCCCTTTTTTTTTATATCCAGATAGGGAAGAACATTGTTGTTTTCTATTTCCATTGAGAATTCAGCAGTGTTGTCTTGTAGGTTGAGTATTTTATTGTATCCTCTTTCCATTTTTCATTCACTAGAGCAATAACATTATTTACATAACAGTATCAACATTTGTGTAAGTGTGGGAAAACATGAATTAATTTTGTTTTTAGGAAACTGATTTGCATATCTGCTAAGAATGGTGA
This sequence comes from Metallyticus violacea, assembly GCA_030762175.1. Taxonomy (NCBI): domain Eukaryota; kingdom Metazoa; phylum Arthropoda; class Insecta; order Mantodea; family Metallyticidae; genus Metallyticus; species Metallyticus violacea. The sequence continues at coordinate 96,435,784 of CM060840.1, read as the reverse complement.
GAGTTGATTTTCCCATTGCTAACCCATTCTTTTGTATAAAGCCATTGCCTCTGAATGTGAAGTGGGTTTGATTAATGAAAATTTTCGTGAGGTTCTGGTATAATCCTATTACTTCTCTGGGTTTGGTTTATTGAGGTTAGCCATTTCTTTACAATAACCAGCAGTTTGTCTTTGGGTATGTTAGGAAGCAGAGAAACCACATCAAAAGAAACTAGCAAATCCCTTTTTTCTAGTTTTAGTGTCTGATTGTTTGTATTAATTCTAATGAGTTTTCTTATGCTTTGGATTTAATTAAAATATGAATTTTTTTTTAAAAGATAATAGGTTAAGTAGTATGTGGATTTATTGTATTTACTATGGTCTCATTTTATTACCAGGTATATGAATTCTTGGTAGGTCATAAATTCTGGGTGTGGTAGGGTTGCTGGTATAATCTTCTTTATTTCCTCCTGACTTAGAATTGTTAAATTTTTATTAATTTGCGTACTGAACCAATATATTGCTGGTAGGATCAGCTTTCATTTTTTGTATTGTTGGTTAGTTGCACTTGTTAATTTCATAATCTACCTCATTCATTATGACTATTTTGTTTCCTTTGTCAGCCATAGTATAAATAACAGCTTTTTCTTTTAGAGATCTCCTTCTTAGGTAGAAACACTAGTGTATAACAAAAATGGGAAATTATAAACAAAAAAATAGAAAATCTCAGAGAAAAATGCAAAAGGTTAGAATCAGGGAAGAAAACCACAACTGTCCATTAGAAAATGCCATGAACTTGTCAAACAAACATTTCTCAGTAAACGAATTGCAGTCATTAAATGGAGATTTTAACTCTAGTATAGGTTACTTGCTAAATATAGCAAAGTATGTAGCTGACCTTGAAATAGCAAGTTTCAATAATTCAGAAGAGATAAAAATTGAATCAGGTCACAATGTAGGTAAGTTTTAGAGTGACTGATAAAAAAAGATGGCACTATAAGGTACTCTGATCTCTAAAAGAACAAGCTGTTATACATATGTTGGTACCGTAATGTAGATGATGTTTATGCAATAGGAAATAAAAAAAAAATGGAAACAGGATGCAATAAAATGACTTAACCTATAAGACAACCCACTGAATTCTCAATAATAATAGAAATTAACAATGTTTCTACCCTTCTGGGATAAAAATTATAAAACATGGCGATATACTGCAATTTGACATATTCAGAAAAGATACCCATACAAATAATTACATAAAAAGCAACATTCATAACCTAAAATAACAAACTTGCAATAATCAACAGCCTCACATTCAGATTAACAAACCTACCAGTAAGCAAAAAGGAATACAAATCTGAATACAAAAAAAATTACAGATATAGTGCAGGAAAATGATTTCACAATAAATCTGGTTAAGAGAAAATTTCAAAAAACAAAAGACATCGCCACACTAAAAGCTATAAAGGAGATCATATGTACAAGAAATTCACATTCCATCCATGGGCACATTAAAAATCCCAGAAGAAGACTTGGAGCTGACGATTAAAATGAAGGGTTTGTGAAACCGGTCCTTCATATTTAAACAAGTAGAACAAAAGAATGTTAGTTCTACTCAATCACACAGTGATCTTAATCCCAGAAGATATTTAAAGTGTGAACATTATTTATGCTCCAATAAACAAATACAGTTTAAAAAATCTCCTAAAACCAACACAAAATACATAATTTTACTAGGAAAAAAATTAGTCATTTACTGTATCAGTTGCAAAGACTGCAATATAAATATACAGTCAAAATGAAAAGAAAATTGAATATCATGACAGTGGAACCATGCTGTTGATGAAGGCAACAGCCTCTGAAACATGTCCAAGTAAGTAGAACGAAATTAGTAAAATTTTAGTGATTTCCTCATAAAAATTTGCTTAATTATACATTATTTCACAGTGAAAATTTATGCTATTTAAAACTATAATAATATATGTTGTTTTAGTGCAAGCCAGAGCAAGTGCAAGCTGTGCAGGAGTTTGGTGATGATTCCCTGAAAGTAAAACAGAGAGAGCAGCTAATGTACAGAGTGGGAGATGTAATCACTGTACTTGATAAAGGGTAATTAAATGTTCTATAAATTATGTTACATTTTTTATTTTTATATACACAGTCTGTTGAAGGGCTCCCATGCAAAACCTGCATCTATAATAGAGAAAATAAAAATAAAATAAAAGGCTCCCAGTTTCATAAGATCTTTTACCAGTTTCTTACAATCATTTTACTGTATTAAAGAATGGAAATTTTTAAAAATTTATTATGTTCTTACTTTGTAATTAACATAAAATAAAATATATAATTTCATTGTTTTTTTTTTCTGTTTTTTCTTTCTTTCTTTTTTTTTTTTCCCCTTAATGATGCTGTTAATAGCGGTTACTCAATGTACAACAGTAATTATAACCCATATCAAAGTTTAAATCTTTCTGTACAAAGTGCAATATGTTTACTCAAGCTTGATGCACTTATTCCTTACAATTTGTGAACTAAAAGAAAAGCGGACAATAATCACCAGTGGTTGATCATGCAGATCTAGGAAAAGATCGCATATAATCCAGTAGTTGCTCAAAAGTGAAATTTGTTAATTTAACATAAGACTGAGCTAATGATAAATGCATAAAATTATAGTTAAATATCAAATTAATATACTGCATGATTCTTCTGTAGTGTAATTTTTTCTTGGCCTTCTTACAGGTTTCTTATATGTTGGTTGGGTAATTTAGCCAACTTTTATTTTTATTCTTTCAACTTCTCTGTTCCTAGTCTAATGGGTACCCTGCGTTTGGTACAATGAAAGGTGACTGGGTAAGGGCATAATTTTAAGCACTTGGTTAACACATAGGACAATAAAGGCCTGGCCAGGGGAGGGACCTTTGCATGAGCTGTTACTTTCTGAAGGTGATTGGGTCCCTCTGTCTAGAAGACTCTGGGAAGTGTAACCCTAAGGGGAGTACTGTTCAGGCCAGGACAACTCACCTAAGCCACTGTGATGTCCAGAAAGCAACCTGCCATCAGACAGTTGCAATGATGAAGGAAGTACCCCTATAATGAACAATAATCCTCACAAACAAATTAAACAAAAGAAAGTGGATGTAAAGAAGTAACCAAGATGTCATTTCCTTATTACTTAGTTGTAAGTCAAACAGAAGAAGGTCAATAATTTTATCATGTCAAAATTCATTTATAATTCAGAAATGATGTATAGGGTTGAAATATGGGGTATAGAGAAAGAGTGGGAGTATATTGACCATATTCACAGAGCATTTTGTAAAATATTGTTGGAATTACTGAGGGCAACTACAAATGTGGTGGCATTGGTGAAAATGGGAAGAGTTGGCAGGAAAGGCATGGTAGTTATAAAGTATTTTGAAATATTGGTATAAGATAGTATCAAGAGGAGACATAGTCAAAAAATATTTACAGACACAAGAAAAAGCTAAAGGGGAAAGAAGTTGGTTAGCTCAGCTAAAGAGAATAATCCAAGAGGTTGGAATTGGTGAAGTAGAGAAACAGCAGTTAATGATTAGACAAGGGCTATGGAATAAAGTGAAGCAAGGGATAGATGATACTGGAAAGCAAGAAATATGGAGTAGTTTACAAGACCTTGAAACATAATAGGAAATTTAAGAAAGAATGGGGGCAAGAAAAAGGTGTAGATATTTGTAATAAAAGGGGAAGGGAGGGATTTGCTTGGGGTAGAGCAGGCATATTAGGGTTAAAGTAAAAGAGAAAGAGTGTCCATTATGTGGAGAAATAGAGAAGAATTTTCATTGTGTAGTTGAATGTTCACAAACTAAAGAAAGGAGAGAATGTGTATGAATTAAGAAATGGGACAATTTACAGGTAGAAATTTGGCACTAACAATTTTTGGAACGGGTAACAAGGAGTTTTTGAGAATATTTGGTGATTATATCGGGAAAGTAAGAAAGAAATGGTGGAAAGTAGTGATTAATTTTTGAGGTAGAATGTGTATATGGAGATAGGAAAGGAACCAGGGAGAGTGGTATCTAATACATTTATAACCAGGGCATTGAGTGTGTAGGATCCCAGAAATTAGCACTCTGGGAACAATGGTAAAAATGTAAAAGTATTTGTTAAACTTTTTGTAATGACTGAGTGAAATAAATATTCTATTCTTTAAAAAAAAATCTAATTCAGAAGAGTATAGATAACATCTGTGACTACATAAAATTATGTGTGCAACAGAAATTGATCTCTTTTGGCGTAGATGCTGGAACTAACCCAGACAGATACTTTACTTAAGGCAGCAATTCTTCAGGGATATCCTGTCCATACCAAGCATCATAGAACCTGGTTTCGTTCAGTATAGTTTTTAACACTATCATACTCAAAGGAAAGTTTGATATGGAAATTCGGGTTATCAGGCGTTGTCCTCACTACTGTGAGGTAAGCTTAATTCAGAAGTCTGGGTGTCAATCGTTTTGTCGTGCCAACTTATTTATAATTCAGAAGGGAATAGATAACATTTCTGGCTCCATGAAATTCATACGTGACAAAATTTTATCTCTTTTGGGGAGTCCCTAATGCACATTTATTGATAAGCTAAAACTTATAGATTTTGATGCTCCCCCCATTAAATTTAAGATGGCATATAGGAAGACTTCTTTTCTTTAAACTTCCATTAACGTTGAAAAGAATAAAACCAAGTCCTCCTTCTAGCTCCTATGGCGGGTCAAGCATCCAACGCACAGGGCTATCACCTATTTCCACCTCCAACCGATTCAAGGTGTTGGTATCGGTTGACTATTCTTAGCGGGAGTTCCCTCCCTCTGAAGAGCCCATGGAGCAGGAGTGCTTACTCTTGCAAAATCACCCAGAGTCTGCAGAAGGTCAGTTGATTCATCATTCACCTGACAAAAAGTAACATTATCTTTTTATTTATTCCAGATTATATTTTCAGCAGCCACCTCTCGTGGAATATGCGTGGACTCCGTACTCAAAGATCTGAACTGGAGTTATTAATGGCGATGCACTGACTTTACATTAGTATGTGTGCATGACACAAGGCTTCACCATAGGACTCATTTGTTCTCCGCGGTTCCTCTTCAGTCCGTTTAGATCTTCCACCAGAAGATGGATTGCCCACGCATGGCGGAGTTTTAATCTTAATCAGAGATGACATGTACAGTTTCTCATTGAGTGTGCAGTCTTCTTTAAACCTGCAGCTGTTACCGTTTGCTTTTCCGGCATTAGTTTTACTATCTGTAATGTCTACCTATCTCCGTCTGCTAACACTGCAACTGTTGCTCTGAATGAACTTCTCTCTCAGTTACCACTCCCTTTTTTTCTGCTTTTGGAGAACGTTAGCATCATCTACAATGGGGTCGGTCCTGGTGGTGTAGTGGTTACCATACTTGCCTCCTAAACCCAGATCGCGGGTTCGCGGGTTCGAACCCGGCCAGGACCGATGGATTTTTTCGGGCATAAAAATCCTAAGTATGGCTTCCTTCGGAAGGGAAGTAAAGCCGTGGGTCCCGTGTCGTACATTTACGGCACGAAAAAGAACCTCAAGCCTGAAAGAGAGGCCTCTGAGCAAAATTTGTCGGCCGTTTCACGCCCTGAGTTGAATGGGACGCTGATGACCTTAGCTGTTAAAGAGCGTCCATAAATAAATCAATAAAAAAAAAATCTCCAATAGGAGTCTTTCACAGAGTGTGAAAGAGGTACCGTGGTGACAGATGTTTTAGATCGCCACAGTCTTTCTCTACTTAATGCAAGTCAGCCTACTTTTCTTTCAGATGCTACCAATAGTTTCTCACATTTAGATATCTATCTATCCCGCCTCTCTTTCTGTTCATCTTCTCTGATACTTACTCTAGTGATTACTTCCCATGCCGTCTTGTATATTCACAATTGTGCACCGAAGTGACTCATCGCCAAGGTGAATTGGAGTATTTCCGGTTCTTTAGCTGTGTTTTGAGGGTATGCCTTTATTTCTATTGACACCATGGTCGAGCCCTAATCATTTCTCTGGAGACCACACTATTCTGCTGCCTTCTTCCTGCCCCAGACACCTCTCGGTTCCTTGGCAGACCAGTGAATGCCGCAATGCATTGCATGCCTGTTGAGGTGTGCGAGAGTATTTCGTAATAAACAGGTTGGCAATCTGCTCGATTTTGGCATAATATTTTTCTCCATAATAGCTGCGCTAGCTGTATTGATGCTTTCATTATATTGTTCAGATATTTTAAATTAATGTTTCATAAATAAACCATTATATTAGCATAATAATGGAATATTAGAAACTTCTGAAGATTTGGCTCACACTACTGCTACCTGTAATCTGAACTACATCTATAGCACATTTCAAATCTTCCTCAGAGTACTTAAAAAAAAAAAAAGTTTATTTCTTTCAGAATTCATATCTTCATTAATTCAAAACTTAAATTGAGCTATACTTCTGCTGCAAACAGAAGGAAAAACATAAAAAAATAACTAAATATATATAGCTAAAATAACAAGAACTAGAGAAGGAGAAATAGATGAAACAAATAGTCACACAAATTTTGCTATATTTCAAATTGCTTGTGTTATTCTTTTTCTTCTAGGCCAATAACTGTACTTGATCGTTGCAGTTCAGTAGATCAATTATTGGAAATCATATACAATTTTTTCCTAATAATATGAGTTAAAAGGAAGAAATGACTACTTGCTGTGTGATCAAAGGCAACAATTCACAAAGATACTATGGAAAACACCAGTAATTATCCATTGGAAAATGTACTTTTACAGCTTCCAGTAATTGATTCCCCTCCTTTGTACACTACTTAAGCAAGGATTTTTATTTCATTTGGAGGATGGCATCTCTACTTCTTCATTAAAAGCTGTTTAGCAAAATATTTAAACATATTTCATAATAAGTACTCATTTCACAAAATATTTCACTGTTTTAACATACCACACAAATAGTCTGATACCAGCAAATCTACAGTTATGAACATAGCACTAAATAAATGAATTCTCAAAGCTATAAATTGCCTCCAATAATTTCAATAATGGAGAAACATGTCGATTAACTGTAGACTCTTTGTATTTCCCTCCATAAAAAAAAGACAAGTAAAACCACCCTTATAATTTAGCTATTAACATAAAAATGATCAGTTACATACTGTGTCACTCATTTCTTGTATTATATAGCCATGTATTGATAAGCACATAGTGGCAATATTTTCATATTTCTATCCTTCACACTTACAGAATATCGGTTCTTGAAAGCACATTTTTGAGCAACTACAAAACAGCTTTTCGCTACACTAAACAATTTTGTTATCCTAGTTCAACTAACAATATTATAATGACAAAGTTAGTGCCTTCTTTGCAGATATTGAGAATTCTTAGCAAATTCAATTTCTATATGACAACAAATTCAGAAGCTGTCATTTACCTCTATTTTATATTTGTGTAGTGTTGTAGTTCCAGTACATCTCTTCTCAAGTCCCTAAAGTGCTTCTTATAAAGGAATTCCATGTCTGCAAATTTAACTGTTAGAACACCAATTCCAGCATGAATCCTTTCTGGTGACATGGTAAAATTCTTCAATGTTTCTCTATATGGATACTCTGAGCCATTCCACAGTGTTCATAATAGTTTGATCCCCTTCTTAGAAGGACTTTTCACAGTTGAAAAAAATTCTGCAGGGCTTCCAAAATATGTCCTTACTGCTAGCACAGGGTTTTGCACCTTAGCAGCTGAATATGCCACAGCCTATTCTCTGAAACAACCATTTAGGCTGATCCATGCCTCATCTGAAATGAACACAAACTGTGGGTCAAGTAACCCTTCAGTTACTTATGGCATTATCTTGTGGGGTAATTCAGTAAATACTAATACTTTTAGCCCAAAAGAAAATTATATGTAATTAAATGTTTAATCTAAGCAAATGCACCCACTGTAAAATGTACTTTATACAGAACAATATGCTTATTTTACCATGCCTATACACATTAGAAAGTATATGTTTCATAAATAGTAATATACAACAATTTAACTCCAATAAATCAGTCCATAAGAACACTACTAAAGTCAGCAACAAAATCCATCTACAAACTGCCAGTACAACTAAAATGATCAATTCAATCCTGCATAGTGGCATCCAAATGTATAACTTAATAACCAACGAAATCACAGATAAACGCCAGATTAGATTTAGGAAGAAAGTTAAGAAGTTTTTAATTAATCAGTGTTTTTATAGTATACATGAATTCAATGCATACTTTAATAAAACTACCTATACAGATAAATTATAAGTATTAATAGTTTGAAATTGTTATATTTTGTAATTGACGAAGCCATGAAATTGTAACAAATTTCCAAAGGTGAATAAAGTATATGATATGATGAAAGAAACCATTTACAAGAAGGCACATATGCTACGGATCACTTGTAAACAATGGACACATGTACACTTGTAAGGTTTGAGTTTTAACAATTTTGTTTTTATATGTGCAAAAGACACTAAAACTACAACTTGTTCTAATTTCAATAGTGATTTGGTTTGCTAATATTCAGGATTTGAGAAGTTTTGATAATTTGTCTTCTGTTAAAACTCTGTATGTCCTTGTGCAATTTTGTGCACTAAACCACTGGTATGAAATTTATTCATAATATTCATGAATGGCAATTCTGGTAGGAGGCAATTGCCCAGGGAACTTTGTAACATTTTTACACAAAAATATGTTGCTCTAAAGTCTTTGATAATGAATGTAGAATGGTGACTGCCTGGAAGTTCAAGGACAGTAGGCATGCAGCCATGAATGGAAAGAGCGCAATCTTGACCCAGATGCAAAACCCCTTGTGGGTGATGAGGACATATTTTGGAAGCCATTTTTTGTGAAAATATAAAGTAATCATACTTTTTTTGTTATAATTAATATTCGGTTTTCTATTCATGCAAAAACCAATTTTTTCCCATCTCTTCAACAGTTTAACAGTGGTTTAACCCCCATTTTTACTACTCTGATATCATAAATTGTGGACACATGAACATATCTCTGAAATTTCACTCTTTCTGAGCCCATTTCTTATATATACACACTTAGCAGTGGCCAGAAACAATTACTGATTTGGAAAATATTGAAAGCATTCATGACGCTGGGTTCGCAGTACACATTTTAATGCTGCCTTCAGTTCATGTTCCAGTTATGCCATAAACAGAATAAGCATTTGTTCAGACCATGTGCTCTGATGACTGAAAGGACAAAAGCACATGTCTTGTAATAAGAACTATGCAAGATCAAATCCTCTGTATGTTTGAATTTTTTATTGTTAGTCTTTGCAAGTAAAATTAATGTTTAATATATACAATAATTTAATTGACAACACAAATTTAAATTTTAAGGTATTTGTGTTCAGACACAAAAATATAAGTGAATAATCTTTGTTTTCAGAATAAATGTCTAATTAATGATGTAAAAAACTAAAAAGAAAATATAAATTGCCTTAATATAATTGAAAAATAATTAATAATTTCCTACATATTTTAAAAATGAAGATTAATTTAATTGTTATTATATGATTGACTTCACTGTGGAAGTTCCAATTAACATTTTAATTAATTTTTTAAAGATAAATATACTTTTTTATTTTATGTGAGCATAAATGCCTTAAAATTCAAATAAGCCTTTGGAATTTGAAGCTATATTACTATGTGTACACTAATATTATTTTTACAAAAGTAACAAAACAATTCAGGCAAGGGTAGGATTCGAGCTTTGATAGTTCCCATTGCTAGACAGCTGCTATGGAGAATTCAGCATGACTGGTGATGACAGAATGAGGCAATGGCTGTAAGACCCAAGTGCAAAGACATGCCATGAATCAAGTGCTGAGCCAAATAGAACTTAGACAAATTGATGTTTTGGGAGTCTTTTCTTAAGTCATATATCTAGTGAAGCTTGTTTTGGTTTACAGTTCTTAGCTTTTGTTCCTAAAGATAGCCTAAGATCTGGGACCCATAAATATTAGAATAGTGTGATTTGTTTTTGTTTATGTTTCATAAAAATTGTTGTTTGGTTGATCTAAGAATAACTTTAATTGCTTTTAATACATTTTGAATTAGTAAGATAATAATTGAAATCATTTTATGATATAGTCGAACTACACACTCTTATGCTTCACTTACTTGTCACTATTGTAGACCGGTTTAGAGAACAGTTGTTCTCATCATCAGTTCAAATCTCCGACTGCTGGATAATTCGTTGTGTTGTGGGTATTCTGCTCTGGAGGAGGTGTGATGAACTTAAAGTTTATATTTTCCTCGCTGGAAGTGTCAAAGTTCATTAAACTGTCTCTGTATTTGTAAATGTATATTTTCTCCCATGTTGCCAATTCTGTAGGTCCTTGCACTGATTTTAATAATTTTGCTTTATTCACTATATCGTGGTTTTCTGTCCAAAAATGAAATGCCACTGCTGATTTCTCAATTTGCTTGTATTTTATGTTCCTGAAATGTTCTTTTAACCTTGTGCCTATGTTTCTCTTTGTTTTTCCTATGTATATTTTTCCACATTCTTCACAACTTATTTTGTAAATGCCTGGTTTTTTCTCCTGTGGAATACTGTCATTAACATTGTCTGTGAGAAGATGTTTAACATTAAACTTGTTAATCGGTGCCAACCTGATATTAAAATCTTTAAGAATTTTCTGAAATTTTTTTTGTAGCCCATGGATGATATGTAAATTTTTTAAAACTTTGTTTATCTTTCTTTGCTGAAAGTGTTGTGGTTTCTTTTATAAGCTTTTGCCTCTTGAATTTCTGTACCTTTTTGTATACTAGTTCTTTCTTAAAACCATTTTTAATTGCTGTTTTTTCTATATGTTTGTATTCTTTAAAATATTCTTTTTTTTTTAAAAAATTTACATATCATCCATGGGCTACAAAAAAAAAAATTTCAGAAAATTCTTAAAGATTTTAATATCAGGTTGGCACCGATTAACAAGTTTAATGTTAAACATCTTCTCACAGACAATGTTAATGACAGTATTCCACAGGAGAAAAAACCAGGCATTTACAAAATAAGTTGTGAAGAATGTGGAAAAATATACATAGGAAAAACAAAGAGAAACATAGGCACAAGGTTAAAAGAACATTTCAGGAACATAAAATACAAGCAAATTGAGAAATCAGCAGTGGCATTTCATTTTTGGACAGAAAACCACGATATAGTGAATAAAGCAAAATTATTAAAATCAGTGCAAGGACCTACAGAATTGGCAACATGGGAGAAAATATACATTTACAAATACAGAGACAGTTTAATGAACTTTGACACTTCCGGCGAGGAAAATATAAACTTTAAGTTCATCACACCTCCTCCAGAGCAGAATACCCACAACACAACGAATTATCCAGCAGTCGGAGATTTGAACTGATGATGAGAACAACTGTTCTCTAAACCGGTCTACAATAGTGACAAGTAAGTGAAGCATAAGAGTGTGTAGTTCGACTATATCATAAAATGATTTCAATTATATGATTGGCTTCACTGTGAATGTTCCAATTAACATTTTTAGTTAGTAAGATAATGTTTTAAGATTAGTTGGAATTGTTAAATAGTTTCAAAATTTGTTTAAATTATGTATATCTTTAGGGCTTGTACTCACTACCTGAAATTCTTTAAACTTGTAACTTTTGGTCTAGATGAACCCTCTATTGCCTCGCAACATGCAATTGCTGAGTCTATGATGGCTTGTGTCGCCTCAGTAATGCTATGGATCAGCAAGGATATTCTCTTTCACTGTGCTGAAATTTTATAATGCCTTAAGAAGGTTTAAATAATGAAGTTTCACATCTTATATTGTGCACTTAGCAGGTTTTGCAATGGAGCCTTATTTTCCAGTGTATTTTACATACTAAAATGAATCATTTGATACAAAATGTGTTTCTTATCTGGTAGATATGCTACGAACATATGGCTAGTATCTTAATGTTTATTTGCCATAGTATATTGAATGAAAAGAGCATTAGGTAAGTTTTGAACCAGAGCCCCTAAGTCATTTACCTTAGTATTAATGAGTTGACCATCAACACAGTGTTTGCATGGTTGGCTGACAACCTAGCACATATATATTGCCTATGTTGGTGACATTCAACTTGGCAAAGCACAGGCTTAATGTCCACTATTTTTACATTCTAAAGAAATAAAAGAGTTGTAGCTTTCTTGGCACTGATTATGAATGATGTTTTCTTGGGAAACCAATTGAGTTAAATTGTCATTAATAAGTAATGTAATTGCCATGATTTAGGAAATAGCCTTAAGTTTGTAATTTAAAAGAAGTTAGGAACAGTGAAGTTGTTACATATACAAATGAGTCGGTATTAGGTGACACTCATTTGTATATGTAACAACTTCACTGTTCCTAACTTCTTTTAAGATTACAAGTTCATACAAGCACACAAGCCGTTAAGAAGTAACCTAAGACACTTAGTGAAGTTTTAGTGTCACCTAATGCTGACTCATTTGTATAAATAACCTTAAGATTTTTGTAGATCTGGCATTTTGTTATTTCAAGATTAAGACATGTGTGAATGATTCATATTATTTCTCACTGCACCCTCTATTTTATCATTAATTTTTGTTTAAAAAAATTCAGATTTGCAGCAATAAACTTAACTGATGCTTGGTATTGCAGGCCACTTCCCAGTGTTACCAACTGCTGGAAGGGTGTTCTGAACAATGGAAAAACAGGTCTTTTTAATCCTGCACATACTGTTGCATATCTGGGCTCAAATCTTCCATCTAATAAGACTGAATTTGTAAGAGGAGGTAAGTGAAATGCATAATAGAAATTCATGAAAAATGATAAGCGTGAATATATTACAGAAAACAGTGTACTTCAATTGGGAAAGGAAACACAAATCAGGACAGAAAAAAATGTTTTGGCATACCATGGTTAATAATTTGCTAAAAATGTACTATTGTAGTCTACTTTAAGCATATGAAAACTGACATGAATGGCTGAGGTTGCTAAGGGAGATCTGCAGCTTGAATCCACCAAGATTATTTTTCCCTGAAAGGCATTCATTCTCCTGGTTTTTCATAGTCCTCATTAATTAGACCTGGAATGCTTTCTTCCTGAAAATTTGGTTCCCCATTTATCATTTCATCTTATGTTTCATCAGTGATGCCACAATAGTAAAAATGGGTGGGTTGTTGTGTGTGTGGGTTTTTTTAAAATTAATTTTTGAAAAAAAAATTATGATACTGGCACTGCAACCTTAAGTCTATTGTACCAGATAAAGGATAATAGATGATAATTTGGGCAAAGGCACTCGGTGGACTATGTGGCCTAAGTTTCCCAGGCATTTACCTAAAGAACCGAGGAAAAATCAATCAGAAATTCCCCACTTGGGAAATGAACCCCGGTCCACATCATGATTTTTTATTTGGTTTATTTATGGATGCTGTTTTACATCTTAGTTCATTAGCATCCTATTTAATTCAGGGTGTGAAGCAGCTGATAAATTTTTTGCTTAGAGGCCTCTTCTTTTAAGTTTGAGGTTCTTTTACATGCTTTGCGATCAAGGTTTTATTTCCCTTCCAAAGGAACCATACTTTGGATTTTTATGCAAAAATTTCATTCTCCCATGCCAGGATTGAACTCGGGATCTTGGGTCAATGAGGCAAGTATGGCTACCACTAGACACCATGACCGATATCCACCAAATGAACAGCACAAATGCTACTGTTAAACTATGGGGATAACAAAAAAAAAAAAAAAAAAAAAAAAAAAAAACGATGTTAAATACTAGTAAAATAACAAAAAAGAAGAAAAATAAGATTTAAAAAGACATGAAATTATAATTAGGGTTATAACTCATCAATACCTGTTTAATATTTCAGTTATTTTTAACTTTGTAAGCTTTGTCATTCATTTACAATAGTGACTTCTGTAATTTAGATTTCACTCAATTAAAGTGATATGTAAATGTTCAGATTTTCTTACTTTAAGAAGTGCACATAGAAGTACAAAGGGACTGCCACAATTGGCCAAGATCATTAAGCCACAGACTCGTGACCGGGAGGTCTGTGGTTTGATTTCTGCCAAGACCACCCTCCTTGACTGAGGTTTTCCTTAGTCCTCATAAATGGCAAATGCTGAAGATATCCTAAACAGCCTGAAATGCTTCCTTCCTTTAAAAAAATAATTTATTTCCCAGTCCTCCATCTTTTGTTAAACATATATGAGGTAGTATCCACAATATTCGGGACTGGTGCTGCCATCTCAACAGTAATTGCAGTAGAGTTTTTTTACCGCAAGATGGCAACACTAGCACATCTGATGAGTGAGTGTTTAAAGTTTCATGCCCTGGGTGGATGTGTTGAGATTCTATAGTACTTTTCATGATACTCTGTGCGTAGTGTATAGCGATTTTACGATGGATCCAAGATTAGAACAGAGAGTGTACCTCAAATTCTGTGCAAATCTCGGGGAAAATGCTACGGAGACCCTCGCAATGATTCAACGAGTATTTTGGGGACAAAGCATGAGCTGTACACATGTGTTAGAGTGGCATAATCGGTTCAGGGCCGGCCGTGCAGCTATTGAAGACGATGGTCATACCGGTAGGCTCGTCAGCTGCACAACGCTTGATATTGTTGCCAAAGTTCACCTCGTTCGTGAGGATCGACGTCGAACCATTGAAGACTGCTCATGAAGTGGGAATTGGTTATGGGACATGCCAACGAATTTTAACTGATGAATTGGGCATGCATCGTGTCGCACTAAAATTTGTGCCAAGGATCCTGACTGCTGATCGGAAGCCGCAGCATGTTGAAGTTCGCAAAGAGCTTCGTCAGGCCGTATCCGATGACCCCAACCTTCTTGTCCAGGGTCATCACCGGCGACGAGAGCTGGATGTACGCTTATGACTCTGAGACAAAGCAACAATCCTCCCAGTGGAATAGCCCGAACTCACCAAGACCAAAAAAAGTGAGACAAGTTAAGAGGAAAGTGAAGAGCATGCTATTCGTTTTCTTTGATTCCAAGGGGATTGTGCACAAAGAATTCGTTCCACCAAATCAAACAGTGAATTCCACGTATTATTGTGACGTTTAGCGACGGCTCCGTGAAAATGTACGAAGACGACGGTCCGAACTTTGGCGACAAGGGAACTGGCTATTGCATCACGATAATGCGCCATGCCTCAATTGGAAATTTTAGCCAAAAAACAACATGACGGTTGTCCCTCACCCATTGTACTCGCCTGATATGGCACCCTGCGACTTCGCTCTATTCCCCACATTGAAAATCAATTTGAAAGGGCGTTGGTTCGACACAATTGAGAGGATTCAAGAATAAACGTCTGTTCTAAACACCCTGAAAGAACATGACTTCCAAAATGCACTTGGAAAATGGCAGAAATGCTGGGACCGGTGTAGACACGTGGAAGGGAACTACTTCGAGGATGACGGCGGTCATTAGTCCCAAAGTAAGTTTTTGACCAGATGGCAGCACCAGTCTGAAATATTCTGGATACCACCTCATAGGAATACTGTTACCATCAATGCATTGTATAGAATAATTTGAAGTAAGCAGGTTGATATTAAATTATATCTTTATACATTACATATTTTTTTAATGTTTCTTTATTTTAATTTCTGTGTATAGAATAGAATATTTATTTCACTTAGTCGTTACAGAAAGTTTAACGTGTCTTTACATGCATTTTATATCCTAGTTTTCCATTTCTTAAATATGAAGCTCTTTTTCCATTTCTCCACTTTCAGTACTATCTCTCTCATTCATTGTTCCATTTGAATGTCATAACCAGACAGCAGATTTTCAATACAAATTGTTTTTACTAAATACATAGTCATTCAAGACATGGACAGTCAACAAGTATGTATTGAATTGGCATACATCCAAACCTAAATAATGTCTAGGTACAGAGAGTTATAGAGTAATATAACAAATTACTTTTGACTGCATGCACATGCATGAATGATTAATGGTGTAACTAAAACTTCTAAGCATAAAATAATTTTACTTCAGTTGCAGGAATGCTCACTGCAATGCTCCATATGTGAGGAATCTAACATTATATAACTGTAAAGGGGCTGAAAATCTGAGGTCTTGTCTTAACAATTTGGCTAAAAAGAAGCAATCATGCATTGTGTTGCATTTTCCTTGTGTGTGCCACTCATATACATACTTATTTTACTTTGATTGCTTTTCAACTTTTACAGTTAAAGTTTTTATATTAACTATTATAGATTATAATTTTTTCTCAGATGGAAAAAATGCATATTCATCTCGCCGTCGTTTGCGTCCAGATATGATTTCTTCACCTCAAGGGGATTTTAAGCACACAAGTCATGTTGGACTGGATGGTGCCTATTTTGGAGATATTTCTTTTCTTGGTGGTAAGGTAAGTACTAAATATTAGGGCATATCCTATTTTTATTTATAATCAAATTATAAATAAACATTTCTTTGTTCAACGTTGTTGAAGTAGAACATATGAAAAAGAAAAGAGCAGAAAATGAAGAAAGGCAAATATAATTCATATAAAATTAGAAGAAAGAGGTTCATAGTTCCATGCTTGGAGGAGGACATGGTAGTTCATGTGGTTAAAGCATCAGCCCTAAAGGCTGAAGATCCATGATTTGAATCCTGGCCATGACCCCAATTTTTTAAGTTTGATTCTTCATTTCCAACATCCTTGAATATCAAAAAAGGAGATGACCATAACTTTCTCACCAAAAACAATTACTTTTGTATTGGTGATGGGGATTTCCACACAGAGCTTAGCTGTTTGCTCTCAGGATCAAAATGATGTAGCCAAGTTTCATCAGCAGTGATTGTCTTCCAGAGGAATTCTGCATCTTCCTGTAAATCCTCTTCAACTACATGCAAACCTGCATGTGAATATTTGTTTTTTCAGGAATCAGCTGTCTTGAAACCTACCGGCACAAACACGTCTCATGTGCAACTCCTCATTCACCAACATGTGTGGCACCCAGTGAAATATTCAGAATTTCTGAAAGTTTTCTTAATGTTTGTAAAATTGTCTCTCAACTAGAAGAAAATAAAATGTGTGTATGTTGTATTACTGAAATGAAGAAGAAAGGAAAAAGAACAATAAAATTATTAAGCTATATTTTAAAGTATCATGGTTAAAGTAAAGATAGTAGAGCAAAAACTGGAGTAGGAGTACTAATACATAATAAATATGAACAAATTATAGAAGATATAGAACATAAAAATGAAAGGATATGGTAATGACATTAAATTTCAAGGGAAAAATTGTCCATATAGTAAATGTACATGCTCCAGACATTAATTAACCAACAACAGAGAGAAGAAAGTTCTGCAAAGAGCTACATGATCAGGTATATAACTAACAGGAAATTTACATTGGTAGTAGTGTAGTATTTATTTCTCTTGCATCAACATACAAAATTTTATAACAAAATGAACACAAATAAAAAAAAAACTATTAATTTTAAATATACAAATAGGAATAGTGCCTTCAGCAATTCCAGAAGGCACTAACCCCAATAAAATTTATTCCAATTTAATTGACTCAGCCCCCTAGTTCTTGGTTCATCAGCAGCTACTTACTGATATCCAGGGGACCAGGCTCCAATCCAACCAAAAGCAAAACACAATACTAAACTTTCCTCCTTTTTTAATTAAACCCAATCAGCTAAATTTCTATCCTTGAGAGTTGCTTATTCCTTAGGACCTTATACACACTAACATCCTGTTTATTTGTGTATAAGAATCCTGTTTAACTAATGCTAGATAACTAGCCCCATTTTCTCCCCTACTCATTTCAATCTCCTTTCACTATCTGACAATTCTATGCATCTTTCCTAAGTATTTTACACTCGTAAACATTTTTTTCTTACTCTGCCTTTGTATTTTTCCAGTTCCTTAATGTTTGTGTCTGATTTTAAATTTAAAATTCTTCTGCCTCTTATTTCATTTGGTAAATTTTACCACTTTCATAATAGGAACTCTTCCCTCCAAAACTTAGTTTGCTTACATTCTAATATACAGTGCCAAGTACTATCTGATTCTTCACACCTAGAGTATATTCCCTTAATATATCCATTTTTTAATCCACTTAAATACATTAATCCTGTTCTAAACCATGCCAATACTTCCCTTTCTGCTTTATCTTTGGCCATATTTCCTGTTTTTTGATATCCTCAATTCTTATTATTATCTCTTTCCAAAATCCTGATACCATATTGATCCCAAGTTTGCTTCTTGTAGGATATTTTGGATTTTAGATATCCAAGTTTCTCTCTCCTTAATTTTTCCTTGTGCTACCAAACACTGATTAAGTATATTCTCTTCCTCTGTTCAAAAAATACACTTTCTATGACCTTGCATTTATAGTGCAATCTTCCTAATTCCACTAGGGCAACCTCATTAGGTGAAGATCTAGGTAAGTTTAGGACAATGCTACAAAATAGTCTATTTATCATCATGTTTATCCTTTTCCATCCTCCATTGGGTCCCCAAATTTCTATTCCATACATCATCCTACTCTCCACTATTGAGCTATGTATTCTCTCCAACCATTTAACTTGCATATTTGGTATTTTGTTTATACAGGATCTGATTACACTCATGGTTACTTTTCCTTCTGGTACCACTTTCCTTTTTTGATCGCTCCACTTCCCATTACTAAATGACCTAACATCTAAATAATCAATTTTCTTGACAACTTCAATTTCTGTGCCCTCCCACCACCATCATTTTTACTGCTTTTTTAATTACAAAATGTCTTCTTGTTCAGCCAGTGCCTATTGACTGGTCAGCCATTTGACACCGTGTCACCCAGTACATATTATTTATAGTTGGCAAATGTACATTATCTTTACTAATTTCTTCTAGAACATTATCAATAAATAGATTGAATAGAACTAGGCTTAATTTACATCCTTTTCTTAGACCTACATTGTTTGATATTTTATTTGTAACCCTCCCCTTTAATATTTCACACAAAATTTGTTTTCCTTATAAATGTAGTTGAATATATATTTTTTATAAAATTATTTTTATTAATGTTTATGTAGAAGGGAATTTTTGAACATCTTCATTTAAAATTTGAGCTTTATAAAATTCTGGCTTATTCCTTTCTTTCTTAGTTTAATCAAAAGTGCTTCTCTAGAAATTGTGTTGAAAGCCTTTTCTAAGCCCAGAAACCACAAATAGATTCGACTCCTTTTGTTACTTTGATATTTATCAACTAAGATATTTATCAACTGATGTTCTAATTATAAAAATATTGTCAACTGTTCTTTTACCTTTCCTGAAGCCTAATTGAAATATTTAAGTTTTCTTTTCTTTCTCTATCCATTCTTGTAATCTTTTTTTGCCCACTCCAGTGAAGACTTTCATAATAATTGAAAGTAAACTAATTCCACTATAATGTGCTGAGTTTCTAATATCTCCTTTATCTTTATTAATTGGTGTAACATTCCCACTTTCCAATTTTTTGGTATTTTTCCTTCTTCAAAGATAAGTTCAATAATCACCCCAGTGTATTTAATCTGTTAAGGTCTTCTGCCCAAGTTTTCCAACATTCCCCTGGTATTCCATCTATTGCACATGCTTTTTTAGGTTTTAACTTTTTGATTTGTTCTAAAACTTCACATAAAGTAATTTTGCTATCTAAAAAGTCTATTTACCATAGATTATACATGACATTAGAATATTAATTGTAGCAAATGCTGGAACAGACTACATGCTACTGCTTGGTAAAATTAGATGGGAATACCAAAAGGAAAAAAGAGAGAATACAATTCCCATTCAGAAATTTAATATAGAATCAATGGATGATGTAATAAAAAAAACCATTTTATCCACAACAATTACAACAAAAAATTTAAAAATTATACTGAAAGAAATGATATTGTGATAATAACATGAAATAAAATTGAAGTGAATATTTTAGATGAAACAAAAGAAGCCATGGGTAAATATATAAATAGGAACAGAAGAGGACCAAGAAAGAATGCACCATGGCTCATGGAAGAAGTAAAGTGATTGGAGAAGAGAAGAAAGCTTTTTTTGAGATTCAGGAGAACTCAATAATGAGAAGACAAAGATGCATATAAAATAATCAGAAATGAAATAAACATAGAAAATTAATAAATAGGATAGTCACACTGGAAAGCATTCACTAAGGAAATAGAAAAGAATTTATATGGAACTCAGAAGAAAGTTTGGAAGTTAGGAAAAAACAGGAAAACTCGGGTAACTGAAACAGTAAATATAAATATAATTAATGAAGATATGTATTTTACAAATCTGCATATATTTGAGCCATGTGATGACAGCAGTGAGGAAGAATCTACCTTAGAACCAGAGAAGGAGATATCTTATTAAGAGAAGAGGAGATATAAGAAGCAATAAAAGAATTGAAAGGAAGGAAAGCACCAGGAATTGATGAGATAATGGATGAACTTTTAAAATTGAAGGCAAAAAAGAAGAAATTACTAAAATGTTTAACTTCATCATAAAGAAGCCAGTAATTCTTAATGAATGGAAAAACCAATATTACAATCTGGATATATAAAAAAAGGAAACAAAATCCAGAAAATTCAGAGAAATCACTTTATTATCATCTGTACCAAAGTTGTTTTGGAAGATAGTGTATGAAAGACTTCATGAAAGTGCATCAAAATGAGGAAGGAACAGCAAGGATTTAGAAGAAAATAGATTTACTTGGTTCTGACTATAAGACTCAATTGAATTTTTGAGAGAAAACAATGTTCCAAAAGAAGTGCTAAATTTATTCAAGAACTGATCAAAAATACGAGGGCTAGTCAAAAAGACTAAGAATGCATTTTTACACATGAAATACACTAGGCTTGTTCCAGATTGGTATGATCTTTTTTATAGTATTCTCCATTGAGTTGAATGCACTTTGCCATACATCTGCCAATCCTGGAACATGTCTGGAAGCCATCTTTTGATGTCTTCTTCAAAATCCTTAGCCTTTTTCATGATGGCCGCAGAAGTGCCAAAATGTTTCCCATTAACTCCTTTTCCAGGCATGGAAAGAGATAAGTCACAGGGGGCTAAGTCTGGGGAATATAGAGAATGAAGGACACATACAAAGTTCCCTACACACTTCCACTCGCACCATCTTTTGTTCAGGAGTCAGTAAACTTGGGACGCATCTCACACAAATGCATTTCATGTTCAAGTGATCATGCACAACCAAAAAAGTTTCCACTATGAAAAATGTGTAACATGTCTGTGTCAATTGTTATTCTTTGGTCTTCACAAACAATGACACAGCTGTGTAAATTATTGTTTCGTTTACTGCTGATGCTGGAGCAGCTGAACCGCCTTGCTTGAAACACGGCCCTCCTTAAATTCCTTGGACCATCGAAGTGCTGTGGATTGTGGCAGAACATCGTCACCAAATGCCTGCTGCAAAACTGTAAGTTTCCATGCTGGATTTCTGCAAACAAAAGCAAAACTTCAACACAGCACATTGCTCTTCATGAATCAACTTCCATTTTGTATGTAGGTGACTGGCGAATTGACATAGTTTGCTCCTTCCCTGTGTACAGATGTAATATGCAAGCTAACCTCTTTTTTTGTCTATCAATCAGGGCTGATCCGTTTTTATCCTGAAACATTGTTTGAACAATGTTTCTTTGCTATGCAAGATATAAAAAAAAAAGTTCAGTCTTTTTACTAACCCTCATACAACGACAAAAATGCATAAATGAAAGCATAATAGATGAAATAGAATGTTCAACAGATACTGTAAAAGGAATTGCATTTAAAGAAGTAAGTGGAGCCAATATGAGTGAGTAATTTGATTCATTCATAGAATGATCTAAAAAAAATGTTAATTGTCTTTATTGTTTAAAACAGAGCTGATATTAATCTAATGTGTATGTTGTTTTATTTTATAAAATGTAAGTATCAATCCAAAATGACCCAAGTTCATGCTATGTGACTATATTCTGGTTATGTCCCACGATGACTTGCATGAGGCTAGGAATGGGCCATTGGAGTAAATGTCTTAATTTAATGAAAATTTATATATAGATAGAAAAAACTGTCAAGTGTTCCTTGAGAGAAACAGACTTATTTTTAATATGTTATTAGTTTACTGTTTTTAGATCATCAAATTGGCTATCTGAGCTGCACTTATAAGTACAGTAATTTGCAATAAATATTTTTCTATTGATCATTATTCACACCAACTAATTTAATTTTGTAAGAATATCAATGTTTCTAAGGTAGGGCACAAAGAGCTAATCATTTGTTATTCGTTTCACAATTAATGTATTCTGTGTTTCAGTATCATCATTTACCACGTCAGGTTGTTACCCCATACAAACCACAGGATGATTCAGAACAGCTCTTGATTGGAAGATCATCTTCTGATGCCTCATCTGACCGCACACCCTTACTTACTGGTGCTGGCACCAGCAAGCTAATCACACCTAGTGGTGAGCAAATTATATTTGATTTATTTTTGTATTTTTCAGGAAATAAGAAAAAGGCTGCTTGCTACAATAATGATATATTGGCAATAGCATTGTTATAGCTATAATTTAACTGAGTGGCTAAAATGCATTTTAATTAATACTGTAGTTAATTTTGCCATGCATGTTTTAATACTTTTAAATTATTCATATTCTGGTAAAATTATTGTTATAACTCAAAATGTGATGTGATAATAAAATTTAAACCTTTGAATATAACTCAATTAAATGTACTTACGAATAAATAACTTTGAATATAACTTGATTTATGCTTTGGACCATATCTTATAATGTAATAAATGTACGTTCAGTTAACTGTTTTCCATAGATGTAACACACCCATTTAGAATGACATGGTAACCATTTTCTGTAATATCTGTAATTCTACAAGAGCAATAACTTCACGGAAGACAAAACACCTCAAAATTCCCTGAATTTCTTCAAGTTTGATTTATGGGAAATGCAATGGGGGAAAAAGTTTCTCTGTAGAAGATTGTTGATCATGTAAGTAATATCTCTTGCCAGAAGTGTTATACTTGATTGAAGGTTTGCCAACCATTCCATATTGTATAGGATTTCTTGTATTCAAATTCAAAATTTATTCTTAAAGATCTTTCAAGGAATCCTTTTCTGCAAATTGCTGATATTCATTTATCAAAACTCCATTTACATTAACTAACATTACCAATCACTGAAATATTGTGTAAAATACTATAACAAATAGTTCACTTGTTAAGTGATGTATTTTTTAACCGCCAATTAATGAACAGAAAGTTATGCCATGAGCAATGGTGTAACTAATATAGTAAATGCATTGGAAATGAAAATAGATATTAAAATATCTATATCCATTTATATCCATTTGCAGAAAATGTAAAATATGGAATTTATTGTTCAGCTGCTTCGAAATAACAGTGACTGTGAATAGCTCTGTTTAAATTTTATCTGATTGTGATTTGCAATTTTGGACATAGAGACATTCAAGAATCAACATTGTAATAGTAATGTGGAGATGGTGTCCATTGCCTAACTTATTGGATCTTCTATTTGCCATTAGATGGCAGTAGCACAGTTCATATGAATGTGTGCACCAGAAAATCTGAAGGCTACATTATGCTAAATGAAAGAGAAAATGGAGATACAGATGAGATGAAGATGGAGCAATGGTGAAATAAATCATGGAAAACTGGAGGTCAAGATGCTGCTTTATCCACCACAAATTCCATTTAAGGCTGCTGGCATTGAACCTGCGTTATCTTGGTGGGAAACAAAAATTTTTAACTACTCAGCATTAGCGCCACCTCAGATAGTAATTTTCAGGTCATTTGCATATGCTAAGAAGTAAAACTCTTTAATTTGGCTCCCAAACAGCTTAAACACATAAATTACTAATCATTTTATTAAAACAAATTGCGTAAGTTGTGCGGGAATTAAAGTAATGCAAAAAATACCTTCTTCCACATTATTGCAAAAAAATTTATGCAAAAGAATGCAAGTGAAAGAAGTAAGGTTTTTACTTTGCTAAAGTTTACATGCTACAATTATAGTTGCCAAAATTATGTAAACTGTTGTGCAAAGCAAAGGCAATTAGTACATAAGCATGATTTTGCCAAGACTGAAATCATTATCATATGTTTATAATCATTCTGGAAAAAGAACTGTGGAAATATTGCAAAGCTTACAGTATGAAGCATTTGATGCAGAGTCATGTAGTAGCTGAAACTTCGGAAATGAAGTATAACATATTGTACTGAGGGTATGGAAAACAAAATTAAATGGCCTAGAGCACTTACATACCGTAAGCATAATGGAAAGTTACGTATTATTTGGGTTATTAAGTGTAATAGCTGAAAGTGTTGTGGGGTTTTGGGTTCTCATCTGGGTCTCCAACAAGGGTAGTTGAGTTCTTGACGTCCTATAGATGCATGGGCATAGCCAATAGTCATGCTTTCATCGACTATCAGGAATTTTTGCCATTTTCGTTGTCTTCACACTATGGGAGCAGACAGGAATTATTTTTAAAATATAAACACATGAAGGTATGTGATGAGGCAATTGTATGTATTGACCTGATTCCTCATTACAAAGGAGCTATTATTCGTCTCAGGAAATGAATACCCTTGGACTAGCGGTTAATTGACTCTGAGCTGGCAAGCTGTAACAATCACTTCATTAGCTGATTCACACATCGTGGTAAGGCTTTGCTAAATATTGATCTACCTTGTGACTTTCTCGTAAGGATTAAATTTTGCACTCAATTATCACTGGTTTGTTACTCCAGGATTTAACTTCATTATCATAAGGGTATGCATTCTACTTGCATGATAAACCGCCATGAATGGCTGAGGTCGTTAAGGCGCGGACTCGTGAGCGGGATGTCTGGGGTTCGAATTCTGCCAGGACCGTCCTCCCTGACAGGTTTTTTCCAGGTTTTCCTCAATCCTAATAAATGGCAAATGCCAGGGAAGTATCCTAAACTTAGGCCTGGAATGTTTCCTTCCCTTAAAAATCCTTTCCCAATTTACCATTTCATTTCATGTATCATCAGTGTCCACCACCTGTGGTGCCGCATTAGTAAAAACAGGCATTAAACACTATTAAAAAAAACCTACATGATTATATATTAGTTATGTGCCTCACTGATCTTCTCCGCCAATCGAATGAAGCATGTCTGAGAATGCCTTTGACTGCTTTAAAATGCTCCAGAATGTCCTTCGTGAATGAATGCTTAGACGGTCCCAAACTGGGTGACTTTGCTCCTTTATATACAACCTCTTGACTTGGGTACCCACATAAGCTCAGGAGCATCGCCAGCATTAAACATTTAAAATACTCATGGTTGATTGGCCGGCTTGTATAGAATATTCTGGAACAGCTGGAAAATTTAGTTGGCCAACATATGCAGTGTAAAAATTACAATCACAAACACTTGGAAAAACCCATTACGCAGCTTTGGTTGCCAGATATTCACTTTTCAATTTTGCTCTTATGTAACAAGAAAAGCCTGCAGGCTATAGTAGCATTAATTTCCGATTCCAATCTAAAAACCTTAATCTCTCTCTGCTATTTACTATTTACACTATTAAATAAAATGTTACAAGTCCCTGCAGCTATCATAACTATTTACTTAAATAAAGCCTAAGTCACCAACTGAAAACAATGAAATCAATGTGGTATTTACAAACATATAAATATTAAATTGCCCCCAGGGCACCAATTATAAATACTGCTACATTGTATATAAAGATATGTACTATGCGAAATTATTGTATACCTTTTTTTTGGCTGAATTTCACTTTAAAATTTGGGTGTACATTATATTTGAGTGCAAGTTCAAATCTTCCTCATTTACCCTATTGAACTTTCCCAAACCAAGTGCTTGGTTTCTTTCATTAAACTTCTTCGACTTTGGTTTAACAGGTCTGTTATTGTTGCAAATGTATCAATTAGGTACAAATTGTATTAAAATTTAACTGAAGATTGATGACAAAAATGGATATTATATGAAGGAAAATTCAAGTGGAATGTAATTTATTTTTCATGTTGACAAACATGAAAACAAGCACAATGTGAAGGAATTTGGTATAGAAGAGGGTAATGTTCACTTGTGGCACCATAAACATAAAGTAGCAAGGAGAAAATTTATCAGGCCTAAAAAAGGAAAGCACTCTTATATGGACATAGAAGTTCTGGAATTCATACAGAAAGGGAGGAAGAATGTTCTACTTCTAACTAGTGACACAATCAGAAATAAACTAAAGAGGTGGCTAGATCCCAAAGCATACCAAGATAAATGTTCAAGATCAGCTGTGGATGAGTGCATAGATTTATGAAGCATAGGAGTTATTCCTACAATCTGCACAATATGATGTCAGAAGCTTTCTGCAGATTTTGAAGAAAAGCTTAAAATTTTTTCAGCTTTATGTTATTGAGTTTTGGAAGATGGGCAGCTTCCTACTGTAGAAAATAGGCAATGCAGATAAGATGCCAATCTGGTTGGGTATGCCACATAACTACACTGTTATAGAGGAAGGGGTGAGAGAAATTACAATAAAAACTTCAGGTTACGAAGGAGTAGGTAACAGTGTTGTTTGGCTATCAATGCTGATGAAGGCAAACTTCCTGCTTTCTTATTCTTTAACTGAAAACCTAATGACATTGTTCAAAACCAAGAGGAGGGATGGATGACTAAGTTCTTGATGCTAGACTGGCTCCAAAATGTATGGGGACACTGTCCTGGTGCCCTTCTCAATATACCACCATTTTGAGATCATTGGAACTGATGAAGTGTAAAATAAACTACACAACCTGAACAGTGAACTTGTCATTCTTGAAGGGATGACTTCTGTTTTATAACCTCATGATGTTAGTGTGAACAAATCCCTTTAAGTGTAATTTTTAGGAGCAGTATGAGAAATGATTATATGCACCAAAAGAGAGCTAACACCTATAGGTAAAATCATGCATGCTGCATCCCATGTTGCACAAATGGCTCCTGCTGCCAAGAAAAGCATCACATTATCTCTAATAGAAAAAAAATTCAAGAAATGCTGTATTTCTAATGCGTTAGATGATACTGAAGGCAATGTGCTATGGAATAATATCAGTATGAATTCGATACTGATGCAGATGACTTCTCCAAACATTCTGATGACATGACAGTGATGAGTCAATTATATATGTATTTGTGATTTAATATTTTATATCTATTTATACCAAATAATGATATACCTAGTTCAGTTAACTTAATTTACTTAAGAAAGAATACTCTTTTGTAATCAAACAAATCAATTACTCGTATATATGAAATGGTATTATATTGAATAAAATGCAAATTAATTGTTGCACTCATGTGAAAGTGTTACTGGAATAAAGCATAAACCTAGCGCTGTATAAAAGTATCATGGTATACTGTAATGTATTTAAATTCATGGCAATAACCTGTTTCAAGTATCATTTGAACTTTTTTTCCTCAGATCTGCATTACATTCACCAGAAAACTTTTTTTTTTTACTGTAAATTTGGTATGTGCATTAGATTAACATAAATATGGTATATTATAAGATAGCACAGTAAACTAATAACAGTGCCTTTTAATATTAATTTATTTCACATTTTTAATGCAGAGCTGTTTAGAACTATGTTACTATTAGAAAACCATAAATACTTAAGCACGTTAGATTTTTACCTAAATTTGAAAAATGTGGGCATGTAGTCAGTTGAAAGTATCCCATAAGCTTATGAATTATTTACAGTCAAAAATTGCTCTTTGACTTTCCTTATTAGAAATTCTCAAGATTTAGATGTAAAAATTTAACTTCAATGTTCACAAGCATTGTATCTACTTTTTAGAAATGACGTGGTCAGACACAGCAAGTGATACTTCAAGCATGTCACAGTCCACCAGTGGTAAAGGAGGCAAGTTCCTGTTAGATCATGAGTATCATGAAATTAGTGATGAGGAAGGCACAGTCGAGAGTCCTAGATTTGAGGTAGGTACAATCTTTAAACAGGTTTATGGTGTATAATCCAACTGTTTTAGTGCAGGTGAAGTTGAAATCCTACAATGTCTGAAATCTTCCTCATATTGAGGGAAGGTTGATGATAAAAGCTAAACTAACTACTGTGCCAGGATATAGATTCATGCCCATTGATCAATAAAAGAGGCATGCTGATGAGAAAGATGCTATAAAAGGCATGTACTTTTTTGATAAAATATTAACAATGATTTAGAGTGCATATAAGAAGTTTAATTACTTCTGCTCGTAGGGCCTGAGTTAATCTAGCCTAGATTCATGAAATAAACAAATAAAAAAGACTATTACTTTGAATCTATTATATCTGTTGAGTTGATAGTAGTTGATAATGATATGCAAATGAATACATATATCTGGATATATGTGAAAATATGTGGAAATTAATTTGGCTTCATAAAGATTTTAAAGTCATTTGGCATATAGCATGTTTATACACTTTTCTCAATAATCAAGGCTTTTTTTCCTTCTTTTTTTTTTAAATTTTGTGTTTAATACTGATATTTTTCATACTACTATTTTCTTCTATAATGCACTATAGCCCTAGAAGAGCCTTGCCTACTATGGCACCCTCTACATCTGTCACAGGACTTAATTGGTACAGGGCAGCATTTCAGGGGAGCATGTGATGAGCACACTGTCAGTTATTTTGATCTCTTACATTCTCCTCTTTTCATGAAAACTTTTAGTACATGTTGTAGGTGCTTTTGTAAAAATAACAAGAAGTTTGTGGTGATGTAATAGTTAAAAAGTAATATAGTATGAGGGGCATCCAATAAGTAAGTTCAAAATACTTCTAGGGAAATTTGGCTACGCAGTAGCAACTTGTAGAAGACTTATGTTTGGTGTTATGGGCAACATCCAGTCAGTTTTGTTTTCTTCTCTTGTGCCTAGCTTCAGTAGCGCTTTTACTCAATGCATCCAACTGCAAAATATGGTCCAATATTCAATTTCTTGTAGCCAGAAAGCAAATAATGGCAGAAATGTATGAACAGTTATTGAAGTATAAAATATAGTGAACTTTTGTAACAGTGGTGTCAAATATTAACATTTTTAAAAAATTGAGTTGAAATTGATTCGAAGTTGTGCACAAGAAAATAGAGAGAGCAAAGAATAAAAAGAAAATTAGAGACACCACTACACTTACTCCCATCAAAGGGAAAAACAGAACATACAAAAAATTCACGTACCACCTATCAGCCTTTCATAAATTTCAAAAGATTTTTAAAAGATACAACATTGTTTTGGCTCCAAAAAATAATTATTCCATTAAAAATATCCTCAAGACAACTCAAGACTCAAGACAAAAAGAACATAACCTACAACAAGAAGATAAATCAGGAATATATCAGATGAACTGTAATGATTGTGAAAAAATTTATGTTGGAAAGACCAAAAGAAACATAAAAACAAGAGCTAAAGAACACATTAGGAATATAAACTAAAAACAAGAAGAAAAATCGGCGGTAGCTTGGCACTTTTGGAAAGAACAACATAACATTAATAAAAACCCCAAATTACTTAAAAATATTCAAGGAAAAACTGAACTTACAGTCTGGGAAAACGTCTATATTTGGAAGAATAAAGAGAAAGTTTTTAATTTCGAAATCCCGCCAAGTGATGTACTAATACAAAAGTTCATTAAACCTCCACCAGAGATGAATCGACCTACCACAAACAACGAGACCGGCAGTCGACCAGGAACTGATGATAGGAGCAATGGCTCCCGAAACTAGTCTTCCATTTTATTGAATTTTAGTGGTGTGTATGTTACAATTTCGACTCAATTTTTTAAAAATGTTAGTTATTGAAGTGTGTGGGCCAAACTGCGTGACCCTCTCAATGGTTCATTGTTGAATGAAAATGTGCAGAAAAGGAAGAGAAAATTTT
Organism: Metallyticus violacea; assembly: GCA_030762175.1. Lineage (NCBI taxonomy): Eukaryota > Metazoa > Arthropoda > Insecta > Mantodea > Metallyticidae > Metallyticus > Metallyticus violacea. Next base: position 96,405,840 of record CM060840.1, on the reverse strand, counting down.
CACAATGAGCAATGAAAAGTCATATTGATACAGTTGTTGGAACTGTTCGACAAATTGTTAAATAGGACCTTCGTATCACACTCAAAATTCTTAATCATTTATTGCCCTCAGTATCGTGGAATGTAGATTGATTTTCTCTCAAAAAATTGTCCCTGAATATTCTAGTTTTAAAAGTGAGCACACGTTAGGGGCCATGCTTATCTTATATGTAAAAACAACGAAGAGTGGAAGCAGTTCAGCATTTTTCTGAACTCCATGCAAGAGAAGGTGAGCAGTTTAACACAGCATTTTACAGGTGATAAGATATCATTCTACCACTGAATTCAAATGCAAGAAAATGGTATAGTAGAAGAAGATGGGAGAAAGTGTTCCAAAGAAGAACAAGGTCATTCCTTCTGTAGGAAAAAAATGCCAGCCATCTCCTGGTACTCAAGAAGTGCTCCTAGTTGATTTTCTAACTAAGGGAACCAGATTACTATTCAACACCAGAAGAAACTGTTGACAAGTGGTAAACCAGAAAAATTTACAAACTTGGTCCTTCTAATGCATGACAATGTCTGTTTCCATACTGCCCCTCAGGCAGCTGATCATTGGATCACCTGATTTTGCATCCTCAGATTTCCACATTTTCCCCAAACTCACAAAACATCTTGATGGGAAGGCAATTTAGAAGTGAACAAACTCCACATATTTATCACCAGGTGGCTTTGGCAGTAAGGCATGCTTTTCTGGGGTTAAAAACCTAGTTACAAAATATAAAAAAATGTTCCAGGAGACTTGCAAATATATAGAGAAGCAATTTTCTGTATATTTATTGAAATATATATTTTGTGTATGCGTGGTTTTTTTTTTGTCCCTCATATTAAATAAGATTTATAAATGATAATAGCAAATTATGCTGAGAATGGTGCAAGGATGTAAAACTTGAATCAATTCATATAAAATTTAAGGTTTTGAAATGTGGAGTACAAGAATTTTTTTATACTTTAGTGTATGATTGCATTATTGATAAATAGCAAAAAATGCATAATATGAAATTTATGTCATCAGTGGTTTAGCTGTAGTGTGGGGTTAAATATTTAGAGAGCACTTATATATTAATATTAAAAGCAATCTGAAACTTACAAGTTTTGTGGTATCTATAAAAACTATGAGATGCAAATTGGCAAATTTTAAATTAATGTTAAATTTTTAAGCAGTTAAACTAAGAGTATTTATTAAAACTGACTATAAAATAAATATTTATTTTAAAATTGTTGTTGTTTTTTTTTTTTTTATTTATTTTTTTTTTTTCTCCAGTTTTCTCTGTACAGTGAATAAATATATTTTCAATCTATCATTAAACTTCCATAGTTAATCTTTAAAAACGTATGAAATATCAATAAGAAACTTTGCACTTAAGATTGAAAGTTGCTTATCACATTCTTCCTTCCACACTGACATTATCACGTAGCTACGGCAGACCTCCCAATTGTTAAGCATATGCAAACAGTTTATGATGCATTTTTAGTTCATTGACTCATTGCCAGTTACCAACTTTTTTTTCTTTCAATTTAGAGGTTGGCTTTTATACTTTTCTCTTGCGCCATAGTTATTTTACTTTTACAATTTGCCAAAAGTAAAATTGAAAAATTGGCATAGAATGAGGTGTTGCAATTCTTTCAGACATGAAAAGTATTCCAGCAAGTTGGCAAAAGAAAAATAAACAGATATGTGTAGAAAGGTTTCACATTTAGCAATATATGATTTGATTGTCATCAATGTCATCTAATGGTTTCAAAAATGAAAGTTACTGTTCCTATGGAAGATGCTGAAAGTGAGGTTGGTAGATCAAGTGAAGAAGAACATTTACAAGCAGGGGTGTAAATATCAACAAGTGAAGAATATGCAGGTGAAGGTTATGAAGATGAAAATCAAAGTCATTTAAATAGACATTAACACTATTAGGCCAGTTCCCCATTTTCAAACCCAATCTTTTTTCATTTAAAACTTATGCTTATAATCAAGTTAGTAGAGTAAGCAAAACAATAAATTTGTTGGAGTAAATCTAGAATAATATCTGAATTTGAGGTATCTCCTTATGTATCACATATGGCAAAAGTGACACAAACAAATAAAGGTATTATGTCATTTCCAAACAGGAAATACCAGTGCAGTCCTGCTGACTTTGTTATTAACATTGTGACAGGTTATTTTGAAGAGGTGATATTGGTAGATTGATGCCATGCATGAAAAATACTAAATCTGTCTATAGAAGAAAGATTAAAAACCAAAGGGCTTACTCATTTCTAGTTAAAAGAGCTGTATAAAGAATTTAAAGTAAAGTATCAAAAATGTAAAATTGGGTTTTCAAGATTTGCTTCTTTGAGACCTTAATCATTTTGTACACCTGTTTGACTGGGCAATCAGGTGTACAAAATGTTTGTATAATTTATGAAAACATAAAACTGCTATTTATGATATTTACAGAAATGTACCTACAAAAGTGAAAAAGGAATGAAATGTATTAGTGATTTAGTTGATAAAATGGTCTGGAATAATCTGTCACCAAATTGCTACATCAGCAATTGAGAAAAATGTCTGGTGATGAAATTTTGTCCGAAATATTAACACTTTTACTACAAAATAATAACTCATCTACAACAAATGGGCAACTGCAAATACAGCACATATGAATTTAGTGAGAAGTACTTCTGCTTTTATTCATAGCTTCATTGTTTACATTAAAAATTCAAATCACAGAGTTTTATATCAAAGGCCCAGTTAAATAATCTAAAACAGTCGAAAAATAAGATTAAACTGGAAGAATTCATGTCATTGGTGATTACTCTGAAATTTTAACCATATTAATAAAATAATCAATATAATTACCATATTTTTTAAGTCAATCATAATTTTACTATTTTTGTTATAGTATTTAAAAAAAGTATTTTATTTATGTTCTTGAACTCCAATTTTGATTTCAAGTCCAAACTATAAGATGTGAATAAACTCCTTCATGCTCTATCTAATGATCCTTAGAACTTAATGATTGTTTTCATGATCAGGAAAACATTTTTAAAGCAATTAGAACTTTAAAAAAATAAGACATTTTTAAAAAAATTCTGTTGGAACTCACACAGTGAAGCTTGTTTTCACCATATTTAAAAGTAAGTGAAGCATAAGAGTGTGTTAGATGACAGATTAATTATAATTTACATTTTTAAAGCAAGTTTGTTTGCTGAAAACATACAACCTCAACCGTTAATAGTACTTAAGTGATGTTTATAGACATCATTTATACTTGGTTCTTACATGTAAATGCAGACTTGAATATGCAAAACTGAACAAATTTTGGGATTGTCAATTATTTTTTCATATTGTTTTGCATACAATGGCTCAGTAGCAAAACATGTCATACATATGTAGACTTTCACAGCCAAAGTTGAATTTTAACAAACACTTTGACTTTGACAATATACAAATATTAGCAAGTGGTCATTTTGACCATAGAATTATATGAGAAATTATTTAAATTTTTAATGAAAGCAATATCATAAACAAAGACAACAGTAGACTATCAGATTACAGTGTAAAAAAAAAAGCACACTGATTGGCCAGAGGAAGTATAATGGGCAGTACTTGGCCACTTCAGTATGCTTCATAATGTGGAGTCATCCCAGAAAGAAGATCAAAAGGTATGAACAAAATGACGAAAAGTTAATCAGCCATAATGTGACCTTCACTGAAAATCTGAAATTGCTATAGCAGCTTTTCAGTTTGTTATTGCTGCCCAATAAAGATATATGTTATAGTGTAAAGCATTTGGTGTCAATAGCTATTTTATGTAGATATGTAGATAAATGCATAATCTTAGAAACTGAAGCATAAGAAAGGACAGAATGTAGAATAAGTGATTGTTTTTTAAGTAATTTTTTTGTATCTGGGATTTTCACAGTGAAATATATTATAATATGACAAATTATTGTTACGAAATCACTCAAATTTCACTAATTTTGTTCTACTTACTTGGACATGTTTCAAAGATGATTGCCTCCATCTTCAGCTTGGTCCCACAGGCCGTTTCCCAGTGTGGCATTAAGATGTCGCTCTGTGAATTTAACGAACTTATTGATTATGGGAAAATATATTTATAAAAAAAAACAAAGAATTTTTTGGTTAACTTTGATCTCCCAAACAACAGCTACCTCATCAATAAGTTCATTAAAGTCACAGAGCAACATCTTAATACCACTCTGGGAAGTGGCCAGTGGGACCAAGCTGAAGATGGAGGCAATCGCCTTTGAAACATGTCCAAGTAGGTGGGACAAAATTAGTAAAATTTGAGTGATTTCATAACAATAATTTGTCATATTAAGTGATTGTTTGTTGCAGAGGCTAATTGGCAAGTCAATAGATAAATGACATAAATTATTGTCGAATTCTTATAATTTTTATATTATTAAACTGTAAAAAAAATGGTAATTTCCAAATATATTTTACCTAATAAAACTTAAAACAAAACATTTTAAGAATGTTGAAATTTTTAAAAGAATTTGGTGTATTTATATTTAAGCTTTTGTCACTTGTTCTGGATGCTGATGATAATAACTTTACGAAAGAGTATTAAAACATTTTAAGCTGTTTATTTAATGTTCTGTTAAATAGCACATTCAGCCAGTTTGTTATGTTAAATTATGCAATAACTGATAATTATGTAATTTATTCCAGAAATCTTTTGATTTTGGTCCAAGTTTGCTGGATGAAATGGATGCAGTGTTCAGATCTCTTGGTGGTTCTCCACCACCTGTTCCTCCTCCAGCGTCACCACTTGAAGAAACTATAAATGTTCATAATGAATTGAGGGAAATGGCAGCAAAGGTTAATAATACAGGGAAGAAGAAACAAGCAACTGTGAGTATGTTATGAACAGTTTTTATTCATTTGAGAAATATTGGCCTTTATAAATGTGACCTCTGCAGTCTGTTAAGAGCTGTATTTTTATTTTATTTTTGGTATGTTCTTGTGTTTTAGCTCATTTTAAATTGCATTCCTCTGTTTAATCCATATTCCACTATTTCCTCTAGTTTTATCTTGTGGATTTAGCCAAAGATTTTAGTACGCTGTTGTTACACCATCTCAGAACATCAATCGATCGATCGATTGATTGATTGATTGATTGATCTGTTTTAGAACGTATTTTAGAATACATTTAAATAATTAGTGAGTGATTTGATAATCTTAAGTTCCACTTATTGCTGAATTATGCTATTATGCAATTTTTATATTTAACATTTAAATTAATTTGAATTGCTTACAGATATTCACCTTTGAGATCTGCATTTATATAAATCTCCATTTCTGTTCATCATGTTTCTAAGATAATTAACATAAATATGTTTTTTTATATAAAACCTATTTTTGATCAGTTAAAATCTCTTTCCCATGGGAAGGGTTAAAATTCTAAAATGGTTAAAATGGCTAAAATCTTTAACACTCTTAAGCACTTCACTCTTTAAACTATTAAAATTCAGGATATATTTTGTGACCTATCAGTCACATTGTCAGCTGATGAACTAATGTGTCATGTTGGAGTTGGAGAGGCAGGTGTCTGTAAGGGGCTCTGGTGGTCTATGGAAGAACTTGTACAGAATATTATCTGCTTCCGAAATTTCGAAGTTCATAAGCCTATAACCTAAACTTAGGTATTCATTTTTTACACTAAACTCCACTCACTCACACAAAAGTAAGACACATTTCAGGAGAATCTCTTCCATCTTCAATTGCTCACCGAACCGCCATTACTCGAAACAATGGCTGGACCTTTGTAACGGAGGTTCAGTGAGCAACTGAAGATGTGAGAGATTCTCTCGAAATGTGTCTTACTTTCGTGTAAGTGAGTGGAGTTTAGTGTAAAAAATGAGTACCTAAGTTTAGGTTATATTGCCACTCCATTGTCAACAGCTTTGTAAGTACAATATTCATAAGCCTATGTTCATTTTCCTTAATAAAAATGTTTTCCCATATGCTTAGTTCTCTGGGAGGTTGAACAGTTCTGAATAAATTAATATTTTTGTCAATTTCATGGTGCTCATTCCAAAATTGTGCTGCTACAGCTGATTTTTCTATTTGTTTACGTCTAATATTTCTCATGTGTTCCTTCATTCTGATCCCAATGTTTCTCTTAATTTTTCCTATGTATATCTTATTACTCCTTACAATTTATCTGATATATCCCTGACTTTTCTTCTTTGGGTCTGTCATCTACTTTGTTTAGTTTGAACAATTTGCCAATACTAAATCTCTTCTGAGGAGCTAGTGTCATATTGTACTGATTAAATTTTTTTTGAAATTTATTATTCAATTGTAGGTGGTAAGTGCACTTTTTGTACATTTTATCTTTGGATAAAGCACTTAATGTAGTAATTTGTTTGGTTTTCTTTTGTTTCTGAAACCTTATGATTTTTTGATCTATCATCTGTTTTTTAAAACCATTAGAAATGGCTGTGTCTATTATGTATTGATATTCCTTCTTATATTCAATGTTGTTAAGTGGCACAATAATTAATCTGTATACCATACTGTTAAATGCTGCTTCTTTATGTGTGACTGACACGGGTGGCCGAGGTCATTAGTGAGCGGGAGGTCTGGGTTCGAATACCGCCAGGACTGTCCTTCCTGACTGAGGTTTTTTCCAGGTTTTCCTCAGTCCTCATAAATGGCAAATGCTGGGGAGGTACTCTAAATTTAGGCCTGGAACAATTCCTTCCTTAAAAAAAATAAATCCTTTCCCAATATATCATTTCATCTCATGTATCATCAGTGTCCATCGCCAGTGGTGCCTCTGTAGCAAAAACAGGCGTTAAACACTATTCATTCATTCATTCATTCTTTATGTGTTCTTGGGTTGAAACCATTGGCCATAATATAATTATCCGTATGTGTATCCTTTCTGTGAATGCCAAATTCTAGTCTGTCTTTATTTTTAATTATCTTTAAATCTAAAAAGAGTAAAAAATTATCCATTTCCATTTCTATTGCAAATTTTATTATAGATCCTTGTAGATTTAGCAGTTTAAGTGCTAAGTTTAAGTGTCTTTTTTGAACAATTGCAAATATGTCATCAACATATCTATACCAGACTTTAAAAATATAGGGAAACGCTCTTGTAATGTGTGTTTCAAATTCACTCATAAATAGATCAGCTAAAAAAGGTGACGGAGACTGCCCAGGACTAATCCTGATTTTTGCTAGCAAAAATAATAAGTGAAATAATCTTGGTTCAAACATAGTTCTGTAAGATTAATGTATTCATTTATCTGTTTCTCTGTTAGATTGGAAGATGTTAGCCACTTTTTCAACAGACTTAAGACTTTGTTTTGCGGTATACTAGGGAACAGATCTTTGACGTCAAAAGAAACTAAAGTGTCTTTAGGAGATAATTGATAATCTTTAATTCTGTTAATGAGATCCATTGAATTTTTCAAACTTAGGCTTTCAAATCTAGATTTTAGCCATTTTAATCATTTTAGAATTTGAACCCTTCCCATGGGAAAGAGATTTTAACTGGTTAAAAATAGGTTTTATATAAAGCAATTACATACGTTTTACTGTATTGATTCCGATCAAGTTTTACATTAACATAAATATGTATTTTCTTTTATGTTTCAAATAGTATATACACATTTGAGATCTTATTAAATGTGGATTTCATTTGATAAGAAACTTCTTTTGATTTCATTATATTTTATAATGAATGAATTAATGAATTTATTTCTCATATATCAACATACAAAATATTTATGATAAAGCTTTATAATAATAAAAAGTCTCAATATTAGTTCAATTTGGAATCGAACACAGTGAAACACGCACTAATAATTTCTAATGGTCAGAATATTAAAATGCTCTTTTTGTTTTCACTTAAATGAGATTTTACTGGGGACATATGTTTTCCACATCATCAGCTGTTCACGACATGGATAAATAGATGGATGGATGGATGGACAGACAGACGGACGGACATGAGGAGGGAATTAACAGAGTTTCAGCATCTCCCAGCATGTCAATCTATAAGGCTTATTGTGCTTATTGGGAGGTTCGAACCCGGTGAGGACCGATGGATTTTTTTGGACATAAAAATCCTAAGTATGGCTTCCTTTGGAAGGGAAGTAAAGCCATGGATCCCATGTCGTACATTTACGGCATAAAAAAGAACCTCAAGCTTGAAAGAAAGGCCTCTGAGCAAAATTTGTCAGCCATTTCACACCCTAAGTTGAATGGGACACTGATGACCTGAGATGTTAAAGAGCGTCCATAAATAAATCATTAAAAAAAAAAATTCAATTCCCATTGGGAGGGACGCCTTTATTGTTTTCCAAAAACTATTCCTTGTATAAGTTGCAATATATTGGTTCCAATGTTGGCATCTTTTCCCGAATCCTTTCTTGTTATGGAGAGAATAAGTATCTTTCTTTCCAGGAATGGACACCCAAACAGGATATGCAAGGAAGATTCCTCATCTGGTTTGCACATTCTACAAGTAGGTTCGTTTTTATGGAGACCCACTTTTTGCAGATGTTTCCTGAAGTGATCATGTTCAATAATTAATGCAATTACTTTCCTTAATCTTCTTCTGGCCAATTGGAGAAGAGATGTGGAGAGATTGTTACTAGGACCTAGGATGAATTCCTTAGTTTGTATTTGTCTGGGATAGGTTAGCCGACTTAGTTGATGTTTATCCCTAAACCATGATTTGATCAGGATCTTAGCAGTATAGGTACTGATTCTGAACATGGCTCAGGGCCAATAAATGGTGTATCAGCACCCCCTTTTATCAACTGATCTGCATTTCATTCCCATAAATGCCCTGATGCCCCGGCATCTAACGCAGTTCAAGCCTGTTCCAGCATGCCAGGGCATACAGGGCATTTGATACTTGCATACCAGTTTAGACCTCACCTGGTCAGAGGAAAGTGCTTTTAAGGCACTTTGACTATCTGAGAGTATAAGAATTCGTTTATGGTGATAATCCTTTTCCAGCCCTGTATAAGCTCAGTTCAGGAAAGCAAATACTTCCACCTGAATAACTGTAAAATATTTACCAAGGCTTATATGAAGTTAGGCCTTGGAAATTGGCCATATATACCAGCACCGGATTTATTCCTTTAAGGGATCCATCGTTGTACCATATAAGTTAGTTAGCTTTATTTGTGTGTGTAGTTACTTCCATTCTGTCTTCTCGAGATCCAAGAGTAACCCTAAATGGGGGAAATTGCAGTATTGCATATTCATTAGGTTCGACCTCATCTTCAGTTCTGGATTGTCCAGGAGATTTAATATGGAAGTATGTCTGGTTGCAGTAAAGCTACTTCTCCAATTTCCTGTGTGTACCAAGTGATGTGCCATGAGCCTAGCCTCAGCTTGTAGATAAATGTCCATGGGAGGGAGGCCTAACACTATCTCCAGTACGATGTTTGACGTGCTTCTGAAGGCCCCTGTAACACATAGACATGCTAATCTCTGTAGCTTGGTAAACTTGCCTCCTATAGTGGTTTTTAAAGTTGTGTGCCACCAGAAAATGGCGCCATAGCCATAAGGTTCATACAGACATGTGTGCAAACTCCATAATGCAAAACTGTAGCATGTTATTTGGATCGCACTCCATAATATGCATCATAACATCACCATGCAACATGGCTTATCAGTTTACATGTCACATTAAATGAATGCTTGCTCTCACATTGCATTGTGTTTGGACAGGCATACCTAAATGCATAATGTTCTTGTGTGCCGTGTGTCAGCCTGAAAAATAAACATGGAGTAAACTGTAGAAAACGTACTTCACTTTATTGAACTTTATAGAAGAAATAAATACTGTGGAGCACAAAACACCCTTGGCATTTGGAAAAAATATTAAGAAATGATGCTTGGATAGAGTTTGCTGCAGAATTAAATGCAATAGCTGAGGAATGCTGCAGAAAATTACTACTTTGCTTTCCTTACTTAGAATGCAACATTTTTGTAAAATTTTTATTATATCGTTGATCACTTTGAAATTCCAGGTCAGCCACTAAGTTGAAGCCACCATGTGAGCATGCAGTTGTGTTTACCATTATCACCTATTTTACTGTTTCTTCTTTAAAGCCCTGGGATGTAAAAAATTAAAGTAAACATCAATTTGTGTTATTGCTAAATAAATCCCTAATGATTTTCCAAATTCTATGATACATCATACAATAGTTTTTTTTAAGGCTCTAAGAGCGCAATTTAAAAGTGGTATCATCTGGGTCACACCTCTTTTAAATACAATACCACTCAAAGCTAAAACTAATGGAAAATACACCCATTAATATCCCTCTCATTGGCTCTCATGTAAGTCATAAGGCCTATCTACCTCTGCTTTAAGGATTTACTGAAAAAATGCCTCCATTTTTTAAAACAATACCCAAACAAGAGTTCAGTTTTAATCACTGTGTATGGGAATTCATCTTAAGACTGTGCTTCTGGAACTAAATATCCCAACTGTAGGTTTATTGGATGTAGTAATGTGTTTTAATAATGGATGTGCAGGGAGGTTCAAATATTGGGGAAATGGACATTGATGTGGGTTGCAACTCTTAAGTTTGCTGAAAATTTGTTCAGCAATTGATCAGGAAAAGGAACTTGAAATGGGAGAGAAATGACTGGGAATCATTGGTAGATTATGATGCTGGAATGTTTTGAAGTGTGATGAATTAGGCAAAAATACATGCTTTCAGTTTGTGCATTTTTGTAAAGCATTTAATTTTAGATCTTTAGGCATATTTTTCCTAGAATTGCTAGATGGATTTTTGTTTTGATATTGCAGAAAGTATAGTTTTATAGAATGACTAGAGAGAAAGATTTATGAAAACCCAAAATGTAATATTTTTAAAAATTAAACAATTAAACATTTCATAAAGAAAATTATATTACTTATGTATGAAAAATTTGCAGCCTACTTTGTTAGAGCACTTGCTTTCACTACATTAGAATAATTCTCAATCCAATTGGCTGGCCATGGGGGCTAGCTTAACTCGCTGTATAGAAATAAATTTTTAATCATCCTTAATTTAATTCATCAAAATAATAAAACAGAATTGGGACCAAGGTATCTCTCACTCAATTATTTCCAGTAACTTCACTTAAAGCATCGTGTTTATTACATATTAAACAATTTGGACCTTATTGCCAGTCTACAAAATGGCCATTGGTGCGTATGGCAACATGACCTCTCTCTTCCAATAACTTCATACACTAACTGCCGTATGTTGCTTGTGGTGCCTTAGTAGTAAAAACCGGCATTACACACCATTAAAAAATAAATAAATAACTGCCAGTGTACATAGTCCCCCATTTCTTTTATATGATTTTCACGTGATAACACTTTTTCTGCTTGGTATATGCATGCCTAATTTTTAATGCCAATATTACCCCTCTCTTTATGCCACATCTCCCCCTGGGACACCTTAATTGATGTCCTAGCAATTACTAAAAATACAATAACAAAATATACCTTAACTAAACTTTATATAAATATTGTACTTACAAAGCTGTTGACAATGGAGTGGCAATATAAAGTCCACAACTTAGGTATTCATTTTTTACACTAAACTCCATTCACTTACACAAAAGTAAGACACCATTCAGGAGAATCTCTCCCATTTTCAGTTGCTCACTGAACTGCCATTATGCAAAACTATGACTGGACAAACGGATGCTCCTGTGGTGGCTTCTGTTGGTTGAAGTAGGAAGTTGCTGAGCTCATCCATAGGAGGAAACTCGAAATTCATTAGGTTTATTCTATTTTTTAATATGAAAATTGTTTCCCAAGTGGATAACTCCAATGGGCTGTGAAGATGTTTCAGCAGTTTTATTCCCAGTTTTATTTCATGGTTTTTGGTCCAAAAGTGAGCTGCTACTGCTGATTTATCCACCTGTTTAAACCGAATATTCCTAAAATGTTCTTTCCTCCATATTTCCAAATTGCTTTTTGTTTTACCTATGTAGCTCTGTTCACAATCTGCACAAAATGTGGAACATCCACAGGAACATCCGTTTGTCCAGCCATTGTTTCGAGTAACGGCGGTTCAGTGAGCAACTGAAGATGGGAGAGATTCTCCCGAAATGTGTCTTACTTTTGTGTAAGTGAATGGAGTTTAGTGTAAAAAATGAATACCTAAGTTGTGGACTTTATATATTTGGAGTAACAAATTTAATCATAGGAAAAGACAGGATTAGCAAATACTTTATTGATTAAATTACTATATCTTTGCAGTTATTCATCCAGAAAAAAAATGAGGTCATTTTGAATAAAATTAAATAAGCATTTATTTTATGGTCACTGCTAGCAATATTTGTAATATTTAGGTTTTTTAAAAAAGTATAGCACTCTAATTTTCAGTATATAAGGGGGTTAAGAATTCAAGCACATAAATTCCAAGGATGGTAGAGGAAATGTAGACAAATATTTAGAGATCAGGATCCTATAGTGTTTGGAGTCAAAATTTCAAGTTTTGTGGAAATTGTGACACTGGACATTAGTAATGATAACTTTGCATTAAAGCCAAGTATATTTTTGATTTAGCATAAACAATTTTCAATTCTGTTTCCTTAGTGAGGAAATCTTCTTGTTAGTATTTATTTAGAACTATTGTCAAAGATATGATCATTGTTATTTTGGTAAAAATAATTTCCTGCAAGAGTTGGCATGCCACTGGTATCAATGTAGGGCACTTCTGATTATTAAGCTAATCAGAATGTAGTTGCCCACTGCACATTTAACTCAGTCAGCATGATGTAGGTTTTATAAACAAAGCAAAGTCAGTAGATAAAATATTTTAAAATGCTAAAAACATTTCTGTGGCTTCACATCCAATGAAACATATCCTGAATTTTTTAATTTTGAAGAGTCGTTTAACAGTTGACAATGTGAGAGAAGGTCTCATGAAACATGTCCTGAAATTTTTAATTTTGAGAGTGAAACATTAAGAGTGTTTTGTCATTGTATTGATATTTTAAATGTTTTTAATTTAGAGTGCTTCCTTGTTCATTTGAAGTGAAGCCAAAGAAATGTTTTTTAGCATTTTAAAATATTTTATCTACTGGAGATTTTATACTGGTTTTCATTGCGTTGATTTCTGAATATTTTAAAAATTGAAAAAAGCAAAGCTAATTTGAATCCCATTTCCCTTCCTTTTGTTTTTTTCTCTAACTTAGGCTGCTTATATAATTTGTTTATGATTTAGGTCATAACGTAGGTTTGCTGATTGAAGTTTGTCTGTTTCACCATATTCCATACATTGAAAATGTACTAGTAATGATTTATCTACATAATAAGAGTTAAGGCTATGTTTATCATAAAATGTTGCATGCTTTAATGTAGTGGTTCCCAGTCTGGGGGTGTGAGAGTTTTATGGTGGGGCACAGATAACTCAGAAGAAAAAAAGAAACATGTGATCTGATTAATAGAGAAATTAATCACATATAAAGTTTGCAAAGTTTCTTCTTCTTCTTCTTCTTCTTCTTCTTCTTCTTCTTCTTCTTCTTCTTCTTCTTCTTCTTCTTCTTCTTCTTCTTCTTCTTCTTCTTCTTCTTCTTCTCCTCCTCCTTCTCCTTCTCCTTCTTCTTCTCCTTCTCCTTCTCCTTCTTCTCCTTCTCCTTCTCCTCCTCCTCCTCCTCCTCCTCCTCCTCCTCCTCCTTTACAATGGCAATAAACTTTGAACTTGCCAAGGAGCAACTGCATCATCACTTTGCTGACACATGCCACCAACAACCTGTTTTTAGCATGTATGCTGGAATGTCATTCAGTTCTAATATCTCAATCTGAACTTTAATTTTGTGCTATGCAACATATTTTCCTTTGTACTTCATGTGAAAATGTCTGCTAAAAGTAAATTGTGCAATGCGATCAGTGATACTTTCCCTTTCAGCATGGGGTTTTTCCTATGAGTGAGCCCCCACTCATTCGTTGCACTATGGAGGGGGTAGCAAGCCTGTTTACTTACTTGTTGACCTTGCTGACTGTTACAGTCATAGCAAAGCTATTTCTGGGTGTGTATTGTGTTGTTTGTTTCTTCATTCCACAGCATATATGAAGTGTATTATGCCTTGAGTGTTTACAATATGTGTCTTTATGTAAGTGGTGAAAGAATCATTAAACCAATTTTTTTTAGCATACAGTTGATTCTGTTATGTAAGTGAATACCGTACTAACCCCTTTTTTCAGAGAATGAACCGACAGGGAATGTGATTATGCATTTTTTCAACAGGAGTCTGCCACTGATCAAGCTGAGAATAAGTCTGTGAGAGCAAATCACAATGTGTTTCCACTAGACAGAGTTATTAGTAGGGATTTGTGGCCCCCTCAGTCCCCTGATTTAACAGCCTGTGATTATCTCTGGGATAAATTAAAATATGCCATGTTCAAGACAAATCCACACACCATGCAGGAACTCAAAAGATAATATTAGTCAGGAAATTGTTCAGATTTTTCAAAATGAAAGTGATGAATAATTTTCTAAAGAGATGCCAAAAATGGGTGGAGAATGAAGATAAGTAGTTTAAACATCTCATTTGATAATTTGGTAAGTAATGGTCCTCTTAAATTGGTTTGCATATTGTGGTACGGTTAGTTTGTTTTACTGTTTGACCCTCCCAATAATCACAGAATCCCTGCTAACTGGCTAAGGAGCGTCTTGTTCGCCCATGGACTAAAAAACAAAACTGATCACACTGTATCATGAAGGCTATATTAAGTATGAATTCAGTTTATTGAAAAAGATGGCATCCAACTGCCACACTATATTGCATATCATAATGTCCTCAGTAATAACTCTTAGTATCCCATATGTCTGGAACATCATTCAGCAACAGTGCATATGCTTCGAATTGCCACAACAGCCAGCTCCATTAGCAATAGTTAGAGCAGGTTAGCAGCATTGGAAGAGAGCCATGCATGAGAAAACATGTAGCTGCTCATATGCTCCCAGGAGACTAGGAGTGCAACTGTAATTCAGCATAAGTTTTCTGTCCATCATTATCTTCTAAGTTATTTTCATCTGGTATAATAGCTGGATTGCTAATCATAGATTTGTTCCTTTAGATCTGCCTTTGAGTTTTCATTATTTTATTCCTCCTTTTTGGTAGCTCTTAGCCACTTCACAACAACCATAATTTTCTGAATGTTGACCATACTTTGACTATACTTTTCTTGAGTCCAAGTCTAAGAACATTAATTCCATTTTTTAATTCTTCACATTGAGATTGCAGCATAGTAAGAATTTTCTCAATTTCCTCTTTTACTGTATTATCCTCATAATGCGATTGGGTACTTGTTTTGTTGGTGTGCATTGCATTAAAGTACTCTTTCTGAAAATATTTCCCTCAAGCAATTGGTGACTGCTCCCAGAATCTATGAAGCCTGCCTTCGAAGAGGCTGAGTTATCGTTTCCCTGGAGAACCAGCTGGGATAATAGTTTCAATATATTATTTTTATCCATTGTTTTTTGTGTTATGGAATGTTAATAGCTTCCTGTCCTCTCTTGTCCGTTGATAGATAATGTTCACGCAACTATCATCTGATTCACTGAGTACTGATATTTTTAATTTTTTTCCTAGCTTCGGAAAAGGACTTCCAAATTATTTTTCATTTGTTTGTTGCTATCAAGTTGACTGCATTTCAGTAGATGTTTATGGCTCCTCTTATTATTCTTAATGAACTAGATTGTATATAATCCAATTTAGTGTTAAGTTGATTGTTTATTGTGGATGCTATCTCACTTTACTTCTATAGAGCAAATTGGGCTTTAGTAGCTTTTGTACCTGTCATTAAGGAGATCTATGGATCTTTTCCCATTTGACACCTGCTAATATTCTTAATATGTTATTTTTCTCATTCACTTAGTTGTATTGTTGATATATTCAGAGGAAGAAAGTTTTTTGTCCAGTATTATTCCAAGATTTAGCATGTTCTTTCTCTTGTAATATTCATTAATGATTTTAAGTTGCAAATCATCTGTAGTGTGTTGAAGATTGAAAATTTGGAAAACTGTCTTTTAGTATTACAATTTTTATGAGGAAATCACATAAGATGCATTAATTTTGTTCCACTTATTTGGACATGTTTTGAAGGCTGTTGCCTCCATCATCAGACATTTATGAAATCAATTGCAAAGATTGCAATATGAAATAAATAGGCAAAACAAAAGGAAACATTGCCCTACAGTTAAAGGAACTCAT
This sequence comes from Metallyticus violacea, assembly GCA_030762175.1. Taxonomy (NCBI): domain Eukaryota; kingdom Metazoa; phylum Arthropoda; class Insecta; order Mantodea; family Metallyticidae; genus Metallyticus; species Metallyticus violacea. Next base: position 96,389,601 of record CM060840.1, on the reverse strand, counting down.
GAGAAATGTAAAATGTAAACATACAGAGAAATCAACAATTGCACACCATTTCTGGCAAAAAAAAAAAAAAACACACACACACACACAAATTCTATAATGAAACAAAACCCTTAAAAGCTCTTCAAAAACCCATAGAATTCACAGTATATTCATAAATAAAAACAAAGAAAATTTAACTTGAAATGCTAATTGGAACCTGTAAAATAAAGCTAATCATATAATTAAGATCATTGTATGATTGAGTCGAACTACACACTCAAATGCGGAGGAAACATGTTCTACATTTACACTAGTAAGTGGACCCAAAAGTGTGTAATTTGACTCAATCATATAGTGATTTTAATTAAAGAAAATTTAGTTAATTTTAATCTTCCAAATAACCACTAAATTCGTAAAATCTACAGAGCAACATATTAATACTATGCTGGTAAGCTGATATTGCAATCATGCTGATGATGAAGCCAACAACCTTTGAAACAGTCCAAGTAAGTAGAACAAAATCATGAAATTTGAATGATTTCTTCATAAAAATTATACAATATTTACTATGAAATATAGTATAATTTTAAGACTACACTTAAAATTATGGTGCTTAAAAAGGGCAATAACTTGCCTAAAGATGAAAAATGGTTAATAGAAGAATCAGAAATTCAGATTGTTTGGGAATAAAATCGAGTAGTAATGGCAGTTGGGATAAGCACATGAGAATGGTATTGGTTAAGAGGAGAATAACAATTACAACAATATATAGATGTTTGAATATCAGCATTAACTGGTTTGAAAGAATTTATTCTGCTTTGGTTTAGTTGCAATGGATTTATGGAGCAGAAACATCTGGGGAATTGATGATGGATGACATAATATGGATTTAATTCCAAGAGTTTTTTGTAAGCTAATATTGGGATGTCCCAATGCTTTGGCAGTATTAGGGAAGGTAAGTGTGAGAAGGTTAATGATGGAAAGAATATTGATATATTTCAATTAAATGTACCTATGAAGCTGTTGACAATGGAGTGGTATATACATAAACAATGTAATACAGTTTTTTTCACACTAATTCCATTCTCTTACATAAAATTTGGACATATGTTTCGGGAGTGATCCCTCCCATCTTCAGCCTGTAGATAAACTACACCAAAAAGCAGCTGAAAAAAGAGTAATTCAATTAAATCAATTAAATGTACTTACGAAGTTTATCTACAGACTGAAGATGGGAGGGATCACTCTCGAAACATATGTCCAAATTTTATGTAAGTGAATGGAGTTAGTGTGAAAAAAACTGTATTACATTGTTTATTGATATACTTGTTTCAGGTTCAAGAGCTACCAGATACTAATATTGTGAAAATATGTTTGAGATATCAAAAAGAAAATTTGGGTTTTACAGCTAATGCCTCGATAGGGAAAGTTAGAGAGCAGTTGTTTAAGAATGATCTAGAAGATTTGTGAGTTAAAATTGACAATTTCTTAAGGGGATTTTTGAGGAAGATAGGACAGGCAAATGTTATTCTCCCAGATTAGGGAAAAAAATTCATTGACATGGTACAAGGATATAAAAAACATCAAAGACAAGGGAAAATGTAAATGTACCCAATTTGTATGAAGAATAAAAGGAAAGGGAAAGCTTTGTTTTGATAAGGTATTTAGAAATTAAGGTGTTTGAGGGGGAAAGTGTTATCCCAGGAGTATGTCTTATTTGAGGGGAGAAAGGAGAATGAGATACATATTATTTTTCATTGTAAAGAAACAAACAAATGGAGGATTAAATTTGATAAGCAAGAAATGGTTATTGAGGAATAAAGAGGTTGTAATAAGAAAGATTTTTTGAAGATCAAATACAACTATCTAAATTAGGGGAATTTTTATGGAAGGTAAAGATGTGATGATGGTAGAGAGAAATGAGAAATGGAATTAAAATACCTAAATTGTATTTTATTATATGAAATTAAGATGGCAAGTAGAGAGAAATAAGAAATAGAATTAAAATAACTAAATTGTATTTTATTGTATTTTATTAGATTATTGGACAATGTAATGTATGTATATGTGAATGTAGATATATCTATTTTGTTGTGAGGTAGTTATGGTTTTGGCCAATTAAGAGAGAAGGGTGAATCTTAACTTGGTATGTATTAAGTTTGTAATATATATAATTAATTTCTTTCAGGGCATAAGGAGGGGTAGGAATATTTGCTTCTGGCCATTCGGAGGCAGAAATACTGGCCACTGAGATAATAAAGATAATAGATATTTGTGATTTGTTGTTTGCTATTTGTCAACTTATTAATTTTATGAAATATGAAGAATATAGGAAAAGTGAAAAAGTGACTATGGCCAGAACCTATAGATTTTTATTTCTTTTGTAATTTGCTTAGTACTCAATAAATAAATAAACATTTTCTAGGTAAAACCTATATCAGCAGCAGATCAACGCACTTTGGACACTGCAATAGCAATGGCTAATGAATTAACAGCTCACTCAATGAATGATCTGGACAATGGGACTCCACCAGAGAGTCCACATACCCCTAGCACACCTGGAAAACGAAAATTCTCATTCCGTTTCCCAACACCTGGGACAATCAAGCATACAAGTCCTCGCCAGGAACGTAAAACATTCTCTGAAGAGGCTGCATCCATCCCAGATATACAGGTTGGCAAGAGTTATTATCATCTTAAACTGCATTATTTTAAATGTAGCAAATGTTTCATGCTAGAAATGTATAGAGCTGTGCACTACACAGCATGTGCCATTTCACCAGCCTTCAATTATCCTACAATTTTTGCATTTATTACATTTAATTTCCATAATTTCTGACTTACTGTTCATAATTAGTGTGCTTACAAAAAATAGAGATAATATTTTGCTATTAGTTCTTGAGTGGTCCATAATTCTTACAGTAGAATGCATTCAACCCCATCTTAATTCTATACAAAGTAATGAAAAATCTCATGTTAACAAGCCCTAGTACCTTTCTGTGGATTGCCTGGCATAGGCAGTTAGCTGGGATGGCATTTACCTGTGGTATAATGTTAAATGTATGCATGTGCCATCTATTTATGCCTGATTTTGCAATGTGAGTGGGAAGTATGAGTGCTCCAGCTGTAAAATTGCTAGTTTTGAAATAATAACATTACATTATTCATAGTGCAAGGAATGTTTAATAAGAATGCAACACATTTTTTTTCTCTGCCAGTTTATTTTATAAAATATAATATTTTATGTAGTATCTTGAACTTTTACACACCAAGTCATGTAGATTCATCTTCTTCTAAATGGCAGTGATGCAATTAGTTTTCAAAAAGGTGTCTCTAATTAATGTGCATTATAAACAAAAGAGCAGTAATTGAATTTCATTTGGCAGATATTGAAACTATTACCAACATTCAGAAATGTTCAATAAAAATGCATAATGAAATGGTAGTGGATGTATTGTGATATAGCTCTGTATAGCCCAAGAGTTAAGGAAGAATCCTGAAAGAGAGAAGATAAAAAATGTGTTGCAATACTTATTGAATGACCCTCTTATGATTGCCCAACACTTGTGCCACTTCATGCAGCATCACCTCTCAATAGATGTTTATATCTGCATTTAGGTAATGAATAAATTGGTAATGTAACAACTGTATGCTACCGAAAGCCTAGATGAAATTCAATCTTGCTTTCAGTGAAAAGAACAGCAGAAAAGACTACTTGCATTTAGGTATAAAAACAAAAGAGAAAATAATTTTTGTGCATGAAGAAGTAAATAAATTATAGGAACCTCATTTGTAGGAAATGAAGGGCTAGTTCATGTCAATAAATTCTCAATAATGTAAATTCACCTAATGCAGCAGAATTAACTTTCATTTCTATAGGCTCTTAATTATAAAAACATTTTCTCCCTGCCCTTTTCTGACCCCTCTCCTTCCTATTTTTGCTTTTCCTGGAAAACAGTTGATGTATTTGAAATTAAGTGCTAACTATTTATAATGTTATTTATATTGTCTCTCACCTTCAGCCCTCAAAACTAGTATACTGGGTTGGCATCTTTTGATTAATACACAACCCATACCTATGGGACATTAGCATTAATTGAAAGTGGGCAATTAAAGCAGAATAGGGGGTGTGAACTAGAAGTTTGCCAATGTTTGTTTGAAATAATTTCCTAAGTAAAGCTTATGTTAGTGTTTGTGCTGTTTCAGTTAATGTGCATAGGACTTAAATACATAAAACTAAGCTGAAAACAGCTGGAATATAATTCATAAGAAACTATTTAATGCTATAGATGAAAAATTTGATATATACAAGGGTAGGTCCATTAGTTTCCGGCCTCACCGATGAGGATTATCGTCTTCACAAAATCCTCATCTGGTATCATACTTTATCTGTTAAGTTGATAATTGCAGCTGTAACTTCTGCTCCACTGTGTTCACTTGTTCAGATATAGTTGCATAAAGAAGGCTATGTGTAGAAGATTGCAACATGCTCATAATGGAATATCGAGCTGTTTTTAAGTTCTTCACAAAAGAAGGACTTACTCCAAATGAAATTAAGCAGCAATTGGACGGTGTATATTAAGAAGCATCCCCCTCATATTCTACCATGAAAGATAGGATCAAACTTTTTCAAATGGGTCAAGAAAGCATTGAAGACAAAGATCATGCAGGTCTGCCCTTGGAGATGCTCACTCCTGAAAACATCACTCTTGTGGAAGGAGAAATTATGAAAGACTGGCAGGTCAAAGTTACAGTAATAGCAGCAAGGTTGAGCCTTTCTAAAACAACAGTCCTTCCAATTATTCATGAACATTAAAACATAAATAAGGTTAGTGCACAATGGGTGCCTAGACTTCTTTCCTCAGTCCAAAAGCAACAACATGTCATTGGTTGTCAGGCATTTTTGGAGCTCTGCTGTGGCAACAAGATAGAAGTTCTGCAAACCATTGTTATAGGAGATGAAACTATGATCCCTTGTCCAAAAGAGAATCAATGGAGTGGCATGAACCTACCAAAAAGCACCATATTCACTCATTTAACCAAGAAGATCATGGTCTCAATCTTTTGAGACTGTGAAGGAATATTCTTCATTGACTTCAAGGAGAGGAACACCACAGTAAATGTGGAGTACTATGCTGGTCTACTGCACAGATTATGTGCTTCCATCAAAGAGAAAAGGTGAGGAAAGCTGAGTGGTGGTGTGCGCCACCTTCACTAGAACAAGCTTGTGCACACAGCTCTTGTTGTAAAGGAAGCTGTGAAGAAATGTAGAAATGTGGCTTTAAGGAGACCATTCACCTATAGTCCAGATCTAGCTCCCAGTGACTATTTCCTCTTCTGAAAACTCAGGAAGGACCTTTGAGGAAGGAAATTTAAGTTTGACGAAGAAATGATGGATGCTGTTTATGCCCATTTTGCAGACAAGACTTTTGACTATTTTGGGGGTAGGATTGAAATATTAATTAAAAGATGTGAGAAGTGTTTTGCAATAAAAGATAACTATATTGAAAAGTGAAATATAGGTTTTGTCTTTATAATATCTAGAAAATGATTAGGCCAGAAACCTATGGACCTACCCTCGTGTATATCTAGCCAGAAATGTATGTTGGGGACCAGTTGCATTTCTAGTTACTTAACTAGTGCTAGACTCTGAATACAGGAACATGTTCAGAGGATTTTAATTCATTTAGAGAAGTACAGTGAAACCTGTCAAGGTAGTACTGCCTTGGCCCGCAATTAGTCAATATGAGCCATCTCACCATCTTCATTATATTAAAAACAAAGACTGATAGGGAAGCGCACTCTTTTGACACTTTGCCACCTACTTGTTTTCTCATGAAAAGAGAGCCCTTTTTAGGAAAAGCCCTATAAACAAACTTTATCACCCCGATTTTATATGTTGTTTGGTTGAAATTTCTCTTATGTCATGTTTTCAGTTTTTCCTACCACATGGAAACAAGAAATACGTTAACAGGTTCTCCACACATCTAATTCCAGATGATTTTATATCTGTTTCTGAAGATTTCTAGCCATCCATCAGAAGCTTGAATTCTGCATATTTAGTTTTATCACCAATTATAGTGTTTGGGTCTGCAGAATAGGTTTGGAAATATGTATGTGTTTTGAAAGGGCCTAAACAAGCCATTCCTGTAGCAGTTCATTTATTTTCTTCTTCTTCTTCTTCTTCTTCTTCTTCTTCTTCTTCTTCCTCCTGCTCCTCCTCCTCCTCCTCCTTTCTTCTTAATGAAACTTGACTAAATACCCAATGCACCCTCATGTACTCACATTTATTGTTTATTTTAAACTGCACGCTGTTTCAAAATATAGTTTACTTCAAAGAGTGTGTAAGAATATTGTTTCCTATTTAATCAGTGACAGATTTGCATTTCTGCATTGAACAGTTTCTGCAAGAAAATATAAATTAAGATGACTGGTTTCCACCATAACCAAAAACATTTTTCATTACGAATAGAATTCCAGGATATTCTGATTCTGAAATGGGCAGATTTCAGTGTATAAGCTAAAAATGCACCCAACCCTTCAAAATATTAATTATTCTTTGTACAGAGTTCTTTTTTTTTTTTTTTTTTTTTTTTTCTGAGTCCAAGCAGTTAGCTTTGCCTGACTATAAATAGGGCAAATGGTAAGCCAGAATGAAGTAATTTCTGTCTTGCTTAAAGCAGATTAAGTAATATAAATATTATAACCTTCATGGAATAATTTTATCCTAATGAGCCAGCAGTTATTATAAACCCTTTTATTTTTAGGTTAGTAATGTAATACTAGGTATTTCAGGTTTTGTCATCTTTTTCATGGCAGTTGAAGCAGATGTAATATCTTCAGAACTGATTCAAGTTCTCACAATTACACTATATTTACAATAAATACAAGGACTTTGAGTTTATTTGTGCCATCATTAATTCATTTCATTGATTCATAGGTTTAAGGACATCCCTGATGCATCATAACTATATCACCTTCACCATCATCTCCACCAGGACAATGTAGCATCTTATGGCCACGTCGGCCACAAAAGTCTGCTGTAATATAGTCATACCAAGGGGAAATGCCCAAAAATTCCTGATAATGGGCTGACATTGGAGGCAAAAATGGTTTAATATGTACATAGCTTACAACAGGTAATGTTGGAAACATCCTGCTACATCCACACATTTCTGGCATCCTTTTAGGAAACTGTCATTCAAAAGCATCAGTTCTTGCTCAAAAAATGTCCTATTACTCTTTATGCATTTACTGCTCACCATATGCTGATTTTTCTGATTATGCAAGAGGATTTCATGTATAAAATTAGGTTTTTCTGTAATTGCATACCTGCTATTTGGCATCAGAACATGATCACATAAATAAAACCTTCCTGCATCTCCTGTGATAGGGTACATGTTTATTTTCATTGTGATTGTATTTGTAATTGTGAGAACTTGAATCAGTTGCTCAAATATTATATCTGCTTCTCTGAGGATTACCTCTGACTGCTGACTAGCAAACTGCCATCAAACATGTGACAAAAATCATGAAAGACTGAATACCTCATATATGTAAACATTAATATGGTGTAATTAGTGATATTTTTATTGGTAATTTCTCTCTAATTAAATTTGATTATATTTTTTCCCCCTTTTTTCTGTTCCCATCCATTTTCCTTTTGAACATTTTTGGTGAATTATTTTCCCTATCCTTTTCTCCTTGTGCAATTTCATTTTTTTTTATACTAATTTGTTTTCTTATTGTGGTGATGGGCACTCTAGTCTTTATGTAGCAGTTTGCTTTCTTTGTCTGCTACCCCAACAACTCCACCACCTTCATTAGGGACTAGCCTGGAGTCTCTTGGGGGCTCTACCTCCTTGCGTTTGCCCCTTTGGGACAAGGCATCTGCTGAATTCTGCTTTGCACGTTCACGAGACCTCCTCACCAGACTACCATTCCACCTTGAGCCTCTTTCTGATGATGGAGAAACACTCAGAGAAAATTCTGAAGAACAGGAAGAAATGCTTCATGGCACACAGTCAGATTCTAGTGTTGCATCAGTTCCAATTATTCCAAATGGCATTGCAAGCACAAAAGCTGAAATTTGCAATAAAACATCTATTAGTATGCATAATAAGATGACAATCCCATCCAAGATTATAATGACATCACCAAAACTACAGTTCCCAAATACTATCAGATGTTATAATCTTAAGCCACAACATTTGTTGAAACAGTCAGCATATGCTAAAGCAAAATTAGAAAGTCCAAATAAAGTAGCAATTTCAGGTGGAGAAAATACAAATTATGATTCTAATTTTATACCCACTAAGTTCTTACAACATAGTGAATGGTCTTGTCCATCTAGTGACTTTCCCACTTCTTCTGATTCTGAAGATGATTCTGAGACAGCACACTGTTTTACTAAGCCACCATTTCCTTTTGCAGATGAAGATAACCTAGATTCAGAAAAAAATCAGTCTCCACCACCTCCTTCCTCATTTCTCAACTCATTAACTCCTGGCTGTGCAACACAGACTTCTCCAGAACCAGGCCCCTCTTTCAATTTAACATTTTCTTCTGCTTGCTCAAGCCCAGATCTCTCAGAGTACCCTGAATTGGAAGGTGACTTTCCAAACATATAGTATTGTGCTGAAATCTTTTCATGGCCATTGAATACTTAATTGATTTCTCGATGTTAAAAGATAAGCTGCAACAAATAGTTTGCCATTAAAAATTAAACTATTTTGAATCATTTTTCTATCTAATTTGGTTGGGACCAAAAATATATCACATCGTAAGAGAAAATAAAATGTATATTTTTACTTCAATATTTTTTTTCCTTTTGTCATGAATTGAAATTTTGGGGTACAGGCATGAACTACTTCATTTGTTTAACTTGCTGTTTAAAGTATACAAGTAGATAGTAGCATTTTATTAGAGGAGTTGCTATAAATAAGCTTACTTTTGTGTGTGTGTATGTATGTCTTTTTTTTAAGGTAATATTTGTTGTTTTTTTTTTAAATTTATAGATCAGCTGTATCTTTAAAATTGTAAGAATCAGTGTAATATTTGTAGGAATCCCCCCCTCCCATTTTTATAAAGAAGAATATGCTCTAGTTGTTTTACATGCAGCATTTAGAAATATTCAAGCTTCTTTGCAAATATTTCTTGCAGTAGTATCAATTCTATAATGAAGTGGGCAAACTTAGAATTTTTAGTGTCCAAGAAACAAATATTTAGGCCATTTTCAAAATAGCAAGAAAAAAAATAAGGAAACATTCATTTAGGAAAATGTAGGAACAAATAATAAATATGTAAAATATAAGCACATAATCATTTATCAGTGCATTTAAGGTTTCTGCATGAAAATACATGTTCAAGGAAATCAAGTATCCATCAGATGCATGCTGATCTTTGTGCATGTATATAAATATTTTGCATTTTAGAAGTGGTCTTTCTTTACAGTTTCTCAAATTCATTATCACAAAATACCATGTTTATTTTGTGATGTTGTATTTTGGTTATGTTACATATCTATAGTTATGCTCTGTACAGTTTTCTAAATATTAATTATAATGTCTGCACTAGAAAACTCTTGTTGAGAGCTATTGCCGATGGTTGGCACTAATAGCATTGTTTCCATTTTATTTGTTTAGAAATTGGCAAATATTTATAAGTAGTGTACATATATAATTTAAAACTGATCGTAATCTTTTGTTGAATTAATAAAAAGCAGTGGATTGTCAAGCATTTCAGGACCAAAAATAAGTATATACAGTGGAAGCTTGTTAATCTGAAGTTCGGTAATCTGAAACTCTGGTTAATCTAAACTGAAATTTGAAAACATTGCAAAAAAAAATTAAGTAAAAGAATACCTTTTAACAAGATAATTATTTTATTTTACTTAATATAGTAAATCACACAAAAGATTAACAATGTCAGTCACTGACTGCTTTTCTTTACTAAGTCAATTTCCTTTGTTGGAATGATTAATGCACTATTAAGCCAGTATCTCATGGTCATAATATTAGTCAGCATAGCAGAGGTATGAAGTATGGCATACTATAAAAAACTTCTAAGGCTGCTACAAGCAGCAAGCGATGTAAGTTGCTCATTGTCGACCTTTGCCTTGCCATTATTTTTTTCCTCGTCATCCCCAGAGTCTTCTGCACCATAGCCACAATTTCTTCATCCATATATACACTTGATGGCTTATGCTGTCAACTGTAACCCATCACATAGTTTTCTCATTCGCTTTCACACAGCCAGGAATTTGTTGAACAAACCCAGGGAGATTATTGATAGCTTCAACTATCTTCTCTAAACTTTAAAGATGAGACCTGGCCATGTTTATTTCCACAATTTCCTCAAAAGCTTATGACTGGCTCCATCCCATATCTTTACTGCCAGTAAACTACACCCTTTAGCACACCCTTTGTTTAGATTTTGAGGCAGAGAAAGTGAACTTCATTTATTCAATAAGGGACCTAAGAAATATTTTTCCATACACAAGGTTAATGTTTTGCAAGAAAAACTCAGTCCATTAACTGCAATATTAATGCAATATTAAGAAATAGGAAAATTGTTCCTATTTCACCACATTGATTGACTCATTGTTACTATTTCACCACATTGGCTGACTTCTGCACAACGTTGTAGCCTATTTTGCGTTACCCAGGGGACACCATGTGGAGGCAGGCTACTTGACAAGATTCTAAATGGAGAACATCTATTGGAATGCACAGAATTGAGGAAAGCTGCACCTGATGGGAAAATATACAAATTATATTGGCTGGCCAGGAAAAATTTGATGGATCAAAATCTTGCACATTAGATCAACAACAACAACAACAACACTATTTCATCACATTAATTGACTCTCGCTGGATGCAGTAGAGTCAACCAAGAGCAATATCTAAGGTGGCCAACTACTACATTTTTTTCTAAAACCTTTTACTGAGGGAACAAATTGTTTTTTAAATCATTCTTGAAAAAGTTTAATATCCATTGATGCTTCTCTCCTGCACTAAACTGATTTTATGTTATTGTTTTTTGAATATTCTGTGTTTTGCAGATGTGCAATAACCATTAGGGTTACTTTATTCATTTCTGCATTATTACTGCACACTAATTTAATGGCATCCTCCTTTTTAATTTTAAATCCAGGTGTACAATATTCCTGCATTGATGCAAGGCTTTTATTGGGAAGTACTTTGAAATTCAAACTAATTTCATCAGCATGGTACACTTTTTGCAGTGAATAATTTCCTGATGCTACCATTAATCTTATCAGCCCTTTATTAATTATTAATCTTCTGCCATGGCATGAGCAGCCGATAGCTGTTCTCATTTGTGTCAACTGACATATTTTATGTGTTTTCTTCCACCATTCCAACCTTTCAGTATTGGCAGTAAATGAGACATCTACATTCAGTACATTATTTAAGTGATGTGTCTTTTCCTATATGAGACCAATTGAATGGAGTACATTTTTGCCTCTCCTGTGAAAACCACAAAGGGAGTGCTTCATCATGTTTATATAATGTTTAATACTTTTGATGTGAGGCATATTTCTTAAATCTCATCAAGCCAACCGTAAACTTGTATCAGAATGTCTCAAAGCTCTCATTAATCTGTCTACAAAGAATCAGTGATTGTTGGATATCTGAACATCAGAGCATAGAAGGTAATGAAGCTGCAGATAAACTGGCAAAAGAAGGAAGTAAGATTGATTTTATAGGACCAGAACTTTTCTGTAGCATTAGCAAGAAAACCGCTAGACTTGATAAGTATCAGTGGACAAAGAAAGAACATCAGACAAAATGGAAGAACTTTTTTGGTCAATAACTGGGTAAAATTCTTATTTAAATGTCCAATGACATCCTGGCTAAAGACCTAATAGGAAGCAAACCAGGAAAGCTGTTGGAATAATGATTGGACATTAGTCATTTCAGAAACACCTAGAGACGACTCTAGAATGGAAATTCCACATGCCATCTATGTGAACAGTCTTATGAGACAGCAAAATGCATCTTATTAGAGTGAAGCTCTGGAAAGACAAAGAATGTCTCTATTTGGAGTCAGTGTTTTAGGAGATATATTTCTGAGTTTGTAAGGAGGAATCTAGAGCTCACTAAAGCTCTAGATCTGAAACTATAAAATTAGGATTGAAGGAATGCACAAAGGGCCCCTGCAATGATGTGCCAAGGCATCATATTACTGCATATTCCATCTGTAATACAATCCAATCCAATGACTAGTTTCAAGAATATCTGCTGATTCTGCTGTGCAAAACTGTTCAATTGTAGCAAGGTTTACTTTCAATTGGAAATTGTAGCTTTTCCAACACAAAATTCAACAGATAATTTTGTAGATAATTCAACAGAGTGTATAGTTCAACTAAATCATACAATAATATCAATTAGATCATTTTGGTGTTCAATTGTAGCAAGGTATACTTTTAATTGGAAATTGTAGCTTTTCCAAAACCAAATTCAACAGATATTTTTTAAGTTTTTCATCCATATCCAAATATTCAGCACATCAAGTTTTTCTTTATGTGTAATTGAGGTGTGCTTTTATTTTGTTGCCATTTTAAAACTACTTACAGTTAACTTTAAGCAATGATATGCACTTAAAATTTTATCAGAAGTAGCATAGTGCTGCTACTAAGCTGGAACAATGAGCTAAATACAATATACATGTTACTAAAGCAGAGACAAAGCATGTGGTTTCTTCACTCACTGGCTGGGGCTGTACTAGAACAGAACTTGTAATGTAACATCTGAAATCAGCTCAACCTATATCAGTGTAATGTTAAGTTAGAGAAATTATTTTTTGGTCAATCCAAAAATTTCACAACCCAAATAGATGCCAATCTTGATTAGTTCAGATGAGCAGAATTCCACTGTATTGAATATTGAACTTTTTGGTTGGTTTTAGGCTGATATTCTACTGGTTGATTTTGCTGTATATTATTTTGTCTTTCAATATTATCTAGGAGTACTATTGTGATAGGTAACAGTAGTCAGCTGTAATTATTGTAGAAGTATGCTGACAAGTAGCTAGTTTTATTTTTTTCTGATTTATGTTCTCTTTCTTTTTTTCTTTTTTCTTTTTTTTTCCATTTTCCCATTTTGATTTTTAATTTTTTTTTTATTATTATTATTATTATTATTATTATTTCCACTTCTGTCTTCCATTTGGTTTTGCCCTCATGTCTTCACAGTCCTCCCTGAGTGAAGAAGCTAAACAAGTGTATAGCAGCTTGGTGGAGCAGCCATCAACTCCTGCTGTTCCCCCCAGCTCACCATCAATACCAGATGCAAATCCACTTCGCATGTTACGGTCTGGGGCATTCCCAGTGGTACGACCAAGAGTGCGTGGCAACAAGCATCATGATGCAAATAGCAGCTCCACACTTCCACCTCGCCTACGGGTACCACCTCCTCCCACCACAGCTCCTCCTCCCATTCCTGTGGCTCGCAGCAGCAAAGATTTAGATGATACTTCTAAGTCCACGCGAACACATAGGCCAATATCATCCAGTAATCAATCATCAGACACAGAAGATTCATCTTCAGTAGTGCCTGCAATGGAGGATGGGGTAGAAGGAAATCCTATTCCATTACCTCCAAGGGACAGATCTCGCCCTATGCCAACCAACAAGCCACGACATCAACGTAAGCATCCATTGATCATACCTGGAGGTGGAGTCACCAGAACATTAGCTAAGATGGCAGAAATGGAAAGTGCAGAAACAGAAGATGTTGCTGCAATAGCAGCATCCAAGGATGTAGCTGTTACCAGACAGACAGCTGCAGAATTTGTTGAAGATGAATTCATTGAAGATCCTACAAAATCTCCTCCAAAAACATGCAGGTATTTTATATTAAAAGGATAAAAAGGCTCTTAACATTTGTTTCTTCCCTTCTATGTGCATAATTTTTTCAATGGAAAGCTTGTATCTATAATTTGTTAATATGGAGAAGATGACTGTTTTCTTTCAGTGCTAATCTCCAGATAACATTCTTTTAAAGTAATTAAAACACATGTGCATGACAATAGTTATAATTTATACACAGAGCTTCATTAATATACTTACACATTTCCAGGGTAGTCTAGCTGATGCATTATTGAATCTACAAGTGCTTTCTGCTCTGACTTCAGACTTTATCAGATCTTTCATCTCCTTCTATTGCTCTCTCTCTCTCTCTCTCTCTCTCTCTCTCTCTCTCTCTCTCATGCATCTGCAAGCACATGTATGCACACACACACATACAAATACTGTATCTCATTTAATTGAAGTTAATTAATTACTTGACTGCAACTAAGCTTATATGGTCATGAAGAAAATCTTCATAATTACACTTTTTTCTTCCCCTTGGAAATAAAATATAATAATAGTATAAAATATAAAAGGAAATTTTGAGTTTATTTATTTATATGTGACATACTTTTTATGTTCCAATTTGGGCGCTAATGACCACAGCAGTTTTGCGCCCTTAAACAATAATCATCATCATATGTTCCAATTATTTGCCACTATACAAGCATATTGCTTTAGGTTTATTCTTTTGTAACTTTCAGTTATTTCATCATTCAGTATTTGTTTAATGTATGGCAATTTAGTGCAATTAATAATCCAGATCCCTTATAGGCTGAAATAAGAAGCACATTTAACATGTACTTTGCAGTGCATATTGTTTGCCACATCTGCTCAAACACCAACCAATGTTACTATTCTGTCAGTTAGTATTCATGCAATATGGAATGATCTGTTTAAAAGAATATACATTGCTTTTTGCATAAGAAAATGTTCATTTACTCTGATTGGAGGCACCTATAGACAACAGAACAGCATCCACAACTGAATGTGAGAAAGAATTTGCAGAGATTTCTCCAATGTTACTGTATTTGTTTGTGTATTCGGTTTATTTAAGGACATCTATAACATCTCAGGTTATAGATCCCATTCAATTCAGGGCATAATGGTGAATCAATTTTGCTTAAAGGCTTCTTCTTTCAGGCATGAGGTTCTTTTACATACAATAATTCTATGACACACAACCCACAGCTTTATTTACAAAGGAAAACTGTACTTTGGATTTTACACCCCAAAAAACCCATCGACTCTGGCCATTAAACCCACTTAATATTATGTGGACGATGATAGTTGATTTGGAGAGTGGGGGAAACTATTAGAAGAAATTGGAATGGGGAATGTGTGGCAACTGAGTGAAAGTAATGTTAGTGGATTTTGGAAAGAAATGAGGCAGAGTATAGACATAGAAAAGCAAGAGATTTGGCCAAGCTTTGAGGACAAAAGTTCTATAAACTTATATAAAACAGTCAAAAGAACCTGGGTATGGGGGAAATATATAGATAATTGTGATCAATTCGGAAGAATAGCACTTGCATGAATACATACATAGGCATTATTTCAAAAAGCGTTAAGGGTAATTTTAAAGAAGGATGCATTATGTGTGGAAAAGTGGATATATGAAGTTTATATAGATGTTTCTGAAGTGACCAATTTAATAATTAATGCAACTACTTATTCCTTTTCTGTCCAATTTTAGGAGAGATAAGGAAAGAGTGTTGCTTAGACATAGGACTAATTTCCTAGCTTGTTTTTGTCCAGAATAGGTTTTCCACCTAAGTTGGTGTTTTTCCCCAATCCATGCTTTTACAGTGGTCTTAGCAGTATGGTAATGGTTCCAACCACAGATTCAGGGCCAAAAAAGTGTATATCAGTTCCTGTTTTATTCAACTGATATGTTTTTTCATTTTCATAAATGTCCTGGTGTCCTGGCACCCACCACAATTCAAGCCCATTGCAAAGCCAGGGCATTCAGGACATTTTGGCATTCCATACCAGTTTATATTTTATCTAATGAGAAGAAAGTGCTTTTAAGGCACTTCGGCTATCTGTGAGGAGAGAATTTGTTTAATATGGTAACCTTTCTTAAGTCCTCTAAAAGTACAGTTTAAGACAGCAGCCACTGCTGCCTGAAAAATTGTGCGATATTTCCCAAGACTTGTACTAATATCTGTCCTTTGAAATAGACCATATATGCTTGCACCCAATTGTGTCCCTATACAGGATCCATCAATGTACACAAGTTGATCACATTCTTTTTCAGGCATAGCTCCTTCCATGTAGTCATCTCAAGATCCGAGAGTTACCTTAAATGTAGGGAGAGAACAATATCAAGTATTCATGAGATTAGTTCCATGTTCAGTATTGAAATATCCAAGAATTTTTGAATGCAGGTGTGTCCAGTTATTGCTTTTCCAATTACCTGTCTGCACCAAGTGGTATGCAGTAAGCCTAGTTTCTGCTTATAAATGAGATGTGCAAGGGAGGAAGACCTAGCAAAGTCTCCAGTGCGATGGTCAGAGTACTTCTAAAGGCCCCCATAACAGATAGATGTGCTAATCAGCTTTGTTAAACTTACCTGCTATAGTAGTTTGTAATGTTTTCAGCCACTGGGATATGGCGCCTTATTTGGCGCCTGCAATTGCGACATATGCCAGTGACTGATGCATGGCTTTAGCCCCTGATTGTTCCAGTAGTTTGTTTGATGGTTACAAGAGACCACCTGACTCTACAGAGAATGTTATCAATATGATCATTCCAGATCAGTTTCTAATCCCATATAAGACCTATATATTTAACTGACACAGAATATTCCAGGGTTGAATTACCTAGTTTTTTTAGGCCTTTAAGCTCTCCTATTAGTAAAAGAATAACAAATGTTTCCTTGTATTAAAGAAAACCCTCCTGTATGCACCATCTGTGAATTTTTCATTGTCTGAGACAGTATTGCAAAATTCCCAAAAATAAACAGTGCTATGTCAGCCTTGTACGTACTAACCCTCCTGGGTCATATCTTTCAGCAGACTTCAGAGCAGGGAAAGAGAACTTCCCCCTATGGGCAACCTCTCTTGGCAATGATCCCTTTTATTTCCACATGAAGGTTAGCAGTAATATTTCTACTCCTGGGCATGGAGGTTATCCAACTGCAAAGTGTACCATTGACTCCATGCTTCTGTGCAGCCAGAACCATAGATTTATAAGAGGTGTTATCAAAAGAAACTTCAATGTCTAGGAAAGCCCCTAGGCTATTTCCTTCCTAACCATCAAGTCCTTCAATCTGCTAACTAAACAGTGTAGGGCTAATATATAGGACTTAGATGACTGGTATGCACATTGATTTTAATGGAGGAAATATCTAGCAGTACCCGCCTTCGAATATATCTTTTAACAATCTTTCCAAGCCCTTTAAAAGGAATGATGCAAAACAATGGGTCGATAAGCCTTAACTTCGGTGTAATTATTACATCCATGCTTAGGAATAAACACTACTCTGGTAGCTCTCAAGGCCTGAGGTATATAGCTAAATGATATACTGACACAGAAGAAACTGCAGAGAAGGATGTAAAGCAAATCAGGGTCTTTCTACAATAATGCAGGAAAGATACGGTCTGCCTGGCAACTTAAATGAGTTAAATTTATTAACTGCCTGTTTAACATTATGCGTTTGGCTTGATGTGAAAGTTCCTCCATCAGCGATGCTCTTGGCCTAGGGTTTTCACAATGGTTTGTAGATTCAAGGTCTTGTCATCATATATGCACCTGGGAAAGCGTACCTCAAAGAGAACTTGGAGTATTTCTTCAGTTGCGCATGTAAAGCCACCTGTAGGCTTACATATTGTTCCTACAGGATTTGTTGGTCCCTGAGCCAATGTCTCTTTATCTGGCTGCCTCTGGCAGGCTAGACATATCCTGGCAAAGCCTTGCCAAGAAGATCTTTACAAACACATTTGTAATAGTCTGTGAGGACTATATGATATTTTCTCCAGTCTCCAGTTCTTTTTGCCATATTAAAGAGATGAGGAAGCTATAGAGAATGGAGTGGTAATAAACCCTATTAGAAGTTATTAAATATGTTTAGACTAACTGCACTTACTTATACAACATTAGAACATGTTTCAGGGGCAATAGCTCTCTTAATCAGCTGTTGACTGACTACTCAATGTGGTCACTGGATCACAAAATGTTTCTGTGGCAGTCTCTGATTGTTCAAATAGGAATTTATTGAGTTCATCCGTGGGTGAAACATCAAAATTCATTAAGTTTTTTTCTATTTTACAGGAGAAAAATGTTTTTCCAAGTAGATAGCTCTATTGGATTGTCAAGTTCTTTCAGCAGCTTAGCCTCTGGTTTTATTTTGTTATTTTGCATCCAAAAGTGAGCTGCCAATGCTGATTTATCAACTTGTTTAAAACGAATATTTCTAAAGTGTTTCTTTATCTAAATTTCTTAATTTCTCTTCATTTTTTCGATGTACTATTACCATTTGCACATTTAATTATATAAATTACTGATCTCTGTTCTATTAGATGGTATCTTTTATTGTGAAATCTAATAAATTTTAATATTATAATTCTTCTTTGGGGCTAACTGTAAGTCATGTTCTTTGAATATCCTATTGAATTTGTTGTGGTAAGTTGCTTGATATGTGAAACTAATACTGTATAAGTAAGTAGAGTTAGTGTGAACATATTATTAATTTATAATAGGATACTTGGAGTAAGTATTTATTGCAGCTTAACCTCATACTGCAAAGGCAAATGCTAAGTAACCTCAGATACACTGAACTTGGGCTTATTTGTGCAATGGATCATTCATATTTACTTGTTTGTATTTATTTGTGTTTGTATAATCAGCTAATATGGCGTGGTTCAGCCCAGTACCTATCCAAAGCAACACAAAATGACAATACAATAAAAAAATAACGAACTACAAACTACACACTCCTATGGCACTCCTCTCTTCCTTATGCCCATCTATGCTGTCTGTTGACTATTTCAGCTTCATCTCAATCCTCCATAAAACTCACCTAAGCTTCTTAATTGTGATTAATTATCAACAGTTTTCTCAAAGTATTACTACCATTAACCCTTTCTTCTCTGTTCTGTTCTATACATTATAACAAAATGTGATAGCATTCTCTCAGCCCTCAGGAATAGATCATTTTCCCCTATAACTTCTTAATCCTCAAATCCCCTAATTTAAACCATGTAATCCCTTCTCTTTCCTTTCTACTACCTTCCTGAGCCATCCTTAAACTACTTATAAAAATTGAAATTTTTTCCCCCCTGAATGTAAATTGTGATTTTCTGTATCCTTAAACCAGCTATGATAACCTTCCAAAATATCCTCATACTATCCTTCAACAATGATATGTCTCCTAAACCATTCTTCTCCAAATGCTTTTGAGTTTTCATAAACAATATTAATAATCTTGTTTTCTTTCTATGTATTTCAAGGATTCTTTTAGAATATCGTATGCTAACTATGGCATCTGAAACCAATACTTCAAAAACCATACTACATCTGTTACTGTGCTACAAATGAACACTTCCTCACTAGTTTCATTGCCCATCTTCCCTTTTTTAATGTTTTTCCAACCTTGTTACTGCTTAATTTGCATAACTCCAAACAAATAAAACTATCCACACCTTGAATTTCTTTTCTTGGCTTAAACTACTTTTCATTCCTTTTCAGTAAGTTGCCATAATTCACAATACATGAATTCTTGAGGACTAACTGAGGATTTTCCAAATTTTCTTCATTCCCCATCAATGGCAAATGCTAAGAAGGTACCCCAAACTTAGGCAGAGCACTTTTCAAAATTCCTTTCCCAGTTTATCATTTCATTCCATGTGTTATCAATGTCCATTGCCTGTGATGCCATATTATTTTCTTAAAAGCTTTCTCCAACTTAATAAACCCTGCTTTCATCTATTTATTATTATTATTATTATTATTATTATTATTATTATTATTATTATATATATATATTTTTTTTTTTATGTCCCACCAACTGCCAAGTCTTTGAGGCAATGAATGGAATGAATGAACTGATGGCATAAATGAGTCTTATAGTCCTTAACATCTAAAGTTACCTGGTTTCACTATTTCAGGGTAAGAGATGTCAGTTCTGGTGATGTAGTGTAACCATACTTGCCTCCAAAACCCAAGATTGCAGGTTCAATCCACATCAGGATTGATAGAATTTTTTGGGCAAAAAAATTAAGTATGGCTTCCTTCAGAAGGAAAGTAAAGCCTTGGTTCTTGTGTCATAGATTTACGGCACAAAAAAAAAAAAAAAACCCAAACTTGAAAAAAGAAGCCTGTGAGCAAAATTTGTCAGCCGTTTCATGCCCTGAATTGAATGGGATGCTAATGACCTGAGATGTTAAAGAGCACCCATAAATCAAATCAACAGGGTAAAGGAAAACTAAGGAATAAATCTTATCTAGGCAACATGTCACAACCATAGCTTGAACCCATACTTACCAGTTGACAAGCACATGCTCTAGCATCTGAACCATGGTAGCAAGACACCAAGTTTCTTTTAAAAAAACTGTTATCATATTGTTTAATTATTATTACATTGTCCATAATACTTCTCCTTAAGCTAAAATTTATTTGAAAGGAAACCATCTTTGATTCTCATCTGTCCAATATTGTATTCTCTCTGTCATTTTTATCAAATTTTGACAAAATTAAATTCCTCCATAACCACTTAGGATTTGCCTCTCTTCCTTTAGGATATATAATAGCTGCAAGATAAATCCTAGATGTACTTTATTAGGCCTATAACTTCAGAAATTCTTCTTACACCACATTTGGAAAAATTCTTCACAAGTCCAATCATAACTAGAATGCAAATCAAAATTCCAATTCCTAATCTTATCCCCAAATATTTAAAAAACCACCATGGGTAGCTGAGGTCATTA
The DNA here is from genome assembly GCA_030762175.1 of Metallyticus violacea. Lineage (NCBI taxonomy): Eukaryota > Metazoa > Arthropoda > Insecta > Mantodea > Metallyticidae > Metallyticus > Metallyticus violacea. The sequence goes on along the minus strand of CM060840.1, from coordinate 96,368,820 downwards.
AGGAGCAGACTCATGAGCAGGAGGTCTGGGGTTCGAATCCTGCCAGGACCGTTCTCCCTGACAGGTTTTTCCCAGGTTTTTCTCAGTCATTAATGGTAAATGCCAGGGAGGTACATAGACCTAGAATGTTTCCTTCCTTAAAAAAAAAAACTTCTGAATGTATAATTTTATCTCATGTATCATCAGTGTCCAAGATTGTGGTGCCTCATTAGTAAAAGTGGGTAATAAACACAATTCAAAAAAAAAAATATTTCAAATATACACCCAAATTACATAACCCTTTCCTGACTAACCTCTTGTACATTTTGTAATAACCTTCCAGACTTCTCTGCTCTTTCTGATAAATGTTTTTGTTCAGTTTTTGGTGCTCTATCCCTTCTTCCTAAAGAAATCAAATGCTATAACAACCACATTAAATTTAAGAAAGCTTTGAAACATTATTTAATAGATAAAGCTGACCATAGCATTAAGAAATATATTTATTGTAATTTAGGTTTTAATTTTATTGCACATATCTATAAGCAAATACTCATTGTAACCTAGAGGCTATGTATATCTTTTTAATTTTTGTACATATTTACTGATTAACCTATTTGTACTGTATAAAGTGATCCTCAACTGTAACTTCATACTGACATGATTCAATTGTGTATCACACTATACTGAACTGCAATAAGTTAAATTTTAAATTTAAATATTTCATTGACTCTAATAAATTGTCTAAATCTCTCTGTTGAAACATTCTTTCTCTTTCCCCCTAAAGCTCATTTCACTCATTCTTAAAACCTGTAGTAGTCAGAGTATAACATTAATAATAGAAACAGTCGGTCCTGGTGGTGTAGTGGTAACCATACTTACCTTCTAAACCCAAGATCGCGGGCTCAATCCTAGCCAGACTGATGGAGTTTTTTGGGCGTAAAAATCCTAAGTATGGCTTCCTTCAGAAGAGAAGTGAAGCCATAGGTCCTGTATCATGCATTTACAGCATGATAAAGAACCTCAAGCCTGAAAGAAGAGGCCTTTGAGCAAAATTTGTCGGCCGTTTCACCCCCTGATTTGAATGGGATGCTGATGACCTGAAATGTTAAAGAGCATCCGTAAATAAACCAAATCAAAATAATAATAATAATAACAATGATAATAATAATAGAAAATATAAAGATAAAATAAATCAGATTCTTTCATTATCAGCTACTAATCTCCTCCATGATTTGCATGAAATGAAAGCAGCTAGCACAGAAATAACTTGAGGTCATGGTATTTTCAGATGTTCTGTTTTATCAGCTGATTTATTTACATTAGATTGGATGAAATGTCAAAAGAACAATACATTGACTACTTGGAATAGTTGTGATTATTTAATTATTACCTACCCATCCATCCATCATCATCACCAGCAGCATACCATCTATTTTGTACATAAATTTTCTTACAGTTGTTGCAACAGCACCATGCATATGCAACAAACACACATTGTGGTCTTTCATGGTCAATTTTAATGGAATATCAAGATAACAGGAGCAGAATGGTTTTAAAATGTTATATAAAGTGATTTTCCTGAGGAAGAGGGGTTTCATAATATTTGTTCCTTTCCTTAGAATTTCTTTTGGCAAGGAAAATATACATTGCTCTTTTCTGGGTAACAGGTTTTGTAAGTGAAACAGAAAACATTTGTCCTCTATTTAATTGTAAGAGATTTATTCCAATGACCAATATGGGTGTCCTTTTTTCCTTAAAATTACCTATGCTGATATTAACATAGCAGTCACTACCACTCCCACCACCATCATCACACCATTACCATTTTGTGCTTTAAATGCTTTTAAAATTTATGTCATTCACAAAAATATGAATTCATCTTTGGAATGCCTTAAGTAATTCCATAAATTTGTTTGCACTAGATCATGTTTAGGTAACAATAATGATGCATTTTTTTAATTTTAATGCTTAACAGTTTGGATGACAGCTTCGAACAACGCATTGCCTGTGAGTTGGCTGCACTAGACGACATACCAGGAGAAGGAATAGGAGGAGAAATGGTGCGCCATAGCGACCATGTGTCTTGTGAAGACCTATTGGAGTTTGCTTGTGACACCCCTAATGCTCGGCGTACTCAAGGCAAGGCAAGAGGTGTGGATTCAGATGAGGTCCGAATTATGGGAAAGGTGTTAGGAAATGAGGTAAATGGAATGTCAATTCAGAAATTTCAATATGGATTAGCACTTCTGTGTTTATAGATCTGTAATGGGGATATAGCTAAGTCCGCTTGAAATGTGCCATCTGCAAAATAAAATTGCATATAAAAAGAACACCAAGAAAATAATTGTTGGACTCCCATACTTACTCTTTTGCTCTTGCCACAAACTATTCTAAGATCCAAAAAATACTTAATTTAATATTGTTGCCTAATTCACCATCAATAGCTACGTATATCCATGACCATTTTTATCCCAATTTGAATTCACCATGAGTTTGTTCAAGCCATGTCCTTGAAAACTTTAAAAATTTATGCTGTATAGTCCTGTATCTAACCAATTTGGCTTTTATCCTTTATTGCATTAAAATTAAATAATTCATAGATAGAAACTCATGGTTCTCACAGATGTCCAAGCATTTTTCTCACCCTACCATTCCCACCACTATTGTTTAGATGTTATCATGTCTGCTTGTCAACTGGCAAACCTGGGTTAAATTCACACTGGGGATATGCTGCCAGTGTAATTATTTTTCTAGAGTTTTCCCTTATCCTGAAAAGGTTACGAGTAACTTTCGTTGCCACTGGACTTTGAACTCATCTGTGCTATCATTTCATTCAGGCTCAAAAGAACTGTAGCAGTTGACAGAATATTAAACACTTTTATAATGCTCCCTATAATTCCATTAAATTCAATTCTTATAACCTCAACCAACTCCTGCTTTTTTATTTGATTATGTACTTTCCTTTGCCACTCTTTAATGACCTGTGAATAGAGTAAAGTCTTTGTACATAGCTCTGCAGAAAATCAAGCAAATTACATATAACTATTATCATTAGCCCATGGGTATCCTAATATGATAAGCACCTCTTTCTGAGCAAGGTGACTCAAAGGAACAATTCCTGAATAGCCATGCTGGGAAGGTTTGTTACAGTTTTTATTAACCCTTTTATTTTGCAAATTTTATAGGTCTTTTAATAAGCACTTCCACAAGTGGTAGTCCTTGGCATATCTTGATCTCGAGCTGCCTAAGTTCTTTCTTTAGCCCTTTATTTTGAATTGACTCCAAAATGAAACAGTATTATAAGATGGTATAGATATTGAGTTTAATTTTATTTTATTTTTGTTTAATCAGTGACTTCAATTTGATAATTCTGTTTGCCTTGTTTTCTTCCCATGAAAACTGTAACAATAGAAATTTGTGTAAATAAAGTATGAAACAAGAGTCACAAAGAATCCTTAAAGTTATGATACTTAAAGATCATGTACAAACAGGAATGAAAGCATTTCATGACTCTTGTTAATATTTCCCACTAAATTCAATGCAGATATGCTAGGCTTACTATTGTCTGAACTCCATAAGAAATAAGTCAAGTAGTTAATTGTACAGTCACCTAAACAATATTTTTATCTCATTTTTTGAAATCAACTTTTTGCTAACAGTAGCCTAACTGAGGTGTCTAAACACACATAATCACTTGGTAGGAGTTCCAGTGAGTGTGCAGGATATGGAATACACAAAGTTCATAACATTGTTTCACAAACATTCATACAATGTTCTTTAAGTTTGAGAGTTAATTTTGGTACTCCCTGATGGAGATTTTGTGATCACACAGCAGCCATATCATCAATTATTTTATTATAAATATTGTACTTACCATAGAAGAAGAGAGAAATGGGTAGCTACCCTTTCTAGATTTAAAAATTATAAGAAATGGAGATTATTTGAATTGTGGAATTTACAGAAAAGAAACACACACAGAAAATTACATAAAAATGAGAGTTATAACCCCATTCCACATAAATACGCAGTGTTTCATAATTTGACACACAGATTGATGAATATTCCACTCACAGAAGCAGAGTACAAAATAGAATACCAACAAACCAACAAATAATAAAGACAGCTATAACCAATGGTTTCAACAAAGACACAGTGATAAAAATTATCAATAAATCTAAAAGACAAAAAGAGATAAGGGAAGTTTCCACACTGAAAAACACAAAAGAAGGATACAAACTCAAAAGTTTCACCTACCATCCAATTTACCACAACAAGTTCAAGAAAATTTTCAAAGAACATGGGATAATGTTAGCCCCAAAGAACAGTTGTAATATCAAGAATTTATTAGGTTGCACAGTAAAAGATCCATACCAACAGAACAGAAGTCAAGAATTAATGTACTAAAATGCGCAGATTGTGAACAGAGCTACATAGGCAAAACAAAGAGAAATTTAGAAATTCGGAAGAAAGAACGCTTTAGGAATATTTGGCTTAAGCAGCTGGATAAATCAGCAGTAGCAGGACCAAAAACCATGAAATAAAACCAGAAATTAAACTCCTGAAACATCGTCACAACCCAATGGAGTTATCCACTTGGGAAAAATTTTTCATATTAAAAAATAAAGAAAACCTAATGAACTTCCAGTTTCCTCCTATGGATGAACTCGGCCATTTCCTACCTCAGCCAACAGATGTCAACACAGAAACATCTGGGTGTCTAGCCATCGTTTCGACTAACGGTGGTTCAGTGAGCAACTGCAGATGGGAGAGATTCTCCCAAAACGTGTCTTATTTTTGTAAGTAAATGAAGTTTAGTGTAAAAAATGAATGCCTAAGTTTAGAATTATTTTATTACCCATTATTTTTCCCATATTATTCATTCCTTTGCATTGCTAGTACCAATGTGAGGCTAGGCATATCTGCAGCAGTCACAATTGACATTCGAATATGAAACTTCCTATGCTAACTTTCTAAAGTGATTCATAGGCTTCCCCATCCTTGTCATCCTTATCATGAAAAACTGTACTTATGTGTACCAAACTTCTTGCTGTAATCCTTAAAGTGTTTAATAATAATAATAATAATAATAATAATAATAACAACAACAATTATTATTGTTTTATTTTATTGCATACCATAGACCCTACTTGAGTTTAATACAATTTATTTCAAATAATAATAGGGTATGTTCATTTATTCTATAAACAATTATATTCAACTGTATTTTATTATATGTCAGTCCTGGTGGTGTAGTGGTTACCATACTTGCCTCCTAAATCAAGATCGCGGGTTTGAACCCAGCCTTGACCGATGGATTTTTTCGGACGTAAAAATCGTAAGTATGGCTTCCTTCGGAAGGAAAGTAAAGCCATGGGTCCCGTGTCGTACATTTACGGCACGATAAAGAATCTCAAGCCTGAAAGAGAGGCCTCTGAGCAAAATTTGTCAGCCATTTCACGCCCTGAGTTGAATGGGACGCTGATGACCTAAGATGTTAAAGAGCATCCATAAACAAATCAATCAAAAAAAGTACTTTATCATACATATTTACAATTCATTTATCCTAAATTCCTTAAAAATATTTCTACATGAATCTCTCCTGTCTACCTTAAATATACATATCAAAATAACTTTTTTGAAGAATTAGTAGTCTATTCTTATTTATACCACTTGTACTTCCCCAGACGTCAATTGCATAACAAAAATATGGATAGGTTAAGCCACATCTGAATTTAAATATTGTGATAATTTCATTAATAAGTATATGCTTGTGCTCATTTTGTTACAAATAAAGTCTATATGGTGTTTGAAAGTTCATTATCAACAGTGACTCCCAAGAAAGTTATATGACCAACCTGTTCTATTGCTTGTATATTAATTATAACATTTGTGTCCAGATTCTCATGCCTATTATTGCAATAGTGAAACATAAGTCTAACATTTAGTGTTAAATTATTACTTAGTATTTGTAAATGGTATTTGATTGTTCTAATCAAGTAAGAGCTTTACAAGAAAATGAAAGGGTTTTAACACCAGCATAATAAGATATAGTGTTACATTAGCCAAGATTAGCAAATTGTTTACATATATCAAAATCAATAGGGGCCCAACAGATCCCTGAGGTACTCGAACTTTAACTAATGTTTTACAGTTTTATTTAGCTGAAGTTATTACTTTCCATTTTTATAGCAAATTTCTGTACATTATTTGCACTTTTTCCAATAATATTTTATGAGACTTTAAATCAAATGCCGTGGGCAGGTCAAGGAGTAATCACATAATTTTATCATCATCATCTAGAGCCTTAAGTATTGAGTGTTAAAGTTCTGCTACTGCTGTAGTTGTGGATAAGCCTTTTCTTAAGCCATGCTGTGATTTGCATAGTACATTATGCTTATTAAAGAAATCTAATGATCTAATGTTTAGTACTTTGGCAAAGTTGGAGGTTAGCGTAAATGGTCTGTATTTTCTTATTTCCTTCTTGTTACCTTTTTTATAAATTGGTCTGATTGTAGTAATTTTCAATATATCTGGGAGATTCCTTCACCAATAGAGGAATTTATCATATGCACTAATATTCCAGTTAACCCTTCTTTACATTGCTTGCTTTAATGATTTAGATGATATTCCATCCCATCATCTGAAGTTTAATTCTTCAATTCATTTTATAATTTTACTCATTTCTTCATTTGATGTCCCCCTTAAGAAAAGTGAATCTTTAACCTCTTTAATCCAAAATAACCATATTCTCTTCCATTTTTGGTTTTTCATTTATCATATTTACAAAGTAATTATTGAATATTTGGCAAATTTTCTGTGAACTATTATTGATTTACAGTTAAAGTTATGTTATCGTGTTAATTCTTTTTTTTCATTATTATTCTTTACTCTCTCCCAAACTTAGTTATATTTACTAATTCTATTCTATTTGTAAAAACTTGTTTCTTAAAATTAATAAGTGACCAAGAGTATTGCTTTTTTAGATTTCTGTATTTAGTTCTGTAAATATCCATGCAAGTTAAAACTATGTAGTAAATCACTCAATATTTATAGTTCATAGTATTAGTACATTCGTTAATATTTAAATTTTGCATTTGCCCAAGATAATGGTTTGTTTTACTATATTTTGCAGCATTATTTAATGACAAAAAATTATTTTCTTATATAATTAACATAATTCACCAGCCAGGAATGAATTAAAGAAGTTTTCGAATACTTGTATGTCTGTACATGTGTTTCTGTATTGTTTCTGTTCACACTGCTTTGCAATACAACTGACACAATACAGAATATAAGCACCAAACTATACTCACAGAGAAGAAAACTAGAAATTAAATTTACTTTATGTATTGCATATTGTCATTGAAGCATTCAACTCAGGTGGTAGTTAAAACATTAATCAGAAGCATGTCAATTGTTGGCATGGCCAACCATAAATGGTTAGCTTTTCATTGTTGACAAGAACTAGCCTTTAAACTTTGCATGATAATGGGGTGCCGTTCCGTATATGGGACAAATTTAATAACTATAACTTTATCAATTTTTAAAATTTACTTGTTTAGGCAGTTTTAGGCACAAAATAAAATAAGCACTGACGCCTATTTTAGTTAATTGTAGGTACTATAAAAGCATTCCCAATGAATATAATTTTGCATAATTTGCAAAATCTGTAATTATTTTGCACAATTTGCTGTAGGAACTAAACAGACATTTGCCTAAAAATCTGAGGTTTACTTATAAGGAAGATATTTGATAACAGGCAGAAGCCATTGTTTAATCTTTAATCTTTGCTCTTGTTCACTTGTGATTCCAGCAGCATAAAGGGAGCATATATTAGTGTAACTTTTTTGCAAAATATCATCAATCATGCTGTCAAATTAAGTTTATATGAGCAAATAAAGTAATTCTGCCAAGATGGAATGAAGAGCTCCATAGCTATAATGCTGTGCAGTTTCTGCAATAAGTGAGTTGCATGGGAAACTTCCAATGGCATTAAAAAATATGAGCCATGTGGATCCAATAAATATGCGCAAGCATCAGAGGACAGTGTTCCAGGCTGTTGAAAGTGCTAAAGATGCAAAGGTACATTATTTCACTACACGCTCTGTTCTAACTTTTTTCGCTATGAGAACTTACAGATTGGTGTGTTTCTGTTAAGCATTTATTGCTAGCAGAAGTATTAGTGATAAGATTGTATAATGTGCAGTATGTTTAAACAGACATTAGATTGATTTATACTGCATTGTAGTGAGGATGCATGAGGCTCAAAACATTTTGGAAAGCTTGTATTTTCTGAGGCATATGTGGCAACAGGGCGCTAAATGACATTGGTTTTATATCCCTTCTGGTTTAGTCGGTTTAAGGGCTGAAAATAAGTATATGTTCCTTTTAATGTATAAAACCTAAATACATGACCTTTTATAGGTGCCTTCATATGTGACTTTATTAGGCTGCCAAAATTGATTTCATCATATCAACCATGGAGATTATGATTTACATCAATATTCCATTGGAAAAGGCAGATCACCCAGCTTTCAAGAACTGGGTAAAGAACATTGTTGATGGTGGGGACCTGCCTGGAAGCAATATTCTACAGGGGGTGTATTTGCCTCTCTTCATAAATCTGGAAAGAACAGGTTATTGCCATCCTAAAAGACAAAGTTGCTGTTATGTCAGCTAAGATTAGGGACAAGATGGGAAGGGCAATTTGTATTGACTGCTTTCTACAGTGGAGCCTTCTAGGACCCAGGAGCATATGTGGCTGGAATCACTTCAACAGAGGTAATAAATGGGTGAAGGTTCTCAAGCCATTACAAAAGTATGCAATTAATGGAAGTGTGGTGTAGTAGTAGTAACAATTTGTCAGTAATTCTATGATGTACTTCCAGATGATGCTATCTGCATCCAGTGCTGGGCATACAAAGTTAATCTTGTTGGTGTCATATTGAAGGATGGTTTGTCTTTGCTAATTCAAATTGTGGTCATCATAAATTTCTGAATGCCAAGAAGAAACAGTAAGCCTTCCTGTAATTCCAGCAGGAGAGAGGTTCCAAGACTAGTATGTTCCCCATTCTTGTACCTACATGATGGAATTCCTTGTTGGAAGCAGTTGAGTGGTTGGCAGACAACTGGACCATTCTTTTCTTTTCAAGTTTCTTCATTCCCATATGACATGGAGTCATTCAGCAGTGCCTCCAGAATATTGAAGATGAATCGAAGATGCTTTATGTATAGAATCTCTTTGTGAAGTCTCAGGCATCACTGATAAAACATTGTTGGTGTTGTTCCAGATCAATTGCAGCAGAGAAGTACACATAGTTGCAGAATCTGAAGAAGTAGCCTCAGGAGAAACCTTCAACAACAGGGTGGAGGGGGAGGGATGCCTTGAAAGGCAAAATTAGTGGCAGAACAGTGGAACAAATAAAGAAGATGGAAAGCCACATACATATGAATTTGGAAAAGCTTATTATAGAGGCTTTCACTTATATGTTTCTGGACCCTGTGGCTAATCTTTTCTGTAGGTAGAAAGTATTGTTGCAGGCAGCAACAGGAACAAGTTGAAGTCCCTTTTCAGCAAAATATCTTCATTGAAGATTTTTTCTTATGATGTTCTACATGCCTATAGGTGACTAGAACAGCTCATGAGGAATACTGCAAAAATCTCAGTGGAGGCTGCTCTTGAGGCATTGCATGAGATCATTGGCCAGTTGTTGAATGTTTACTAAGATCACTGTGGTTTCCTGTGTCAAAGGAATTGTGAAAGGTTCTTTTCAAAATTTACGTTCATGTTAACTGACTGGAAAACAAATTTGAGTATGACATATGTGCTCTTGTCAGCACATATATGTAAATGTAAATAGGGAGATTTTGAGAATATAGGCTAAGATTTGTAAGTATTTTTACTGTTTTTTGTAATGGAATAGTGAATATGTTAACTATATATTTGTTTTTGTTAGTTTTATTGTTTTGTAATTTAAGTACTAATATATTAAAATTTTGCAACTCTTTTTAGTTCTAAATGACTTGAGTATCTAAAAATTAATTTCATACCCAAGAATTTTAGCTTTTCCCTCAAGAAATTTTACCTTATTTAACCAAGCAATAACATTTTATTCAAGAAATTTGAGTGATGGTGCAAATGAACTCAAGTCCATTGGCTACCAGACATCTGTCTTTACTATTTGAGGGAAAACTGTTTCCAATTTTTACACATCATCAGAAAAATAGGATCTGTCAAACTCTGCAAAATACCCATTGATGGCAACAATCATTTTCTCATTTGATGAAAATTTATTCTTACCAAGCTAAATTTTGAAGTTCAGGAATAGGAAAAAAAATCACTTTGGGCTAAGTATGTAGATTGATTTCTTTAAGCTCAGTTTATATCACAGTTTTTTTTATTTGGTTTATTTATAAACTTTCTTTAACATCTCAGATCATCAGTATCCCATTCTCTTCAGGGCTTGAAATGGCCAACAAATTTTGCTCAGAGGCCTCTTTTTTCAGGCTTAAGGTTTGTATTGTGCCGTAAATGTACGACACGGGACCCACAGCTTTACTTCCCTACTGAAGGAAGCCGTACTTAGCGTTTTTAGATCCAAAAAATTCATCGGTCCTGGTCGGGATCGAACCCGCGATTTTGGGTTTAGGAAGCAAGTATGGTAACCACTACACCACCAGGACCGACTTATATCACAGTGTATGTTTTGTTGCAGGTATCAACTGAATGCTGTGTAGCTGCATTAAATGCTTCAAATTGGGATGTACACCGTGCCATCAAGTTAGCAAGGCTGTACAATCTTCTACAAACCACTGCAAACTCCACAGATGTGGATGTGGATCTCACAACATGCAATGAAGCTTTGGAGACATGTGGATGGGATGTAGCAAGAGCTGCAAGCTGGGTTCTGGCACAGGAACAGGGGGATACCACCCAAGTATAAGTAGAAAATATAATTACTAAGGTCGTATATTGTTCTGACATACAGAAACCCAATGGGTTAGCTGCAGTCAGGAGATGTCTTTATGTATTTGTAATGATAATGGACGCTTCTCTTTTGAGAGAAGGGGATAAGATGTTTTCTATGCATATATAACAGTGTTCTGCAGAGAAATATTGCAAAACCATCAGCTGTAAGTGGGTTAATTAAATGTTGCTATTTAATTTATAGCAAAAAGAATCAAGAATTCTATTATAGAAATGCAGCTCAAAGAGCAGTATTGAATTAGATGATAAACTGCTTATCAAACAAGTGTTGGGCTCAGAAATATAGACAGAATGACAAATTAGAATCTCTAAAGTAAGAGGTATTTTATTTTTAAATTTAACTAAGAATATGAAAATAGCTTTAAATCCTAAAACAATAGAAGTATTTTTAATTCTAGCAGATTATTGCACTTAAAGGAGTTTCTGATTCTATACCTAAGGCATCATGCACTTTTTTACAGTAATCTATTTATTTATTTGTTTATTTATTTATTTGAATGTGAAGAAAATATAACTACATGGGGTCTCCATCTATATGGCCAAGACCATTTTAGATGTACCATTCACAATTACAATTTTTACAATAATTAATGACATACTAATACCTTAATCTAAATTCCAAATAAAGAGGATACAAATTTTCGTTTAATTGAAGGTTGATATTAGAAACTGAACTTACACACTTTAGATAAATTGAAGTTAAGAATTTCTTCCCTTTGTTTCAGATTCTAGGAAAAAACTTGTTTGGAATGTAAAACTTAGGCATTTGATGTCATGATACTCTAGGAAGTAAATTTATGCAGAAATAATGAATTTTCACAAATTGAAATGACATGTTCTTTAGCTTTTCAGCATATTCAGTGCTGTAAATACTGATTTTTTTTTATTCAAAAAATTGGCAGGACTGTCATTCTTCCATTACCTCCCCCCCCTTTTTTTTGAACTAGCTTTTCTTCAAGAAAGAGGAGGCTTATTTACAGTAAGCATCCACTAAAGTAGAACAACTAGCTTACATTGTTTTCCCTATTTAGCTAGGCAAATTGAAATATGCCAGTGAGAAATCAAAAGAACAATAAGTCGTGGAGCATATCAATATTTATGTACCGCCATGGGTGGCCCAGGTAGTTAAGGCGCAGACCCATGAGCGGAAGGTATGGGGTTCGAATTCCACCAGGACCTTCGTCTCTGACTGAGGTTTTTTCCAGGTTTTTCTCAGTCCTCATAAATGGCAAATGCCAGGGGAAGTACTCTAAACTTAGGCCTGGAACGTTTCCTTCCTTAAAAATGCTTTCCCCATATATCATTTTGTTTCATGTATCATCAGTGTCCATGGTGCCTCAGTAGTAAAAATGGGTGTTAAAACACTATTAAAAAAAAAATCTATATCTAGAGTAGATTGCTAACTGATTGGTTGCTGCAAAGAATTAGCTAGCATTCATATTATATAAATTTGAGGTCTAGTAAGTACCAGGTGAAGGTGGAAAACATTTATTCGTTGAGTTGAACAAAATTTCTGCAAAAAAAATAGCTGGGGCATAGGCTTATCATATCTTGAAACATAAAAATGAGGACATAATACCAATTGGACCCTTTGAACCTCTAAATAACATCTTACATACAAAGTCGCACATTGTAGAAAAGTAGTTCAGTTTTAATCAATTAAAACTATATCAAATTTCAGTCATTCTATGTTTAGATAGTAACTCCATTTACCTCAGCCCATGAATATTTTATAGTTGATCTGATTTTCTTGAAAATTTCAGGATGTTTTTAGCAAGGCAATTCTTCTCCTTAGACCATTGCATTTGAATTAAAGAGAATAGTCTTTCCACATTGGCATATGGGCAAGAATTGCAAAGAAGAATTTTGCAAAATCTCCAGTAGATAAAATATTTTAATTGCTTAAAAACACCTTCATGACCTCACTCTTAATGAACAAGAATCAGACATTAAGCATTTAAGCATTTTAAAATATTTTATCTACTAGAGATTTTATATTCGTTCTCACTGTGTTGATTGCTGAATACATTAGAATTGGAAGAATGTGTATTTTTCGTGAAATTGGAATGACACTCTAAACTTTTTGAACATTGGAAATGCTGAGGTCATTTTTATGATAGTTTTTTCATTCTTGTACATAACTGTAAACGTCTTTAGATTGCAATATTGGTTAAAACACTTGCTTCATTGTTTCTGATTGATTTATTTTGGTTTATTTATGGATGCTCTTTAACATCTCAGGTCATCAGCATCCCATTCAAATCAGGACGTGAAATAGCTGACAAATTCTACTCAAAGGCCTCTTTTTTCAGGCTTGAGGTTCTTTATCCTGCCATAAATGTACAACACAGGACCCATAGCTTTACTTCCCTTCTAAGGAAGCCATACTTAGGATTTTTATGCCCAAAAAAATCCATCAATCCTTGCTGGGATCAAACCCACAACCTTGGGTTTAGAAGGTGAGTACGGTTACCCCTACACCACCAGGACTGATTTCAATGTTTCTCCCTTACCCTTCATGTGTTTAGTGGATGTTTCAATTTCTGTTCAAGATAAGTTTTAGAGTTATCCATTTAAAACTAGAAAACTCCATAAACAGCTCAATCCACTTGTCCAATAAAACTATGCAAATTGGAGAATATCCTCATATCAGACAAAGTGTTCAAGATTTCCAAAGCAGAATTTTCTTTCTCTCATTTGCCTCAATATGGCAGTGAAATATACATAATTGATTCGAGTTGCAAGAAATATATTTCATCAAATTAGTCATTAAAATTTTTCTTGAGAATAGCTGGCGATTTGTCTTAAGACAGAATTGTTTTAGAGCTGGGAAAATGTTTGTGTGTTCTATGGAAGTGCACAATTTCATAAGATCCTTCTTGATGTTCTTTTTGAAAAAGCATTGTTCAGTATATATAATTGCTTGGTCTTTCTATCATCTTGTACCTCACATCAATTTGTTTGAACTTTTGGCGTTCATATGTACTGTAATACTGTATAATTGAAAGATGTTCTCTATCAACTTTATCTTCTGATTATGCCTCATTGAATCTTCTAATTAACGTTTTTTTCCAATTTCTTTCATAGACTTCTTATGCCCTATATTTCACTGTAATCAAACCCTCTCACACTGTGAGGATGATATTTTATAATAGCATCAAGTATTACTTTGCACCAAGCAGATGTCCCTTTCCTCAACTTCTTTTTTCGTTTCTAAGCAAGCATGAACATTAACACCTACATGTTAATATACAGTCTACATAACCTTGCAGAAAAGGTGGAGAAGCATCAGATACTTATTTTTATTTTGTGCTGTGCAATTTATAAGTCAGAACATTACATCTATGTTTCTCCCATCACCATTTAAAGAATAATAAACACAAATTCATATGTTTAGAATAACTGAGTCGACTTTGTAACACTTACATCGCTAATAGTTTTTAAAAGAGGAAAACTAAGTTTCTGGAGCTAATTGCTCCCATCTTCAGTTCCAGTTCGACTGCCGGCCTTGTTCTTCATGGTGGTTTGGTTTGTCTCTGGTGGCGGTTGGAGTCGAACTGAAACTGAAGATGAGAGCGATTAACTCCAGAAACTTAGTTTTCCTCTTTTAAAAACTATTAGTTATGTAAGTGTTACAAAGTCGACTCAGTTATTCTAAACTTAGATTAGCTGTTACTAATGTCCATCATATTTAACTAACAAATTCATACTTCATTACATTCTTTCTGCCTTTCATTCTCGTCGCACAAGAAACAAATGCCCTTTAAAGTGTAATACAAAAGGAGCAATTGTGCACATTAAGTCTTTTTTTGTAATAAAATGGAGAATTATTCCCACAAGGAGTCATGACAGTAGTTAAGTTTCATTGCATCTAATTTTTTCTTGATGGCTGAGCTTCATTTTCTCAAATGTGGCCTTTGTACTCCTCTTCAGTCATTTTTCATCATTACTGCAGTTGTAGGATGGCCACAAAAGGCACTAATACTTTGTTGGTGAATGGAAGGACAGATTAAATTCAACAGATTAAATTCAACATGTAGTATGTGTTCCTAGAGATTTTGCTTCGCAGGGTTACTTTTTCAGTAATGACAGTTTTGTTGGCAGTGTCTAATGTCTATAGAGCTTGCATAGATTTACTTATTTATTCGTTTATTCATTTATCCTGAAAGAGCCTTCTCTTCCATTCTACCAGGCAAATAAATTCAGCAAAAATACGTAGTACAATGTATATAGTTATTAAAAATATAGGAAAAAAATATACATACTGCATTTAAATATTGCATATTTTTAATATAGAAAATTAGATAAAGATAGTGTTAGAATTCCATTTGTTCCTCAATAATTTTTCTTGAGAAGGAGGAGGAGGAGGAGGAGGAGAAAAAGGAGGAGAAGAAGAAGAAGGAGGAGAAAAAGGAGGAGAAGAAGGAGGAGGAAGAGGAGCAGAAGAAGAAAGAGGAGAAGGATGAAGAGAAGAAGAAAAAGGAGGAGAAGGAGGAGGAGAAAAAGAAAGAGGAGAAGTAGAAGAAGAGGAAGGAGGAGGAGCAGAAGAAGAAGGAGAAGGAGCAAGAGGAGCAGAAGGAGAAGGAGAAGAAGAGGAGAAGGAGAAGAACCTGTTGTGATTCCTGGAGTTAAGATTACACTTTAATCTTCATTTAAATTGGAATTATCTGACTTATCTAACTTCAGGAGAGAGGGAATTCAGATTCCGGGAAGTGACAAGCTGAATGAGATTGAGTAGAAATGTGTTTGGTGACAAGTGATAGATAGTAAACTCATATTCTGGGTCCAACTTAGGGAATAGATATATGGTGCAAGAGCTAATATACTTAGGGGTGAAGGTATGGAGCATTTTGAATAGAACCTTTTTTTTTATTTGAATAGTGTTTTAATGCATTTTATCTTCTGAGGCATCATAGACAGTGGGCACTGATGATAAATGAAATGATAAATAGGAAAATATTTTATTTCTTCCCCTTCCAAGTCTAAGTTTACAGTACCTGCCCAGCATTTGCCATTTATGGGGACTGAGGAAAACCTGGAAAAACCTCAGTCACGGAGGAGGTCCTGGTGGAAATTCAATTCCAGATCTCCTGCTCACAAGTCCATGCCTTAATGATCTTGGCTACCATGAAAGTCCTAAATTCTTTTAGAGGTAGCCATGATGGTTGATTGTGTAGAGGTATCTCATGATCAAATTTATCTGTTGAAAATGAAACAAACCAAGGCATTATGAATGCATTGTTGATCTGCCCTGTATTCAGATTAGAGTACGAGACATCACAATAATCAAAGTGAGGCATATTAAGCACTTGAATGAGATTCTTTATAAAATTGAGAGGTAATAGATCTTTTGCTACTTGTATTAGTGTGTGAATCAAAGAGAATATTTTATTGCATGTGTGGGTTACCTGGCTGTGCCATTCTAGATCTATCTATATAAACACCTAGATTTTTTGCCTTCCTGGTGTATGATTAATGACATTGTTGTTTACCATGATGAGCAGCATATCATTTGAATTTAATTTACATATTGCATGATTTTGTCCCACGACTATAGCCTGTGATTTAAGTGGATTCAGTTTTAGTCCAAATGTTTGTGTTCAAAGGGAGATTAGCTGCTCATTTACTACAGTTGCGACATCATGGACAGAAGAGGGGAGGTATGAAATTGGAGTTGTAAATCATCAGCATATACGTGGTAATTGGAGTGTTTTATCTCTTTAGCAACATCAATGATGTAAGCCTAAAAATAGTGGTTTGAGTACCAAAACCTGGGGAACCCTGCCTTAATAAGATGCCAAGAGGAAAAATAATTATCAGCTAATTCACATTGCTAACACTCATTAAGATAGGCTTTGAACTAGGTAGTAACATTGTTTTAAGTTTGTAAGTAGGAGTTCATGGTGAATATTGTCAAAAACTTTACTGAATTCTAATATTACAAGTAGAGTAAGTTTTTGCTTGTCGCAGGTTGCACAGATATCTTCTGTCACTTCCAGTAATACCGAGGTGGTGTTATGTCCTACTATGAAATCAGATTGATGGTTGTCAACATTGCAATGCATGTTAAGGTAGTATATCAGCTGCCTGTGTACAATGTGTTTCAGTACTTTAGATAAAGAGTGAAACTGATAGGCCTGAAATTTTGTGGATATGTGAGTGCTTTATTCTTTGGTATAGGACAGATAAAGGCTAATTTCCGAAATGTGGGGTAGTACTAGTCATTAGTGAAGTGTTAAATAGGTGAGTTAGTGTTGGTAATGTTATGTCAAAAATTTTCTGCAGTATCATAATGCTAATTCCATCTGCTCCTACCTTTTAGGTTGAGGTTCTCTTTATTGTCTTATGTGCATTGTCATCTGAAATTTACATGAAGTGAAATTTCTCTCTTGCAAGTAAAATGACATTTGTTAGCTCTTCAATTGCCATTTTCCTGCCATGCTATTTAGGATCATTGGCTACATTGTTACAAAAATATTATTAAGAGTATCAAGGGTAACTGAGTCTTACTATATCCAGGTTCTGTTTTTTGTATATTCCAAAAATGTGTTGGTACAGCTGATTTATCTATTTGTTTGTAATGGATGTTTCTCCAATGTTCCTTCAACCTAATGCCTATATTTCTCTTTGTCTTCACTACATAGATCTTTTCACAATCCTTACAGTTAATCTGGTAAATACCAGATAAATAACAGCTGATGATGTGGAAAAGTTCCACGAAACATATGTCCTGAGTAAATCTCATGTAAGTGAAACCATAAAGAGTGTTCTAAACTTTCTACTCAGAAGAAATTACTCTGTTAAATAAATCTGTGCCTTCTTTGTTATATACCTTATTTCTACTCTTGCACTTCCCACAACATTCTTACATTTACATACTCCATTTTCACAATTCTTATTTTTTCCTTTCCTAAAAATCACCCATTAATCCTTCCTTACTCAGGCACATCCTTCTTAACTGTTCTATACTGAGGTTGCTAGCATAAATTTATGATTGGGTTCGGAGGGTAAATTCCTATAGAATTATCCTTCCTGAATAAGGTATTTCCTCAGTCCTTAGTTATGGCAAATGTTGGGGAGGTACCCTTAAACCCTTCCTTTTCATCTTAACATTTCATCTCAAGTATCATGAATCTCCACTGCCTATGATGCCTTAGCATTAAACTCTACTCAAAAAAAATGCTTCTCCATGTTCTCCATGTCCTCCCTAAAGCTAAAACATAGTTTTTCATCATAAAATTCTGATGAATCAGAAGGGTTATAAACTATATGCAAACTATAATGCACTTCCACAACTTTTATCTTAACTTTTATTCTTAACCAATTGTTGACCGACTATTATCAATAATTGAAGATGGTTAACAACCGAAGATGGGAGTGATTACTCCCAAAACATGTCTTAGTTTTATTGAGTAAGTGGAGCTTAGTGTGAGCAAATTGAATACATAATTATAGGATATATTACCACTCCATTGTCTACAGCTTCGTAAATACAATTATTTAATTCTTAACCATACTACTTGTTTCTCACTTCCATGCAACACTTCACTCACATTAATGCCAACAGTCCTTCTATCAAACACATCCAAACCTCTGTAGTCTCTGTCTTAACTCTGTCATGTATTTTCTGACCAAGTTATCATGATAGCTAACACATCTCCCAATTTTATAACTTCAAACTTTCCACTATTTACTTTGCTCTTCAACTTTTACTCCTTTCCACATTCTAGAATACCATTCTTAGCTCTAATCCTTATTTTGAACCTGAACTAAACCTCCTCTCTCAAACTTTCCACCTCTACTGTGTAGTTTATAATGCATTCACATGCTGGCATTTCTTCACTGCTATTATCC